>OX596031.1:53166471-53766471 GCA_951394125.1 Epistrophe eligans
CTTCTTAGATAATTTTTTAACAAACTGATTGTATGAAATTTTCGAGGGCTTTGTTTCAAAAAAAAGTCAGCTGGTGGTGGAGGACATCAACAATTTTTTAGCCAGACACAAAAATAAACACCATTCATGGTTCGAGCAAAATGTTTGTATATTAAAGAAAAATTTGTAAGACAACAAAAATTATATATGTATGTATTTGTACTCGTATATTAGGCCAAAGAAATGTCAAGAATGAGATAAAATTGAGAACTTGCGCAGTTTCATTTACAGTCACAATTACCATTCATTTATGTATCTTCATTTTTTTTTTTTTTTTGACATCCCTGATCTTTGTCCCAGATTGCATTTTATAACGAATTTGGCAAACGTCAAAGATAAACACTAAAGAGGGGTATAATTTTGTGCAATATATTTTCAGAGTTCAAGGATATTAAAAAAAAAAAACTGAGGTGTCAAAACCAAGGTATATGTTGGTGAAGAAATGATTAAAAGAAAAACTTCAACTTTTGAAAATATGCAATTATTTTGTTTTTCCTGAAACGTTTTGAAACAATTCTATCCAAAAAAGGAGCCAAAATTTAAATAATGGCAAGCTTATTTTATAAATAGAAAATATTTTATGTGTTTTTTTTTCTACGCCCGAAGGAGGGAAATTAGAAGAAAACTACAAAGTCCAAATTAAACAACTTACATGTTAAATCCAATAACAAAATAATCCTTTCAGGACTTGGGTAAACCCATTAAATTTTCGGAGCCTAGCTCTTATCCTGGAGAAAACTGTATAACCGGTGCGTGTTACCTCTTTGTTATCAATGGTTCAAAAAGGTAAAATTTGTTTCTGTTATTAAGTTGTTTGTCGATTTCTTCATCCAAAATACATCCTTTTTAAAAACAACCGTTATGAAGAAATCATAAATATTGTTTTATTGGCGAAGTAAATATATTGTTACCTCAGTATTGCAAATTCCAATAAAACGCAAACCTTTTACTCACCTTTTATCGTTGTCAATTTGTTCGAAAACATCCCTGTTAGATAAGAAAATTTGGTCTTTTGGGACTTCAGTTTTTGCTTGCAATATACATAATGTACTACAAGGCGGCGCAAAAGTTATCAACCTTTCAGAAGATGCTATAAGTTTTGCAAATTATTACGCAAAAACATCGAAACAATTATTCCGCGTTTTTTAGGATTATGTATAGTGATTCATGCCTTGTTATCATTATCTATTATATCTGTTTACTTTACAAATTTCAAAGTAGAATTGACAATTGCCGCCATTTGCAACCATCAATGACAAATTTTGTCCCACCTTGTCGTGGCATGTTTTGGGAAATCGAGATTTTGATTAGACTTAAAATCACGATGATAAAAAGACGAAAAAATTGGTTCTCGTAATTCTGTCCGTCTGTCTGTCTGTCTGCTCGTCTACAATTTTCAAAAAAATATTTTGTGGATTTGAAAAAAAAAAGTTTAATTTTTTTTTTTTTGAAAACTCAAAATATTTCGAAAATGGCTTGGTCGGTTTCTATTAAACTTCATCTCAAGCTGTTTTTAAAAAAATGTTTTTAAGAGCTTTTAATATAAGTTCTAAAATTTCCATTTCCAGTATTATTTAACTGGAAATCAGAATTTTTTAAAAAAGCAAAATTTGAATAAAAAAAAAAAATATTAAAAATTCGATATTTCAAGAATGGGTCGAGCTATACATATAAATTTTAAATAATATTATCAAAATTTTCAAAAATAAATAAATTTTGGATTTAAAAAAAAATTTAATATAATAACCCCTTTTCTGATTTCCGATTGGTTTTAAAATCTGTTTTAAGTCAATTTGTTTAGAAAATTGCCACTCATACGATTTTTTATTTTCTCGACTAATCTACACGATCTAGCCTTTTGTCTAGGATCTAGGATTTGTCAAAGAAATCAGAAAGCATCATGTAGATCCCGTTGGTGTCAATTTGACACCAAGAGCAATCAATTTATTATTTTTATGATGTTGATTTTCAATTTTTTTTTTTAGTTTTTACTGTAAATTCTCTGCATGCAGAGCTTATGTGCATTTCTATGTACTCACATAATACCTATACTACCTTAAACTAAACTAGGTTTTTGGCAGGTGGTATACAAAATATAGGCTCTCATAACTAATTTATAATATCTATAAAGTTGACTTCCTTCAAAAATTCCAAGGCATTTCCAGTTTTTCAGAAGTTTTGACTTTATTCATTTAAACGGGCTACATACATAATTTGATAATTTGAATCTTTTTCTCAATACAAGGTGTTTGTAGCCTAAAATGATCTAAATATGTTGGTACCTCCGTTTAAGGACACGTTCAATACGATCATTAATGACAAATCTACAAGTCAGATGTTCTCAGTTAATACACAGTTTCTTTAACTTCAAGTCTCCAACATTTCCATTTGATAAACATATCAATGTGAATAATCTTTCAGAATACCCAACTTATTATAGGCCGTCTTTTATTTACTTAATGTTACCAGACTTTTGTAATCTTTTCTGTGACTATGAAAAAAGCAAATAATAATAAATTGACGCTAATAAATTCAAAAATGCCGCAAACAAGTTTTTGCAAATTTTTGCTCAACAACAACTGTTATTCATCTTAACACTTTCGTTTTTCTATTTGTATTGTAACTTTTATTTATCCATTCTTTAAAATACTCGTGCAGTAGTTCGTGTGGCTTTTAGAAATTAAGTTTGCAATAGATCATTAGACCTTGTGTTAATGATTGTATAAAAACAACAATTTTATAGAATGAGACTTTTTTTTTTAATTTTTTTGGTTAAACGCCTCATATATTAATTATTTATTTATTGAAATAATTTACAAAAAAATTTATAAAATACTTATTAAAGGCATCAGGGTAGCCAGTACATATGATGCCGTTTTTCAACTTTGCAAGAATTAAAGAAACAATTTAAATTAACGCCTCATATATATTATTTAATTCCCATTAACGGAACTATAGTCATTGACATAATATGTACTCCCAATACGACTCTGGACGGTTGCTTTCATGCATTGGCCAAATCGAAAACAAACACATTTTTCTAAAAAATTGTTTTTTTTTTGTGTGTAAAAACACCCACACCCAACCAAAGTCCGCTACCTAGTAACGGTCTATTGCAACAACATTCCTAAAAGATACCCAATAAATTGACCCTCAGATTATTTGCGTTTATACGCATGAAAGTTACTCAAATATGTATGTATGTATATCAATTGCAAAATTCAATCAATCAGTAATTACAGAATTTCTGATTTCTTCAATAAATGTGATAAATGGGTCTCTTAAAATAATTTGAAATCAATGGCTTTTGTACTTCATCAAGTAAGTAATTTTAAATTCACATAATATACATTTAATATGACAATAATTAATTCAAATTGAAACTATGCCAAAATATTGATTTAAACAGTTGCAATATATAAGTTTTTTGCTTGCATTATTTTTGTTTAATTACAAGTACAAGTATAGAAACATATTATTAGTTCACTTTTCTGTGGCAATATTTTTTTTTGCGTAACCCATTTGGCAAAGGAGTCTTTAAGCTTTTTGTTTTACCTTTTTATGGTCACAAATTAAATAAGGTTAAATTATTTGTTTTATATAATATTTTATTGGCATTGATCGAATTACACAATTGGCATTTTTATAATTTCTTCTATTTTTTTTTAATCACTCTGTAAAATGGCGTTAAATCAGCTTAGTATTTTTGTTATGACTTTTACAGTTTTCACGGAGGCATTATGGAGATTATTTATATTTTTAGGATTAAATGGTCTCCAATGTAACTTCGGGTTGGAACGCACATTAGTAGGACCCACTGCTAGAAAGGACTAGATAGTGAGTATACACCTACCTAGTGTATGTGTTTGTTTGTTTGTTTTGCCACTGCTCCAAGGTCTACCAGTGAACCATCAGTAGGTACTATGACTATGTTTTGAAAATATTGCGTGAAATTCTCACTATATGGTTCCTTCGCTATGTCAATATAAGCCTGTCCACTCAATATTATTTTGATTCTCTAGTTTTGAACCAGAAATCACCCACGGTCCCATCATCCCTAAACATCAAGACCTTGTTCCGTGTGACGTTTTCTTATTTTAAAAATTAATATCTGTTCTGAAATCAAGACAGAAGTCTTGAAGACAGAAGAAAAAAATAATTCATCACTGACATTGAAGGATATTTCGCTAAAATGTTCAAGGTTTTTTTCCTATTAGCAGCGTGCAAGAGCATTTAGAAAGTTTTTTGTTTTCAATAAAATGCATCAATTGCTACATCCATACTTCTTAGAGAAGTAAGAATATAAGAGCAAGTTCGTAGTATACGATCTTGAATTTATTCTAGATAGGATAGTCGGTTTTTTGTCATTCAGGGTCAGAATTGAAAGCACACGACGCTCGTCGTTCGCAACCATTCAATTAATGTATTTCAATTTTTGTTGTCGCTTGTCGCTCCACTGTGGGACAAGAGCCTTATTTGAAGCTTTGTGTTTTACTACAGGGTAAATATCTAGAAGTAAACCAAAGCTTTCGGGAGCCTCCTTAAGTATTTCAGCCCTGAGAGTCGTACTTTATCGATTCCAACTCGAAGCAGACAGAGAAGGGTAGATGGGATATAATCTCATTTATTTAAAAAAAAAAATGGAGCGGTTTAAAACACTTTTCTTCATTTTTTTGAATTTTGAAAATGCATTATGGTTGTGTTTTTTAGGCCCTCAATATTGCTGCCAGGTTGATATGGTATGGAGCAATATCAAATAACAAATTATTCACCAGCTCTATGTAAGCTAAATTGTATTTTTTTTTAACCTGACAGACAACTTTTTGAATGATCTTGAGTAATTTTGTAAATCAGTATAATCTTGTTTTTTAAACTTGTGTATTTTTTTTTTTTTGGTTTTCTTTTATTTCCTGAATTTTCAGTTCTTTCAATTAAAATTTGTCTGACAAAATAATAATAATACCAAACAAAAAAAAAAAAAGATGAGAAGGCTTGCCTTCTAGCCTTATAATTACATATTACTCACAAATGTTTTTTTTTTTTTTTTTGAGCATGTTAAGATTTATATAAAAGCTTTAAATTCGTTATGGTAAAACGATATATCAATCATTGTAAACCAGACTTATGAATACTATATTTAGATTTATGAACAATGCAAATGTATGTACCTCAATATCGTAAGTAAAAGTGTTCTCCTATATACACATTTTCGATTGAAAGGTGCCTAACCTATACCTACACTAAATATACATATAACTAATCCGGAAGAATGTTCAATCTGACCCGAGGTGTCAATTGATCATATGCAAGCACTTCCTTCCTGGATATTTTTTTTCATCTTTTAAAGTATTAGTGAGATTCACGATTAGATACAAAAACGGTCAATATAAGTGCAAAATAATTTCGACTTGATTTCAATAATGTAGTTTTGTATCGATTCCATATAATTTTATTAGCTATATTGTTTAATATATTGTATATGTCTGTCTACAAACCTACATACAAACCTTCATACATATCCGTATAAGGCACAGTAAAGTTGACAGGTCTTATATTCGATATTATTACAATTTTGAATCTGAAATCTTTTATTAAAAATATTAATTTGTATTAATTTAATCATTATAATATATAATTGAACAAACAGGGGGTGAATAAGATGTGACAAAAGAAGATAGGGCGAAAGGAAAGAGAAAAAATCCCCATTGGCATGTAGTTTAGAGGCAGAGGGGGCATTTTATTTTTAGTTTTTTTAAGATAATGACAAATTATGGAATCTTCTTATTTTTGGACATTTACGTAATTTTACTTTGAGATGAAAGAATGAATATCAGATTAAGGGCCATTTTGTTCACATCAGTGTGTTAATTCTGCACCATCACTTTAACAGACCATATAATTAAATGGCGCTAATCAATAAAAATCGGCTGATTAGAGATTTCTGATGATAAGAAACTCAAATTTTGGATTCTTTAATAAAAAAAAATTGGTAAACATGGACATTCGATGATTTACCAGTTGCAGTAATTCTTGGTTTACGATGATCAACTGTGAACAAACTGACCCTAATTCGTTACTTTATTTCTAATGTTTAAAAAATATCTTAGCACTCAATAATTGCCAATAAGGGAACGCAATTTCGTAGAAAGAAATTTTTGGTTCGGAATTTTATCTTTTTGATTGGTGGGTTAAGAAGTCTTACATTTTGAGTCACAATTTATGTTGTTCTCTTACTATTTGGTTTTTGGATTAAAGAATTGAGGTTAAGTTCTCAATGTTGTTAAAAAAAATGTTTTTTTTTTTTGGTTTTTTGACAAAAATTCGAGATTGTAACACTACGATGATAGATAAGTCAGAAGAAGTGGATTTCGTCAGAAATTCCGTTGATATCTGTGGGTTCTTGCTGTGAGTCCTTGCGTCCACTATAAATTCAGCTAGAGCCTAAACGGGTTGACCGATTAGCTTAAAATTTAGTAGGGAGCATTTTTATGTGATTCCCTACTGGAGGATAAATTCGAATTTTTGTTTCAGCTCGTCTGAAACCGGCAGCAGCCATACAATAATTTCGTCTGTTTCCAACAAATTCGCATTACGGAAATATGATTTTAACGTTATTTTTTTTACAGTAAATTGACAGATTTTTGTGCTAGGTTGTCTGTAACGTTAAGTTTCTTAATGGCTTGACCAATTTTGTTATTAAATATTATTGATTGCCAAGTTCTTTGGATGTTAAATAATTAATTTATGATTTTTTTTGCAGACTTTTATATTGTTTTACAAACTGATGCTTCTGAATAGTTTAAACAATAATGCATTTAAAAATTTTGAAAGTATTAAAAAAAAATTAATAAAATCATATAAAAAATTCATTTAATAGTGTGGTTACCACAAAAGAAAATTGGTGCTATCTAGTCGTATATATTTGAGGAATCAATTTAATATTCGCTTTTCTAAATGAAAGAGTTGATGAAAAATTTTAAGGTTTTTTAAAAAGTATTTTAAAAAATTACCTAGTACCCCAACCTTTTTTATAAAAATGTCAACGGACATTAAAAATTAGATCAAGAGAAGAGCCAATGCTTATATAGAATTTTGACAGCAATACATTTTTAGTGTGACGTGGTAAACTAAACACTACAGCTACAACTAGATACAGTTACACCCCATTTTCAGTAAGTTTTTGAATGCTTGTTTGTAATATTGCTTAAAAATCTGTAACCAAATGCATTTTTATTGTTAAAAAATTATTTTTTTCAAATGAATCTCATAAACAATTTTTAAAATCTCTTAAATTTCTTCAAATTGATCTGTGTTAATTTTTCTGATCTCTTTAAAAAAAAAAATCATCCACCCATTTTCGAAACATCGAATTTTCAAAAAATAATTTTGATTTTTTTTTAAATCCAAAATGATATTTTTAAAAATTTTGATATGCAATATTATTCAAACTTATTAGTATTTTGGGTTAAAAATTTCATTAAAATTGATTCAACAGATAATAAGATACCTAATCGAAAACACAAAAACTGGTTCTATGGAAAGTAACATTTTTAAACGATATATAAATTATTTTTCCCAATAATATTGTAGACCGCTCTAATATAAGTTCACACAAAAATCTTATTCAAAATCGTATGAGCCGATTATTAGAAAAATGAGATTTTCAATACCTATTTTTAAACATTTGTAAAAAACTGCTGGGTACTAAGTTTTATAAAAATCGTCCAAGTCGTTTTCGAATTATTAAGTTCTCAAAAAAAAAAATGTTTGAAACATTTTTTAAAAATCCAAAAAAAAATGTTTTGAAAATTTTGGTACACAATATTTTTAAAATTATTGTTAACAATCTCTATGAAAAAAAAATTATCAAAATCAGTTGAACCGTTTTTGAAAAAATCGAAAATGAAAAAAAATTATTCTATGGGTGGTACCACTTAAAACCATTTTTTTCGAATTTGATTTTATAAAATGGTAGCATTTTTGTAAAAAAAAATTACTGAATTTTTTTTTTAAGTTGTGGGCACGTTTTTGAGAAAAATAAGATTTTCATTTTTACTAAAAAATGTATACGGCAAGTACCGTTATTTTTGGTCTTAAAAAATTGAAAAAAAAAAATGTGTGGAGATAATGCCCAAAAAACGCTCGATACCAAGTTTAAAGAAAATCGATCCACTCGTTTAGGTAACAGCCGAAAGGACAGACAGACAGATAGAATTGCGAGCCCCGCTTTTTTCGACTCGCTATCATCATAATGTCAACTTTGATCAAAATGTCGAGTTTGATTTTTTTTTACGAATGCATAACATGCCATATAGTACCACCCTATATATCGCAAGTAAAAAAAGATTCAATAGGAGAAACCTTTAGTAACAGTTCTTGTTAAAAAAAAAATCAACAAAATGCAGACTTTATACCTGCATTAATAAAGAGTAAACACAACATTTTTTATCAAATTATTTAGAGTAGTTTCCGAGATAAATAACATCTTCCATAAAGGTTGTATGGCAGATGCAGTTGTGTATGTATTTCTATCGAGAACGAATTTACCAAATTATAACCCAACACAACAAAGTCTCGTAAAGAGGATAATTTTTCCGATGCTGAATAGGATATGAAAATCTTGACAAATATTAACACAAATATGTTTAAAGGTTAAAAAAATCTAAAACTATAAATTTTTACGAAAGCCATCTGCTGGAGAAGTACAAAACAGAAGATTGAAATTTTAGATAAATAATTTATTCAAAAATTATGCACCTACATATGTAATTCAATAAATAACAAAATTAAAATTAATTTTTAGATAAGTGATTGAAATCCAGATAGAAAGGAAAATCCCATGTTGTTTTGATGTTTACGATTAAAAAAACTGTTCCGGATCAGAACACATAATAGCTCATAACAAAATAAATACAACCTACATACATATGTAATATGTATGTATGATAAAATTCCTCATGCTGACATTTTACCTAACACATTATAATGGAAAGAAAATTGACATGAGACTTCTTTGATGAAAGTATATAGATATTTCAATAATACTTTAAAATTAATTAGTCTACTTCATTACAAATCATGGTTATTTGCTTTAATGATCCGAATAAGGTTAATTGAATTAATTACACAAAATTCATTAAAGAACAATTTTCAAATAAAATATAGTCTACGTATCTATCTATGTATGTATATATGTATATAGGTGAAAGTTGAATACTGTTTTAGGTGTTAAACTATATTGTGGTGATTGTTCTATTCTTATTTTATATTTGTGGAGGTCATATCGAATTGACCAGCTGACCAGACCAACATTCAACGATCTAATTCGTGACTATAACTAAAACAATGTATGCACTCGGTATTGTATACATATGACGTCAAAACATGAAAATCAACCTATTCTAAAATACACCTATCTATATTTATGGTTATTCCCCACAAAAATTTGTAATATACATAAAATGAAAACCAGAGTAAAAATCTGTTGGTCTGACGATGGTCATGATGACTAAACCCAAAGCCCAAACTTAAACTTGTTTATTTTTACCAAGAAGCAATTTTTTCCCGCCATCCATACAGTTTTAAATTATTTATTTATTTTGTTGCCGTATGTATATCATGGGTTACTAAATTTAGTTAAGAGCTCGTGTTGATGGGATTCCCCAAGACAATTTGGCAGCCAATATTGTATTTACCTGAGCGCTGAAGAACAAGCCAAAAGGTCCGACTATGACGCAACGACTTAAATCCCCACAAAAAAAAAAAAAATATTTTGTCCGTTCGGTTGGTGGCGGTGGCGTTGGGTGAAGCATTTGTCAACAAAGCAAAGAAAAACTGAAATATCTTGAAGATACAGAAATTGGTAACTTAGATATACTCAGTGTGAGTTAGGAGTATCTAAGATCAGTTCTTTCTGAATGTTGTAGTTGAACGGATCGGTAGCTCGGCTTAGTTTGCTTTAAATAAAGTTTAAATAAAATATAATCTTGTATACTACAAGAAGCTGAGTACTAAAGGTTCCTTAAAAGTGCCTTTTTACACAACATTTACTATCCCTTAAGTGGACATAAATTAATACATATATACATATATATATAAGGTTCGTATTCTGACTTTAAAAAATATTTTATGGTGTTGGCAAAAAAAAAAAAAAAAAAAAAAAAAACAAGTGAAATCAGGATCAAAGATTATTTTTTTAAATATTCAGTGAATTATTTCTATTTTTGGATTGTGAAATGTAATACTTTATTTAAAGAATAATTTAAACAGAGGGTGGGCCATAAATTCAAAAATTTAACAATGGTGTCCAAACCGGTACGATGATGGGGTAAAGAAATGGATGTGTCGTGGAAATTAGTAATTCGGTTCTTAGAAATTTAGCTGCCATTTAGTGTATTAGTACTGTCTGTCATAATCATTCAAAAAGTCATTGTGGGTTGTAAACGAGGTGTTTGAAAAAAAAAACATTGACTTGAGCGGATTTTTTGTCATCTCCCAATAGGAAAATGTGTGTACATAGTTTTGCCAAATTTTTAAGGTTCATATTCAAAGAGTATTTGTGCCGAAGTACTAATAGTTAAAAGTAATTAAATATGAACACAGTCAAAACCATTTATTTGAAACCAGTTAAATTGAAAAACCCGTTTTTTTGTCAAAAAATTTCACACGATTTAATCTAATTTAATAAAACCCGCTTGAATGAACCATGGTATTTAAAAAAAAAAAAAAACAATTCCTTTCACATTTTATAACTTTTAATAAAATTAATGAAATGCAAAAAAATCAAACTGCACAAGTAGATAAAGTGCATCGAATTTTTTTATGTCGAATTCCTTTGACCCAATAAATCGATTTTTTTTTCTAAACAGAATTGAATTTTTTCTTTTGTTGAAAGAAATTTGTAAAGAATCGAATTTTTTTGTGATTGTATGCATGGGACTTGACAGCTGCAATTTTGAGGCAAAACAAAATCCGTTAATCGCGCCGTGAGAATTCTTATGAAATAGAGTTCTCTTGCAAATTCCAGAACAATATTTTTTGCCCCTGAACAGCAGACTCACTAACGTTTATCGGTTTTCAAGAAAACAATTTCCACTTTTTTTATTACATTTTTTGCATTTCACTTTACCGAAAAATTTAACATCACCGATTAGGATTGAAAAAGAACGCACAAATATTTAATATTTAATTAAAATATTCATTGAAATTAAAATTCGTTGTAATCAAAAATACAATTTGTCTTCTTAAAAACCGCTAAATTAAATTTAACATTTGTTAAGTGTGCACATACATCTGTGTAAAATATTTTTGAAATCTTGCAGAAAAAAATCGAATCGAATCGATTCTTTGGTTGAAAGGAATTTGACATAAGTGTTTTTTTTTTTTAAATTTATCTAAACCAATATTCATTCCACTTGTGATGGGGCACAATAGATCTTAAGGTCGCAGCGCAATTAATACCCCAAAATATTCATTCATTCACTTGTGGTAGTGACTAAAGGTGTTAATTTTTGATAACAAATTAGGTCTGTTTGTTTATTTCCCAAAACTACCAATTATAATCCAATTTTATTATTTTGTTTTCAATAAATTTTAACAGAACTTCTGGATCAAAATTGGTAAAAATTGACATTTTGGAAAGTAAACGAACAGAGTTATTATAATGTATAATGTTAACCATAAATTATTAATTAATATTTCCAATGTATCAAATACCGTTTTTAAAAGTACTTTTTATAATTTATAGATTAAAACAAAAATATTGTTCAATAGATATTAATTAGCTTGTTTCAATAAAATAAAATAAATAAAATTTGTTGTTCGTTCAAATATTCTCCGTTTGTTTTGGCTCCTGGTCAATTGAAATTTAACATTTAAGCGGGTTTAGGTGTATTTTGCACATAAATGTATATTTGGGTTGGTAGGTAACTAACTGTTTTTTTTATTTTATACTTATTTAATTCGCTCAACTTAATGACACACCAGGTACGTAAAAGGAGTTATAATATTCCTCGAAAATATTATTAAAAACTTGACACTAAACAACAATAAATTCAAAACCACAAACAACTTACCTATAGATTTCTATGCCTGATATATGTATATAAACCAATCATATGATAATATTTTAATATTATAGTAGGTATAATAAACTTATGAATATCAAAGAAACTGGTTTATTTATAAATTTAAATTTTATATTCAAAAACAAAATATAACAATATGTAAAGAACAGAAAATGTGGTAGGTAGTTTTGGGTTTTTTTTTAATAAATTAGCTAAATGGAAAACTTTCAAATTTCTTATGAATAAATAATAACAAAATGAATATATATATAAGCACGAGTTAGGGTTTATGAATGTATTATAAATATTTTGCTTTTTAAGTAACCGGTAAATATAGGGATATTTTACATAAATGAATAGCGGTAAAGAAATTATTAACATATTTTTATTTATTTTGTTGAAGAGAAATCAAACAAAAATAACTTATACGTATATTTTTACTGAAAAAGTTAATACATTTTTTTATTGTTGTGATGTGTAACAAGTCTGTGTAAATTTTCGCATTCCTTGTCAAGGATATTTCCGGTTTAAAAATAAACTGTTACAATTATATATTTCAGGTTTTTTTTTATACCATACATAATATGTACATCACCATCAGGTTGGTAGTTGGCGTTGATTTTATGAGACACCTGGTATGTCAGGTGACACTAAGGGTCAGTTATATTCAGTGCTAAGGAAACCCTGAATTAAATCAGATTTATTTTTATAATCCTGTAAATTAATTAAATTAAAACTGCCTTATGAAGCAGTTTCAGATCGATGGAGAATAATTTTAATTTTAGTTGTGTTCCTTTTGAATTACTTTGGCAGGTATATCCAATGCGACGCACACACACAAATTATTTCCCATAAAATCTCATTGACATGGGGGTAAAGAAGTTGAAATCGATTCATTTCATTTAAATACTTTCCAATGAAACTATTGTCAAAAATAATGGTTGCCTTGGTGAAATTTTCAAATATTTTTATTTTAGTGAGATAATGAAATTTTAGAACCAAAATATGACGTCTTTGCTATATTTACATAATTCTTATATTTTATTCATTTTCTGGAATATATAAAACTTTTTTGTTTACGTACAAGAATATTTTTTTTGTATGAATAGCTAAAAAAAAGAACTTAGAAAATGTTGTAAAATTTTTGTAGTGGTAACTCTAGTCGTACTACGGCATAAACGTCAAATTTGTTGGTAAATGACAATCACATTTAAGCTGTGATAGCTCTTTAGATATCTAATGTGATATCATCCTATACACAGATTAAATTAGTTGATTATGATTCTTAGTTATATAAAATATCCTTACCCGATTCCACCCAGCATAGCTTTCCGTAATTTTTATTTTTTTGTTTGCCATTGGTGAAACTTTCAATGGATTTTTTTGCTGTTTTCGCAAGTTACAACTCAAAGATTTGATTCGAGTTGAAATTTGTCAACAAAAAAACAACTTAGGAGTTGGTTTAACAAATTCTACATTTAACTCCCTGAACACAATAAAGACGGAGCTGCAACTGGAATAGCTGTCAAAATATTGAATACAAACAGATTAAATGTTGCGAAAAGTTGGTTAACTGCAACTTCTGCAGCTCCGATTGCATATGTGTTGTTACATTTGCGTCGGAGCTGTAGAAGTTGCAATTCACTGAGTTAACCAACTTTTAATTTTTCACGTACAGAACTTTTGACGTTTCAATTTCTATGGAGGAAAAAAGATCCGGAATTTTTTCCGAAGCTTATTGAAGCTTTTTCGCCAAAAATTAATTATTTTCAATTTTGACAATCTGCCAAATATATTACCTTTAGATTTGTATAGTGTGATTTCCAATGGAATTGATTTCCCTACCAATTTCATTTACTCGCACGAGTATTTGGAAATATGTACTAGATTATTGTATATGCATCCATTTAAGAGTACTTCGCCATCTCATCTGTTTGTCAAAATTGGAGTTTTTTTACCTATATGGACTTTGACAGCAAATTGAAACTCCGCGCGTTCAATACATGACATTTTACATCTGAAAATTCAGATTTCTGAATTTTTCTAGCTTCTGATTGGGTAGCTGCCATAAAAAGTTATATTACTTTTAAATTCATCTGACAGTTTACCAATCAGTAGCTTGAAAAATTCAGAAATCTGAATTTTCAGATGCAAACTGTCATGCATTGAACGCGCGGACTGAAACTAAAATAAGAACATAATGTTTGACAGAAAATGCTTTAAAAATATTGTTAATTCGTTTTTCCATCAAACCTTCATCAAACCATCACCAAGCTTCTATAAATCCTTTATACGAAATTTTGAAAAACAAATGATTCAGTTTTTAATGTTTGCTGGTAAATTTACAATATTATTGATATTATTCATCCTTCAACAACATTTATAAATTTTAACATCTGGTTAAATACTTAACGTGCTCCTAGAGCCATTTAAATGTGGGAATTTTCCATATAAAAACCTCATTAATGACAAAACATTAATTAAGTAATAAAATTTTAAGTCGAATGACACACTACCAAAACTGCATTACCTACCTGTACCACTTCTGAAAAAGTCACACCAAATTTAATTGTTTTTCGTTCCCATGTCAATTTTTTTTTTCTTAAATTGATCTAGAACTTAGCTACACCCATAACTTTTGTTTTCATAGGTATGATCAATTAACCACCCCTTTAAAGCCTATATTCTATAAAATTAAATACAAAACATTTTGATAAATTAGAACAGGTGTTGGTAGATATAAGAAGTAGGTTTATCGAAGGTCAAAGATCAGAACAATCATTATTTGTTTGACCATTGAATAATGATCTTTAGCATCTGAAACCAATCTAAACATGTATATAGCTGGAGGCAATGGATATATAATTATGTATTAAAAGTTGAATAATCACTTTATAGGGAGGTACGCCGTGTTTTTCCAAAGTTGTATGCTATCAATCTACTTCTTAACTTTATAACCTGTTTGTAAAACAGATAGACCAGGAACTTAAAGGTTTCACACAAATAATAGTATTTTTGTAATTTTTTTTTTGTAATCAATTAACATTCTTGGGAACTTATTTATAAACCTACGTGTATATGTTTGTATTATGTATAGACCTACCTAATCGTATATTTTTACACGAAAGAGTAAACTGAATGAATATTATGTAGAAATATTCCTAGAAATAGAACCAAAAACATTAGAATAAATTAAAAGACAAAGTCGGAATTGTTTAGCTAAAAAAAAAATTGGAAATTTTATGCTTAAAATTAGGAATTCCAATTAAATAAAAATACAGTGGAATCTCGCTAACTTGAACACATACGAAACGAGCCCTGTTTAAGTTATTGGATTGTTCAAGTTACTGGAAAAAATAAAAAAAAAAGTCTTCGTTTTTATATGTGTTCAATTTATTATTATAAATTTATGTAAATGACACACAAAACACAATTGTATTTAAACCAACTTTGGAAAAAAAATTTACAAACGTAGTAACCTAAAATGAGGAAATTCAAACTTCTGCTGATATAAAATTTATTTGTTCAAGTTAAAGAGTTTCAAATGTCTTAACTATTCAACTTATAGAGTCAGCAATAAAAAAGTTCAAGGTACAGAGTCTTATAAATTGCCTGTTCAAGCTACAGAATACATAAAAGGGAAAACAGCATTTTCAAGTTATTGGATTGTTTAAGTTATCGTATGTTCAAGTTAGCGAGAGTCCACGACATTTGGAGGATTCAGAAAAATGAGATCTCAGAGATTTTTCACACTCAAAAGGTGAGCAAGCGAATTCAAGATTTTTTTTCCCTCAGAGTTTTGACAGCAAAACTGAGAAATTTTGCTGAGGAATCCTATTCATGTAACTGAGATTGCTGAGATCTCCGAGATCCCATTTTCCTGAACACGCCTAGCCTATATAATTCAAAGTCAGAAGTTACCCGTTATATCGATTCATATTAATCAAAACTAACATTAAGTCCCCTTTCACACGAGGAAACTAAGATTCCAGCAACTTTTAGTTTTAAGGTGAGAAGGACAACAAGTAAGAGGAATGAACGGTCCACGATTGATGAAAATTAGAAATTAAAAAAAAACGTTAACAAATCTCCAGAAACTTGTTTCCTTGTATGCGAAGGGGGACTAACATGAAGAGAACGTAAATTAAACGTGAAGTGTTACATAAATATTCAACCCACCTATAAGTTAGTATAAATTCTTGAGGGTTAAGTAATAAATATTTCTATATCAAAAATTCATTTTCACAGCCTGACAATGACGGTCAGATAAAATCGTCAGAACTCAGAAATAAGATAAGACCAAAAATTATCCGGGGCTAAATGACTTTCCCGCATTTAAAATGACTTGATTTCATATTTTTTTCTTTTGTCATTTCTTATATCCTGTCTCTTAATCAGCCTTGCCTTTATTAATATTATACCTACAGCTCTATATAAATCATTGTCATGGTAAAACAATTCTATTTCTATAGTCCGACTGTTCGTGACTTTTAAAATTTAATTGAAAAAAGTAGGTAGTATATGCACATATAATGTATATGTAGGTAATATGTATGTATGTAGTGAAGGTATAATAATTTTTGTTTTATATCACTTTTCTCCAAGGTAAACAACCAACATTTTTAGATTACCTATTTTAAAAACCTTAAGTGCAATCGTTTAATGAGATAGACCTATTGAATTATTTATATTCATCCACGCCCGCAAAATATATATTATTTACTCTACTAAAAATTTATATTGACAGCTGGTGTTGTTTAAGTTTGACTCACTATATAATATTAACAACACCAACCAGATCAATTGAACAATAATTATGCTGTTGCATTATACAGTCAACAGGTGGTGTAAAACTTTAATTCTTAAATTATAAAACGGGAATGTTTAAATATGCACATTTTTATTTATTGTTATTACTGTGGTGCTAATTTTTTTTTTTTCTATTATTTTTTACTATAAAACTTTAACTATGTACATATATAAAATACAATACGCCATCATGTCTTGAAGCACACCATATAATATGTACATACGTATAGTTAAACAAATTAAATCATAGCTTTTAATTTATTGATGCTCGTGGGGTAACCATCTGGTATATTTAAATAACATATCAATGTTATTTTGTTTCTTCTCTATAAAAAGACAATGTGGAAGGCATGAATTAAATTGAAGTGAAATTATAGAAAAAAAAATTAGAAAACGTGCTGCAACTATAAAGCTCCACAATAAAATAACTCCTATCTTGAAAAAAAGGAACTAACTCCCATCGAATTTCCAAGTAGAATTTAGTACCTACGTTTGGGAAATAGTTTAGTTGGGACAGTTATGAATTAATTCACAAAATCAGTTGGATCTTATGATTTATGTACATTGTACATTGTAAGGCCGTAATCGTTTCAAAGATATCGGGGATTAGAGACACCCTCGAAATTTGTTTATAGATGAATTAATGTTTTTAGTTTAATGGTTTATACACCATTATTAATAAACGGTTATCAGACATGAATTTATCTTTCGAAAAAACAAAATTCAATTTTTTAAATATTAATAATAATTTTCCGAAATAGGATACATGAGTAATAATTTTGTTATTTTTGTCAAAAACTTTTAATAAAAGAAAACAAAACATACTAGTGACACAAGTGCGTGATATCAACAAGCTTAAATGACAGAAAAAACGATTACGTGAAAAAGATATGTTGGTGTGCACAACTTCACATTTGGTGAGAAAATGTATGTGCAGATTAAAATGTCGAATTCCTTAAAACCAAAGAATCGATTCTGTTTAGAATTTTTTTATAAAGAAAACCGATCTTTTTTTCTGTCAAAGCAAATCTTAAATATTTAGCAAGATTTCACAAACAAACTTTATACACTCACTATCAAGATTTGACGTTTCTAATATGTCAAATTGAAAGTTGCTGTATTTCTAGACGACAAATTTTATTTAAGTTAAAATGCATTCGACATTATTTAAAAAAAATTTTCAGTGAAATTTCGGTTACATACCTAGATATCTAAACAAAAAAATCTCTTTTTTTTTTAAATTCCTTTCAATGACAGAAAAAAATCAATTCGGTTTAGAAAAAAAAAAAACGATTCTTTGGTTGAAAGGAATTCGACTTAAAACTCTGTCTTAAAACTGCCACTTTGACCTGATTTTAGTCCAAAATGCTAATTAAAAAAGAAATAAACTGAATTGTGTTAAAACTTAAAATTGATAGAAATTGGTAGTTTTGGCGAAGTAATCAAACAATTCTTTATTAATACGCTTTAATGTTGTTGCTATTAAAGATTATTAATTAAGGTCTGTTTGATTACTCCGCCAAAACACAGTTTTTGTTGATTGTATTAGATTTTTAGTTGGTACTAAACGTAAATTAGCAGTTTATTATTTTTTTTATTATTAAGAAATTTTAATTTGTGAATTATATTTTGATCAATGTTAATTTTAATAACAAAAAAATAATAATTAAAATCTTGAATGCTTTCTAACCATAAAACTTTGTAGTAAAGGATCAAGTTTGTTCAATCGCGTCTTTTATCTTCTCTATACTTGAGGGTTACTCACCTTAGAAACCAATTTGTTTAGCCTTAAAAGCATTTCCTTTCGACCCATCTGTTTGCTTTATTTTTAAATGACCTTCCCCTCCAAAACTATTTCCTTCCAAAGTTCAATGTATAAAACTGCAATCATGCCATTTTCTATACAGCTTAAAACTAATAGTAGCGCATTCATCTCTATTCAAGTGTAAGATTATTTTGCTGCGCTTCCAAGGTCCCACGTGGTTTAAAACATGCACCCCTACAAACATACTCTCTCATCGAAGTTATGTTAAATTTATTTTAATTCAATGACATATTACAACCGCCTACATATTATGCGAAACGAAATTATAAACTTGTTTTAAGTTTTGCCAATTCACATAGTGACAATGCAAAATAACACGCATATATACATTCATACATACATACATAAAGTGTTAAGTTGTTTGAGTTTTAAATGAGCACAGTTATCAATTGAAGATGCATTGATAAAAGTGTCTACAGTGTCTGCAATTCTCATTATTCACTATAGTAATTATAATATATTATTTCTTATGATAAAATGTTAAAAGTTTACACCGACCATAATAGTTATACATAGTTGATTGAGAATATACAACAGTATTGAAGAAATAATACTATACATGGTTCTTTTATCTATTTGTTTGGATCACTTCACTGTAATTATTTACATATCTTAACTATGAATCTAATTACTTTATAAAGAATGCATGACATGATCGCACGAACCTTTTGTGTCACTTTCATCATATTATAGTTGTCGTGGTTAATTAATTTTTTGAAGTCAATTTTTGTTAAATTCTATAGCAGGCTATTTTAATGCTGTGTGTAAAATGTATAGATACTTAAATACAGAAATAATTGTCTCAAATCCCAAGATGCTCATTAGAAAATGTCCATTTAAAGAGTGATAATTAACAAGATCGAATTAAAAAAATTCAAAAGGATTAATTCACGAACGATGGTACTTGGAAGAGTGATCAAAAAGAACACTATTAAAATTTAAAAAATGGGTAAATTACTATTTTGGGACTTCGTTTTTTTTTTTTAGGTGTAAACATCTATGCCGGGGGTAAACTTAAAACGTGTGCCTTACGTATAGTTATGTTACGTGTCATACGTACATGGTACGATATGCAAACCGAAATTCTCTGTTTTCGGAATTGCTTAAAAATACATATACATTCCATGAAAGTGAAGTAAATCATTTATCTTCATTAAAAATCATACATATCCCTGTAACAACAGCAACATTTTAAAAATTAAAAAAATTCTTAACATTTGTTGTGAATTCCTTTAGCATACCAAACGAACAGAATGCAATTATCTATAAATATTTCAATGCTACGTAGGTACATTGTACATGAATATCTAGAAGATGTTTTTTTTTTTGTTTACTAATAAAAGAATTTAGTGCATCAATGCGAAATAACCTTGAATTAAAGTATTTAACTTTGACAATTAGACACTGAAGAATGATCTTTAATATAGATAGACAAGCGTGAATTAACGTTGCTTAAATTATTTGTGGTCGGTTGCTGTGGCTTGCAACTTGCAATTTTATTATTCTGAAACATGTCCAGCAGGTGGTTTTTTTTTAAGTTTGCTTGTTGGCTGCACATAAAATGTATGTGTATGTATGTATTAAGGGCTTTTGTTATGCACAATGCAATTGAAAGGCTTGTCTCTGCTGTAGAAGTGGAAGTAAAGCAAAATCAGGTCAAAAACTCAAATATGTAAAACCGGTTGCTGTAGGAGAACGCACTAAGACATAAGGAACTCTTGAACTCAGGTACATATGTACATAACGGGTGATTTTTAAGCTGGTTTGATTTTGGCAACACTGGTTTTGACAGCTGACGTGTGTTTAGTACCTTGTGTCACTGTCAAACAGCTTCAGTTTGGTTTGCAATTTAACCATGGATCGTCTTACAAATGAACAACGCTTGCAAATTATTGAATTTTACTATCAAAATTCGTGCTCGGTTCGAAATGTTGTTTATCGAAAAATTGTGTTCAGCGAGGAGGCTCATTTTTGGTTGAATGGGTACGTAAATAAGCAAAATTGCCGCATTTGGAGTGAAGATCAGCCAGAAGCATTGCAACAGCTACCAATGCATCCCGAAAAAGCCACTGTTTGGTGCGGTTTATGGGCCGGCGGCATTATTGGGCCATATTTCTTCAAAGATGATGCGAATCGCAGCGTTACTGTCAATGGTGAACGCTACCGAGCGATGATAACAAACTTTTTTTTGCCCGAAATGGAAGTTCTTGACTTGCATGATATGTGGTTTCAACAAGACGGTGCCACATGCCACACAGCACGCGAAACAATGGCGCAATTGCGAGGCGAGTTTGGTGAACAGTTAATTTCACGTTTCGGGCCGGTCAATTGGCCGCCTAGATCGTGCGATTTGACACCATTAGATTATTTTTTGTGGGGGTATGTCAAGGCTAATGTCTATAGGGACAAGCCCGCTTCGATTGACGCACTGGAAGCCAACATCCATGCATTCATTCGTGAGATACCGGCCGATATGTGTGAAAGAGTATGCTAAAATTGGACTCAGCGGATGGGCTACCTGAGACGCAGCCGCGGTCAACATTTGCATGAAATTATCTTTAAACATTAAATTGCAAGGTTCAAACTATCGATTCAAATAAATATTTCATTCATTTTTTCGAATTTTTTGTGTTTTTTTTTTTTAAAGTTCTAAACCTCTTAAAAAATCACCCATTACATATGTATTGGGAATATTTTGTTTGAGGAAATAATTTTTCTTTTCGATAATTATTATTGTATAGTATTTATTATAACGGGTACTTTATAATGTTATCGTTTAAAGTTCGCCAATAATGCGTTTGAAATGATGCTGACAATATTTTGACAATGATTACGAATGTAAATGTGTCATAATTGACGTAAATACATACCTATGTAGCTACTTTTTTAAAATTTATTTTTACTCGATTCGTCTATATTATTTACATAAAACCTTGCAAAATGGTTATGGAAGAGTTCACAAAATTAACTTTTCGCATTGTGCCCGTCTCGTGCGTTCATCGATCGTCACCAATTTGTACGTCAATCAAAGACTTGATTTAAATTAAATTTATAGTATTTTTATGTAAATCCAAAGATGAGAAATTCTAATTTTTTGCTTTAGAAAGATAAACTATTTTTATTTAGATTCGATTGAAGCTTAGATATATACAAAAATAGTCTAGCCACAAGGTTTAATATCTATAAGTTGTTTTTATTGTTTTGTTGGGATAAGTCAACTTGAATTTCCAATCGATTAGACAAGAGTGTACTGTACGTGACAATAAACCCCGAGTATGAATTTTTTTTAAGCTTAGATTACGTCAGGATTAGTGTACGATTTATGTTATCCTGCTGACTAAAGCTGATGTATTATGACACTTGAGAAAAACAGACAAAGATCAGATAGACTTTTGGTGGTAATTTAAGTGGGACCTAAATTTTTTCATTTACGACTTTAACGACAAAAATTTTTGTCGGAAAGTTTAGGATTTAATGGAAAAAAAATTCCCATACAAATTTTGATAGTTCGTTTACGACTTAGTAACGTTATTTATGCAACGCCTCTTTTAACATCTTGCGTAAACGTTGTGATAAACTAATCACCTGATTAAACCATAATGTCATAATACCATTAAAAAAAAAGTTTACAGTATTTGCCATTTTCATTTTACGACAAAAATTCTTGTCGGAATGCTTACGCTTTGTCGAAAAAGATTTCCCATATAAATTTTGCCAGTTCGTTTACGACACGCAAACTTTCCGCGGTATAGGTACCACGTTTACAATGGTTTTCCGACGTTGCATGAATACTCCTAAAATAACGTTTGTTTGAAACCTGTGGTCCTATCTCTGTAAAGAAAACTGTTTTACTTATAAGTATAACATAACATTCGTTTAAGTAACATTTGATTTAACTATCCATATTTTTAAACATTGATTCAAGACTATAATAAAAACCGTTACAAATTTTCATTTTGTTTAACCGTATGTTTTTTTTTTTTAGATACTTATCTTGCACCATGATTTCGGTGTTTAAGAAGCTGGGTTTCCTCTATAACTCATATGTTCTTGGTATTCTTACAATTGGATATATTCTTGGTGAATTAGGACATTACCTCATTGGTGTAACATCAAAACAAACTGCAATTGAATTGGATTACGGTGATGTGGCATGTCAGCAAAATAATACAGATTTTGCACGAACATCACTACCACAACAATGCAACAAAATTTTCAATAGTTCACAGTAAGTATACATATTTTTATTTTTTGGCTTTCTCGTACATACAATACAATACATACATATGTATATATTTATGTTATTACTTTGGGAATTGGGACTGATAAATTATTTTCTATATCCACAGATGTACAGCTTTGCAAATCAATGGAACACCATACTGCGAATGGAATTACAATGGCCTAGGATGGGATTATCAACTTTTAGCCGGGCCTAGCTTTATAGCAGTCTTTACCATTGCTGGAGTTTTTATGGGAATTGCTGCAGATAAATTCAATAGAGTGAAAATGTTGACGGTGTGCACGATTGTGTTTGCAGTGGCTATTATACTTCAAGGAACAGTAAAACAATACTGGCATCTGATATTGTTGAGAATGGTCATGGCAGCAGGGTGAGTTTGTTTAAGCACAAAAATCTTGAGTTCACAAATTTAGTTTGTTTTATTCTTTTTTTTCTATTTTCAGTGAGTCTGGTTGTAATCCTTTAGCAACTGGCATTATGTCAGATATATTCCCGGAAGATAAACGGGCTCTTGTTATGGCTATCTTTAACTGGGGTATCTATGGAGGGTATGGAATAGCCTTTCCAGTAGGAAGGTACATAACGAAATTGAATTTCTGGAATTTGGGATGGAGGGTTTGCTATCTGGGTGCAGGAGTCTTAGCTGTAATAATTGCTTTCCTCACTGGGACAACACTTAAAGAGCCTGAACGCAAGGCAATTGCTGAAGGTGACAATAAAAAGGACACTAAGAAACTATCTATTTGGGATGTAGTGCTAAATCCTAGAATGATTCTGCTGATGTTGGCCGCATCGATTCGTCATTGCGGAGGCATGACATTTGCATACAATGCTGATCTCTACTATAATAATTACTTCCCTGATGTTGATCTGGGATGGTCACTTTTTGCAGTTACAATCGGTATTGGTAGCGTTGGTGTTGTAGTTGGTGGAATAGTTTCTGACAAAATCGTAGCCAAAATGGGAATTAGATCGAGAGCATTTGTTTTAGCCATGAGTCAGTTGATTGCAACTCTTCCAGCCTTTGGATCTGTGTATTTTGAACCAGTTTGGGCAATGATCACACTTGGCATGAGTTATTTCTTTGCTGAAATGTGGTTTGGTATTGTCTTTGCTATTGTGGTTGAAATAGTTCCGTTGAGACTTCGATCAACAACCATTGGAATCTTCTTGTTCGTTATGAATAACATTGGAGGTAATTTGCCAATTCTAGTTGACCCTGTGGCTAAGAGCATTGGATACCGTGGATCGATAATGATATTCTATGCTGGATTTTATGGAGTCAGTTCTATCATGTTTTTCTGTTTGTGTTTTTTGCTTGATGGCAAACCAGAAGATACGACATCTCCATCAACGACTAATGGAAACAATTTTGACTTGGGTCATGATAACAACGTTTTTACCAGTGATGACATGACAACTAGAGATAGACCTGCAATATTACCACATACTACATTTGGTAATGACTATAAAAAACCCGCAGCACTGTCAAAGAGCGCCCAAGAGAGTAGTAGACTGTAAATAATGTACATGTTATAAATTTTCATCAAAGTTTTCACCACATCATCCTAATTTTCAAGGCCATAATTCGAATTTAAATAAGATATCTATTAGACTTAAAAATTAAGAGTTGGTTTTTTTTTGTCAAATATATACATAATTATACATAGCTATTTACGAAACATGTTAGTTATTTATTTAAAGTATTAAACAGCCTTAAATCAAAACACAACAATTCTTTTCTGGCTTAATTTTATGTCAGAGAAAAGAAATACTTATAGTTGTGTATATTTAAGCGAGTGTTACTTGCTTTTTAGGTTTTAAAAAAATGTTAATTGTATAAATGTTGAAAGATAAAAATTTTATTATTTAATTATTAAAAAAAAGTGTTTAACTCAACAAATTCTTAACTTTGAACTGTAAGTTTTATATTAAATAACTTTTAGATGGCCGTCGAGTGATGCTGAGTTTGCCTGACTGACAATATTTTAGTTATTACCATATTAGACTTCATCGTGTAAATTGTCTTAAATCTAACAGTAGGTATTTTCGTTATAAAAACAGCCAAGTCGAACTCATAATACAAAAATTGAAGAGCAAACATTTTAAGGGAAACCGCAGTAGGTATTCTGGTTGTTTATTCATACTTCAAAATCAAACAACATTCCCTTCCTTTTCGGAAGACATCAAGCGAAATTTTCCCATTAAAAGTATAGGAACTTTATCTAAGCTTTATCTGAGCAATTTCATGCTCAGTCCCTTTTCACACCTGGATATTCTTGTATGCTCTTCTGGTATCGCTTGTATCTTTCACACGAGGAAACAAAATCGTTTTAGTTTAATATTTCCTTCCCTATCGTAAGCCTTTAGAATCCATATAATTATCTCTCACTCAAACAATAAAATAGTATTTTATCCTGAATCCGAGAATATTTCTTGAAAGTGGCGGATCGATGAACTTTATTATTTTTACGCACATAAAATCTATCTGTCTCACTGTATGCACCTTTCAGTAAAATGATCATGTAATCAAGCACTATGAACTTGTTCCCACAGTCGTTTCAATGAAACTGTGTCTACATGATGAAGAAAAAATCCTTCATGCTGAATCCGAGAATATTATTTGAATCTGACGCATCGGTGGATTATGGGTGAAACCTACCCTTCCTGTTTTTACGCTCATAAAATCTACCTGTCTCAATGGATGCGCCTTTCAGTTATGTGTAAACAGGCGCTATGATGTAAAGTGTGGAGAGGAATATCAAAAAAATCTTCTCAATTGCTGATCGGGGAGATTTCGTTCACACCATTTACTTCGTGCCCTTCTCGACTGAAAACTGAAAGTTGCAGGCAACTTAGTTTCCTCGTGTGAACGAAAAGACTTAAATGAACAAACAGACCTAATGCGTACACGATAATTGTACTAGATTACTAGTTTTTTTTTTTCATAAAAGATGATATTTGACACGTTATAACATTCTTATGTTTGTTTTTTTGTTGTTTTCTATTCAAAACGAAAATCCTTCCCATGGAATCGGATTCGGAATTCGGAATGGACGACAATTTCATGTCAGTGTAAACATAGTATTATTCAATTCGCCGGCGCTGGTGACAAAAAAAGTTCCGAATTCGATGCCAGCTGACAGAAGTGACAGCGAAAATAATCCGCGGTTTTCTCACACAAAAAACTTGTCTTGAAAACTCTCTTCGCCGCTATAGTCTGTCATCCTCATCAATCCATCAGTGAAATATAAAAGTTGATACTTCTTTTCCTCGTTTAATGTATGTATAATAAATATTATTATATATTCTAAATATTTGAGAAATAACTCTAATTAAAAGTCAGTAAAAAACTTCACTGAAAGTATACATAATTGGATATAAAAATTTTCTCTGTGAACTCGCGAAAAAGATTGGGACAATTGCAAATTGATTTCAAGAAAAAAAATATCTGGTGCTCGGAGATAAACCTACGCTAAACAAAAAAATAGTATAAAACTTGTGTTAAAATTGTTGCCTTGCTTGTGATGTACAAAGTACTGACAATGTTAAAGTGAATCTGATATGTGAGGACAAAAAGAAAGTCTTGGCCGAGTTTTGTATTCCATGTTCCTTGATTTAGTTTCACCCTAAAATACATTTCGGTATATTTCATTTTCGGTTGTCCGTGTACACTTAAAGAACCCTTTTGCGAGTGTAAGTTTACAATAAACTTGTCCCGAAAAATATGTATTTTTTACCGGACTTAAATCCTCATGGAATAAAACGTGTTTGAATTAGAGGGCAATTTTTCTTTTTCTTATCATAAAATCAATTGTTTGTTCTTCTTCAAAAGGGCTATCGAATGAATTACGTATTTACATAGATAGAATAATTGTAGCGCAACGTATAGACAGCTGGAAATATGGGTACATAAAAATGTATCCGAAGTGCACTTCTCCGACTTACCGAATTTATGTACCCTTCAACGATCAATACATTACCAATACCGAGACCAAAGTTAAGCTTTGGTGGATGACGTCGAAAACGTCACACAATTTTTTGTCTTGCCTTTTTTTAAGCTTTAAATAATTTGTACAGCGAGGAGCGACGCAAAAACAAAACAAAATGGTGTCTTAAAATTTTAAAGGAATAGTTTAGATCTTATCGAATAATTCATTTTTGTGTGTGGGTACCTTAATTCGTGAAAATCTCATCGATTTTTTGATCAGAAATTCTTAAAAACGTTCGCCTTTAGTGTTATGTAGTTTTCTTTTGGTGATGGGTGTGTATCTGTCGCCATTTTGAAGATAAATTTTTTGTGCGAATTGGATATCTCGAGAACGACGAGTTTTATTTTGAGAACGGTGTTCATAATATCTACCACCATTTTGGAAAAATGAAAATGTAACATTTGGACGAATTTCTTGAAAACGAATATCAGTTTTCTTTTTTGACGAAGGTGTGTTTTTTCGACGAGCTTGATTATCTTCAGAACCGTTTTAAGTGCAGTTTTTATAGACGTGTTGTACCTATTCCTGCTTCCATCTCTTCTCAAAACGACTTAAAAATAGTTTTCATTTTGACGGGGTTGTTTTTCTGGTCTGCTGCCATTTTGAAAGTAAATTGGGTTGAATATCTCGAGAACGACTGGTCAGTTCCTGTGGTAAGCTTTAAAGCTTTTGGAAGTAGTGACTCAATAAAAATGTGGTTCAGCATAAATCCGTAGCGCTTTTTAAAGAATGCATTTTGAAAATCATTTGTGATCCGGGCACGCCATAACTACCAAGCTGTAAGGGATCTACGTCGAAGCAGATACATACATTATATATTCCGTTCCCTAAATTCTGTAGGGATTTTTATGGTTGAGGAAGGCTGGTCTATACCAGTACACTAGTACCAGCACACTATGAGTCGTTTGCGCAACTAGATAACATCGTATGAGGGCAGATGGAGAAACTTTTTAAAGGAGGTCAAGCAAGGGTGGTCTCGGGTTATTAGCCGATGATGTTCAGATTTGCTTTACGTAATGTATAATCTATTATCATCCGAAAATGATTCAAAGAAATCCGATGCACCCAAATCATCTTTAGGTGATTAAAAAGATACGACTGGATATAGGTACCTACCCAAGACTGGGTGACTGCAGAAAAGCTCGACAAGTTTCCTGTCTAAAAATTTTCGCTTGGCATATTAAAATAATTGCTGCAGAACAGTTGCAGACTTCTGTTCATGTCCAGCTGACTCTTAAAGACGTAGTCTTCATATGGGAAATACCTATCAATTAAAAAGATTTAAGTGATTTGACAAATACGGACGGGACGTAGTCCCAAAGGCGCTTAAATAAATAAATGGATCATCTAATAAACTTGTTGGCACCTACTACATCCATCCAAGCTCAAATTTAATATAATATAAGTCGGCAAAGCAATGCTTGCGTTCGAGGAACTATCAGGCTATCCACCTATTCCAAAAATGTTCAGATACGTTGGGTTGTTGTTGCATCAGCTGTTTTATCACAAACTTATCCGGATAGCTTTGGATTGATCCCAGAATGCGACCAATAATTTGATTTTGTGTAATACACAGAAAAAACGCACTGGAACCATTTGGAATATGGAACTTTCAAACAAAGAGAGCTTTAGAGCTTAATTTACTTTGCATTGCCCTGCTTTTGCCTTACCTTACATTAAATCTTAACTTGGGCAAATGAAAATCATTATTTTGTGGTTAAAGCTGAATATCATCCCTAGCATTCTTGGTTTAAAGTAGTACAACAACAATAAATTGCAGCCAATTACTTTCCATTACCCTGGAAAAATTTGGAACTGAAAATTTACATACAAAAAACCTTTATTATTGATTCGCATCGTTTCGTTTAAAAGCTTTTATAAAGCTTTTTATATCTCTCGCCTTCTAGAGCTAAATATTGTATCGAATTGCGTTACAAATTCCTTTTGCAATATAATCTATAATCTAGATTCCCTTATTAGATTTGTAGATAAAAAAAAAATAAATCAGAAACTACCAAAAACCTTGTTTTGCATTCCACGCGTTTCATCTTTAGCTTTACGCTGTAACGGTTTTCTTTGTGCTTGTATCGTCTTAATTTTACGTTTATTAGATTTATCGTTTAAAAAAAAAATGGTGTGCCTCAGGGTTACCTATTTCTGTCTCTCTTTTCTATACCAATCGACGGTTTTTTGTCTGAAACTTCTAATCCACTGAAATGCTTTGTTTTCCAGCCAATAGTTTATAGATTCGTTTAAATATTTCAATATTTTTATAATCTATCAGAATTTTACTTAAATTCTACGCAACAACAACAAATCATGTTTATTTAATTCTCATACTTTTTGAAAAGTGACGGAAGAAAATTTATTAGTGATCCTAATTATAATTTTAAATCTATCTTTTATTTAATTTATTTTATTGTTTTTATTTTACTTATATTTTATATTTTACATTTTTTTTTTCATTTTAAGCAGATTTTTCACCGAAAGCAATAAACATACACTACTACTATGGAAGACTTAGATTACGAAAGAAAGTTTAGTGAGATGCAAAAATACATTCCATTTTTGGATCGGGTCATTGAAAAACTGAAGAACAGTGACCAAGATAAGCCACGTAAAGCGCAACTAGATAAAATGCAAACATTACACAGTCTACTGCATAATAAAGAAAAAAAGTAAGTACAATCAGTCCTACACAAATATTTTCAATGTGTACATATGTATCTTTGTCGGTTCGAAAGAAATCCGTCACTAGTAGAGGCAAAATATGATTTAAAAAAAACTTGTAATTTTTGTTAAATAGTTAAAATATCAAAACGACACAAGTATTCAATTAAGGCTCTCAATATCAATGTTGAACTAAAACTTTGTCGTTTTTCCAGCGAATAAACGATTTTAATTTAGATGTGTGACGGTGTTCTTTCACGAAACATTAATATGTAAACATACATACTAGGGTGCGCCTTATTCTATGGAGAAAAAAAAATTGTTTAATTTTAAGCGTCCCAACCCGTCAATTTGTTCCTTTTCATGAAAAAAAAATCCTCTAAAAGTTTTATACAAATCGGTTAATATTTAGAGGTCGCTACCGGCATCCGAACATTACAGGTTATTTCATTTAATTATGGAGTATATGGTAATACAATCTATACAATTTTTCAACGAAAATTGATGGAAATAATTATTAAAAATTACAGATATTGTTTGTTTTACAAATTAGATTCTTTATTTACAGTTGTGTACCTATGTAATTGTTATGTAAAAATATACACGTTATATAGCACTAATCTACTTATATATTAAAAAGTACAGTAGTTTAACGACAATTTTAACTTCACTAAAAAACATTAATGCAAATAATAAGTTAACACTTTAATAGACCAAATATAGTTTTCAGAAGCTCCAGATGATTGCTTCACTTCATCAGTATTGATTTCTTCCTGTCAGGATATTTCTTTCTATAGTCCTTAACTACCAATAACAGAAACTGCTTCTGTTCTTCGTTGTTTGTATATAACTTATTGTACTCATCCATAAGCTTTACTCCTCGCTCAGCGATGTCGTTGACCACTCTCATGTTGCGTACTCCTTGCTTCACTTCATTGTAGGCCTTGTCCTCGGCCCACTCATTCACATCCTTCGTCAAGAAATCCGACGAAAATCCTGTGATATTGAAGAATCGGTGGGTATTTGAAGTAACGAAATCCTCCAACCCCTTTGACTGGATAATTGCAATGTCCACAGTTACTCGATGTAACGGATTCTCTACTCCCTCAATTTCTAGCGCGCAAACCATCTTCCTCTTTGTCTCATTGGATACTCCATCATCGAAAAATCGAAACGCCACAAGTTCTACTGACAGGTACCAGAGATGTCCAGGAAACTTTTGAAAAGCAACCCTTGAAATAACTTCGTTTACTTTCCTGTAGTTGCTAAGGTTTTTGAGCAGCTCAAGATCATTTCGTGGAGCAGACGTAGAATTGGGGGCAGTTATCCAGGTCCTAACGTACAGTGTGACAACAAAAAGGCAAATGTCAAGAATTCCGTTTTCTTCTCTCTTTGTTAGCTTGAACTGATTCCTGAACATCCATATCTTAAGGGAGTAGATAGCTTTTGATATCCATCTAGCGCGATGTAGTCCAGTCGGTGCTTTAAAAGAAATGCCTTTCTGAGGAACTCCTCGTAAGAACACAATCTTCAGTTCCAGAAGTTCTTTGGTCATCTCGAGGCTGGAACTCTAGCAGCTAAGATTTGGAGAAAGTTATCATTTCTTCAGAGATTTTAATAACTGCAGCTGTGGCAACATCATTTGACAAGACTGTTTGGTAGTTATTGCGATCTATATTGGTCCAGGATTTCTTAAACCGTTTAAAAACCAGAATGTCTGGACCTGTTATGGGTCCAAGTGATTTAGTAACAACTGCTTCCAACATAATCTCGAAGATGTGGTGACGGCATGCTAACCACAGCATGTCTTTATCCACCTTTTGCTCAAGAAGAATACACGCTCTATTTCTACTTCCAGTATTGACTGATGTTGTGTCAAATTCTAGGCATTTCACATTATGAAAAAAAAAAAAACATTTTGACTGGGCCGTTGTATTTTTTCAACCCACGGTAGCGACCCCTAAACTTTATCCGATTTGGATAATTTTTTTTGTGAATTTTTTTTTCATGAGATGGAACCGATTGATGACTTGGGAGAAAGTAATTTCAAAAATTAAAAAATAAGGCGCACCCTAATACATATATGTATTAAATTTAAAACAAAATTAATGTTGATCTATTATAGGCTTAGGATTGAAACTTTATTAAAGTGTGAAACGGTATTAAAGAAACTTCATGCTAAAATTGAAAAGGTATGCTCAAACAAAAAACATAAAACACCACTGATTCCTTATTGTTTTTAATTTTTAGTCTGATGATGTCATCCCGTCAAATCCGCCTAGCAATTCCACGACTACTAGTTTATCTTCCAATTTAGAAAAAAAAGTGCACAGAACTGCATCTTCACCTTCAACAGAAACATCAACTTGTACTAAAAACAAATTCGTGCCAAATCACAACTTAATTGAAATATACACCTGTCCGGCTAGTCCTACACATTTGGGTGAAGAGGATTTTCGGCCACCAGTAGAAATTCCTACCGAACGGCGCTCGTCTCCAATAAAGTTAGTTTCCAGTCCACGGTGGGACCAAATAAAAAGTTCAAAAGAAATGATGGAGGAACAACCAACGCGAATGTCTCAAATCAGCAGTGCTGTGAGATTCCCAAACCGCTCCACAGATGTCTATCACAGTAAAAATACAAATAGCCATCACAAATTCACTGAAGCTCCCAAAAACTCCCGCTGGTCGGATTCAAGAGATATATCACCTTCGTCGCCATCTTCTTATCACAGACCATCTTGGTCTTCGACTTCAACAAGTTTGGCGTCGAATAATCACCGATCGCATGCCCAAAAAAGAAATGAATCGAAGTATAGTTCAGAGGAGGAGAACTGGGACGAACCGGAGGAGCCTCCACTAAAACCAAAGTCAGATCATAAAACAACGCCCTCCACATTAACATCATCTTCATTTATCTCGTATAAAGAAGATTCAAAAAGCACTCATCACTATCGTAATCATGATAAAAAGAGTTATAAATCCCAAATTGAGCATGCACCTGGTATTCACTCTCCTCTACCTACTTATCCACCCTTGCCAGACACAAATCTTAACTCTGATGCTTTTCAAAACAAACTATATCATGATACCATCTATAAATATAAGAAACCAGAAGCTTACAATAGTTTTATGAATCCTCCGGCACCAGAATCACGCATGTCAAAACATTTAGCTGGAAATATATTTAATAGATTGGGCGAAAAAGTCGATGAGGGCTTTGAGAATTTCCGCATTCAAGTTAAAAATGATAAAATTAAAGCGAAGTCGCCCCACAAAGTAATACCACAAACTCCACCCCCACCGCCCCCACCACCTTTGTTGATTCCAACTAAACCAATTGGTGAAGTTCTAAAAAGTCCCCCGCTCAGTGCGGATGATATTGATGATTTGCTAAACGAATCACTGGAAGCAGCTATGGAGAAGCAACACAAGGCAAAATCAAATGATTCTACGAGGGAGCAAAAAACACATTCTCTAGATGCAGTACGAAAAAAATTGGCCTTGATCTCAAGGCCACCTTCGCCTCCCCAAATAGAATCGCCAACAACAATAGAAAATAAAACTGAAGAACCATTCTATCGCAGAGGACACACCCCAATTAAAAAACATATTGAGGTTGCTCAGCGAAAAAAAAATGAAATACAACCTGGTCCAGAAGAATCTACTTCGTCCCCAATACTACCAAGCAAAAGCTTTCCCTTACCTTCTCCAAAGTCACCACCACCAAATGCAATGGACCCGGTTGTTGAACGCTTGGCATTAAAGTACAAACCACACAAAAGGCGAGAATCTGTGTCAGTAGAAAGAAATTACCAGTTACAGACCGACAAAACAAACACGCCACCACTACCGCCTCTACACCCTGTACAACCCCTTCCACCTCTACCACCTCTACCAATGAAAGATTCGGCTGATTCATTGGGTCATAGGTCCTTGAAATCTTCGCATAGAGAAAGCCCCGCATCTCCTGTACATACCGACCCAAGAGTATCTAAAAATATTATGGGACACATTCCACCTCTTATGTCATTACCTATCTCACCTGTACCGAACGTTCTACCCACAATCAATCACTTTGATCCTCGTCTAAGAAACACACATCCTTTAAATAAGGAGCACATACCGTTTACCGTACCTAAACCATTCTCCCCGATTCCTAGTCTTTTGGACCTTCATATCAATATTCCTCTTCTTCCCAATAGTGGTCCCCCTGCTCCGGTAACATCTTTTACTGCTCCATGTTCAAACAAAAATCCAACCAGGATAGATCCAAGAAAACAAAAATCATCAAAAACCCATGTCGATAAATTCAATCCGGAACGGAATGATAAGACTGAAAGAATGAAGTATTTAGAATCGAAGAAAAACAAACCTCCTGAGCCGAAAACCTATGGCGAGTATAGGCAGTCAAAGTCTCGACAAAAGAAAGAGGAAGGCGATGATAAAGCTCTTCATACACCTGAGTCGATATCGTCACCAGTGGCACCTTCAATTCAATCAATGGGGCCGTCGACGCTTGATAAAATGTACAGGAGTTCGGACTATGGAAAAGATATATCTGGAAGCATACAAGGCTTTAAAATTCCTAAGAAACCTAAGCCAGAAGTTCCCAAAATTGCCGATCCGAAAAAAGATACTCATGAACCCAATTCTGGAGAGGAGTCGAAAAATGAGTCTGCGAGTAATGTTGAACAAATTGTGAAAAAAAATCCCCAAAAAACCGAAGAGGATATTCCTAAAAAGTCTGATAATGATGATCACTTGGAGTCTACGGAATCTACAAAAAAACTGGACGAACCTCCAAAACCAAAAGAAAAACGAATTGAAAAAGTTGCAAAACAAAATGATAAAAATGTGAATAAAGTTCCAGACTTAGAACAAAAAAAACAAGTAATTCCCGAAACTAAAAAGAAGAAATCTACAACAAAGACTCATGTTTCAGAAAAAGCAACACTGGAAGTTGAAACGGTGGGGAATCAGATACTTAAAAAGCCAGCAGATGTGGAAACGAAAAAACAAACTCAAGAAATTGATGCTCAAAGCCCGAAAAGTGAGACTAAAGCGTCAGAATCAGAGTCAGATGCATTGATACTTAACTTGCGATCTCCAGATTCCTTAAACGATTCAATAACTGAGGGTAAATTGGTAATTGACGAAGGTGAACCAGTAAACAAATCAAAAGATGAAATAATTGTGGTAAAAGATGACATTGAAGATTCACCTGAACCGAGAATAATGCGTCCTCGGAGGCTTCAAAAGAAACAAAGTCTCAACGAAAACAATACTCTCTCCTCTGAAACTATAACTAAAGACACTCCACAAAATGATGGTAATGTTGAAAAAGAATTGAAAAAACCAGAAAAAGAGGATCTCAAACCACGCCGAATATCTACTCGACGTTCAACAATAATTATGAAGGAGCCCCCAGAACAAATCGATACCAGGAAGAATGAAAGTCCTTTAACAATAGAAACGCGTCGTAGATCAGCTTCAGATATTTTTTCTCCAACAACAGACAACTCAGTGGTTTCAACTCAAAATATTATCAGTGGCAAAAGGAAGACAAGGACTTCAATGAATTTCAATGAAAAAAATACTAAAAAAACATCAACACCCAAAACAGGCACTTCAACTGCTAGCAACTCTTCAATTACCCAAACGCCTAAAACACGAAGTGCAAAAGCAGCAAAAAAGAGAAATTCGGTTACGGTCGAACATCAAAAAGTTGAAAAAATCGAAAAGAAAAACTCTGAGGATGGACAGATATGTGCAGTGAGTAGTACAACCGAAGGGCCCCACAATGAGCCTGTAATTATAACTGACGCCCTCGGATCATCAGAAGAACCTAGTAGCTCGAATGCTGCTGATCAAACAGAATTACCACTCGTCGATGCTGATAACCAAAAGAAACAGGAATTTTTAGAGGGATTCCTTATGAGCATTAAGGATCCGACGGCAAATAAAGATCGTATCATAGATATGTTGAAATCCGTGTTGGATGATAAGAAACTCCAACAGGTTAAAGTAAGTTTTTGTTTTAATATAAAGGTGATTCAATAAGTAAAAGGATAGGGATCATATATTGGAATCAGACCTTGCTGTGCTTAGTATGTTGAGCTGTGTTTTAAAATCCCAAAGTTGTACTCCTTCAGCGATATTTGCCCGTTTACTTATTGAAAAACCCTCGTATATTCAAAAACTCATTGATATGATTAAATATTGATCTTTCTTCTCTTTTTTTAGGAAATATTATACAGTCCTGAAAAGAACGAAAATAAGAATATATCTGACAAGAAAGAAGAAGAACACCATGAGCAGAGCAAACCTCGAGTAACAAGAACGAAAAAAAATGAACTGGATCGTCTTAATGAAGACATTCGAGACATGTTTATTTGTCAGGGCGTTGTCACTGCTACTGGTCGACGAATGTGCACTCTTGCCAAAGACACCTCAAAAACGACCTGCGTTCAGCCTAAAAAGAAAAAAATCGTTCCACCAAAGTCTGAAAAATCTCCAGTCGCTACTTCACCAGCATCATTATTAAATAAGCGCCGCATGCGTAAGGCAAAAGTGATAATAAGTCCATTAAATATCAGAGCGCTACGAAGTCGAAATCAAAAATCAAGTCGATCTCCAAAAATGCCCGTACTCGAACCAAATACTCCCATTAAACTTTCAGATATGGAAGGTAAAAACAAAGAAAGCGATGAAGAAATTCTTGAAACTAAGAGCAGTAAAAACAAATCTGTAGTTAGAGTATTGAACAAAAATTTAAAGAAAAGACCCGGTCCGAAGTCCAAATGCCCCCAAACTGAAGACTCAGATTCGTCTGACGATGATATCGAGTTAGTTTACTTGAAGGATAAGATTAAACGTATGGATGAAATGATAAAGATTGAAGGAGAGAAAAATAAAGAATCAAAGGTGGAGAAAAAGGCAGAATCAAAGATTGAGAAAAATGATAAAAAAACAAGTGAGGTAGAAATAAAAATTGATTTAACAAAAGAAGATACTATAACTAAGGCTGATGATGAAAAAGAAATAGAAATTATCAAGATGGAATGTAAAAGCACAGCAGCTCAAAATGATGAGAAGCCCAAAGACAAATTAGACATTTTGCCGAAAAACACTAACCCGGAGTTTCATACAAAGTCTGACTATTCAAATTCTTGTGTTATTTGCAAAGAGAGGGCACGATTCATAGCACCACATTATGGCACTGCTCACAATGATTCAGAAGTTTATACATCACGACTGCCACCAGATTTATTGGAAGATATTAAACTTAATATAGGTAATCGTGCTCTCTTTTCAATTCCTAAGAAACCACAAACAGCCTTCAACTATGTTTGCCCGTTTTGTGACTTTCAAGCAACACATTCACTGCGTGCATGGATGGAACACTTTACAATACACACCGGGGAATATGGGTTCAAGTGTTCGAAATGCTTTAAAGCAATGAATGGTTGCACCCACATGATGGACCACATTAAAAAGTTTTGCCCAGATGCTAAGAGGATCAATAGGGATCCAATAAATCTTCGTGGAAATGGCATTATTGGTTATGTGTGTCATTTGTGTAACTTCATTCAGATGCTGCGTGGGGGAGTAATACGGCATTTGAAAATTCATCATGGTGTAGTGGATGCAGAATCTATTGCTCGTATCATAGAAGTGAAATTAATTGACACGTCAGCTGTTCCGAAACAAGAAGGAAATAAGGCTGATCTTTCTACTTCTTCTGCAACTAATACATCAATTTTAAAGGCCCATGAAGTTTCTACAAGCCAAGCAAGCGAATCAATAACGGAATCGAACAAGGAAGATCCTTTGAAAACATTCGAAAAAGATGATGGCGCTATAGTGTCAGGTTCGAGTGCCAATAAGATTTTAAGATCTGAAGATAAGCCAGCTGAAAAGAAGATGCCGAACGATGACGATAAGAAATCAAGCAAGGAATCGAGCATGTATATTGATTCAAGTATGAAAGCATTTCTTTCACGGAACTCGGCATCTCCAATTACTATAGATCTTACCGAGCAATCGAAATCAATTACGACAAACGAAATAATCGATTTAGATTCAAGTGACAATGTGGTTTCTACCAACACAGAGAAGCCGGCAACAGTGGAAAGTAGAAAGGAATCAAGTATTAAGACCATTAACGTTGACATCGACGTATTCCTCCCTCGTGATTTAGCATCTCCAACTTCTCTAGTTTTAACAGAGCGTTTGAAATCAATTGAAAAAGACGATGCAATTGTCTCTAAATCAGTTGCCCATAAAACTAAGCCAGCAGAAAAGAAGATAACTATTGCTGAGAAATTAAGCCAGAGATTCAAAAATATTGAAAAGCAAAATATTGCTGAGGAGGATGCAATAACAGATAAGAATAATTGTCAAACAGAAAAAGATAGCGATAAAGTTTCGTTGTCGGTTCCATCTGATGTGGAAAAAGAGATTCCAGAAACCCCCACCACGAGTCCAAAAACTGTTCAATTGCCAGTAAATTCACCAGTTTCAACACAATCTTTGAATGAATCTGATAATCTTATCATAGATGAACAAATACAAAATGAATCTTCGATTATAGAAGATGACTATATTTCAGAAAGTGATGAAGGCAATCAAAATGAAGAAGACGACAACGACAATTGGGAAGACATTGAAATTACAGAAACAACAAAAGGTGTTTCGCAGAAGGACAAAAATAAGAATAAATCAATTTTCCAAACGTTAAGCCGCCTCTATGCATCGATAGCACCAAAGAAGAGTTCCAAAAAGATCAAAGAAAAAGAAAAAGAGAAAGAAAAGGAGAAGAAGAAAGCAGGGGAAATCTTAGAGAGATCGAAAAACACAGCCAATGTAAATATAAATTCAATTAAACCTGTGTCCGATGAAATTTTAGATCCTCTTCTTTTGACAACATCATCGCAACCAACACACCAGCCACAACAACAACGAATCCCAACCTTATCAGAATTTCTTCCAGAATCACCAGGTGATTCATTAGACATGCTTTTGACGGCAAATTTTACCTGTCTGGAAGGAGACGGCAACAGTTTTCCTCATTTGGATTTAAACGATTTAGACTCGTCGATATTTCCACTTCCAGAAGAGCAAGAAAATATTCAAGATGCAATTGCTATGGCCACAGACATGGACCATATCAGATATGACGTTTTGGGTGATCCTATTTCATTGCCACAACAACAAACAACTCCATCTGTACAGCCTTCGAGTATACACAAGATTGGAAACTTTGGCTTTTCCTTATATGGAAATTCGTTAAAGTATTATTGCATGGTGAAGTCTTGTGCGTTTCTTTTTTCTGACCATCCCGATGGACTTCAGAATCATTTTCTTCTCGAACATCCTTCACTCAAATGGAATGGCTATTGTGATACATGCAAAATGCAAGTGGGCTATGGAGATTATCGTGAAATGAAACATATGTTGGATGTGCATTCAAGAACAAGAACTGAAGATACGGGCGACAAACCAAGGATCAAATTTCGCAGACTCACAGGAGATATTCTCTCTACAGACAAACAAAAAATTGAAAATCTATCGAGGGAAATTCGATTTTCACCATTTAATACACCACCACCATCCAATGTTGGACCATCACATAATGAACCATCCCAAACTGCAGCATCCAATGTTGCGCCATCTCATAATCTACTATACCAAACTGCACCATCCCTCATTCAACCATCTCACACTCAACCATCCCTTTCTGCACCATCCCAAAGTGTGCGATCATCTCACACTCCCGAATTAAGTTTATCAACAATGTTGCAGAGTGAGCCAAAAGCAATGATACCGCCGAAAGCACCGCCAAAGTTCGATATGGATATACCGTTATTCAAAAATGTTAGCAAGGAATTCACCATCACTAATGTAGCCGAAGGTGTAACCGATAACGATCTATTGAATTTAGTGTTTAAGCAAGCCGATTCAGCTCCAGGAGGAATCCAAATCAGTCAGGTAAATCAATTTTTTTATTTGTGATATAAATAGATTGATAGATACATAGGTACTAGCTTTCCGTCTGTCTGTTCGGCTTCATCCTAAACGGATGGCAACGATCGATATTGAGGTTTCGCTTTCAATGCGATCCGCTGCGTTTATTGAAAAGGCCTACTGTTACCTAAATAAAGCAATCCAAACTGAATACGTTTATCTATAAATAAATAAATAAATTGGTTGGCGCGACAGCTCGTGTAGAACCAGGGCCTAGTGACTTACAACATTCGTGTGTCCGTGTTATTGGCAGGAATAGAGGGGACCTACGCCTACGCCACAGGCTACTACAATTCCTTTTAGCTAGTAACCATTTTTTTTAATTTCTAAGGTATTTCAATACCTAAAGGGTTTTCCCGTCCTCGATTGTTTAAAAAATCCGCCTACTGCCACGCCCACTTTATCATATTTTTTTAGATTTCTCCGTAATGAATGTCCTTAGAACACTGAAATTTCGTAATATATATCTCTTCAAGCAAAAGCATGACACTTGTAATTTTTCCGCCTTCTGCCACACCCATTTTCTTAAAAATATAAAGTTTTCTAAGAAATTTGTTTGGCATTATGTTCAACAGGTGGCGCTGCGAAGCGTGACAGGGTTCAGATAGTAGAATATTTATAATTTAAAACTTTTGATTGATTTTCAAAAAAATATTTTTTTTTTTTTACAGGTGATAAGTCTTAATGCTGGAGGAAAGTCTGTTTCGCCTGTACCCTTAATGCAAATCTCAGACCGAACAACATCATCTGAACGACGGAACTCGCCGGCCCTCAAAGAATTTTCATCATCAATAAGAGACACAGAAAAGCAGTCGCCAAGGGCATCACCTAAACCAAATTCAATGAACTCCTCGATTACACAACGGAACTCTCCATTGCCGAAAAATCCTATTGCAAAACAAACAGCTTTTATTTGTTGCGTAGACAAATGTTCCTTCTCCACGAACATCAGATCGACGATGAATGACCACATTTTATCTCACATCCGATCCGACAACAATCGAGAATCATTAAGATGTCATTTGTGTAGTTTCTTTGGACAAGATACAAATCATTATTTCAATCACATGACTCAAGCGCATTCAAGATATGATGCGGTTGCTACATCATGTGCGTCGACAGTTGAGTTGACACAAAAAATTCAAGACATTCTGCGGACTACTTCAAAACCAAATAAGGTAATTGATAAAGAGCAAACAATTCATACGCCGGAGCCTGCACAAAAAATTCAAGACATTATGCAGACTGCTTCAAAACCTAACAAGCCAATTGAGAACGAGCAAACAATTCAAGCGCAGATGCCGAACCCCGCGTCTCCGTCCTCAACGCCGCCCGATGATAAAAACCCCAGGGACAGGGATATAAGTTTCCCGAAGAGATTAAGAAAAATCGCCGAGGAAATTGTAGCTCCAACTGGTTTGACCGAGGAGCAGATCTGGAGATGCATTTTCTATCCGGAATGCCAATGTCCGGTTACTGAGAAAGATTTCCAAACACATCTGGCCACGCATACGAATATTGTGCCGACATCGTTTCCTAGTATATCCTCAGGTAGTTCTTTGAATTGCCCACACTGCACAGTTAATTACTACCGAGCAGCTGTGCTGAAAGCTCATATGAAAACCCATGCCCGCCATCAATATTTCTGCTATGTCTGCAGCTATACTACGTTCAGCAATTTCCATCAAGTTCAAAAACATTTTACCGATATTCATTTGCTGGCCGGAGTTCCACGGACACAAAATTTGATCCCAGATGACAAATCGAATAATCCAGAATTTTTAATAGCCAGCGAAAGGGAGCTAACTTCCAGCGAATTGATTCAGTTTGGAGAAAAGCTAATTGTTGATTGGGAACGCAGGAAGGCTTTGAACAAAACTCACTTCAAGCCAAACGAACAAAATCTTCTGCCAATTCAACCGATTTTCAACAATCAAGTTTATTGCTCGCTTTGTAATTACAAGACCAAAGTGAGAACTAATATGTTCAGACACTTGCAATTGCATAAGCAAGACGTTTATGTAGGGAGTGTTGATCCAGTAAATCCGGTTCCTTGCCTTGAGAAGAACGAAAAGCACTTCGATAAAATGCTGAATCTTGCTTGTAGCTCGAACACAGGTAATTTGATGAAACCTAAGGAAAATGTTAAAATTCCAGTATTCGTTCCTGATATGAGAAGATATGTGTGTGGACATCCCGGATGCAAATACTTAACGATAACCGATCAAATGTTCCGCTCACATCTTAACGCCCTCCATGGCCAAGAGAAAGGCTATTTATGTCCGCACTGTCAAGAAGAAATCTGCAAAAAAAACATGTGCGCCGAGCGAGTCGTACAGCATCTTAAGTTCCACGGGAACAAAATTTACCAGTGCAGCGAATGTGACTACTTTCACTACACAAAACACGTTGTTGAACGACATATTAATGAGAAGCATGCTGGCGTTTCTTTCGTTAATCTACTAACCTATGACCGAAATGAGAATGAAACTAAAAAATCTACACAACTCGTTGCGGGGAGGAACGTCACCTCAAGTCATTCAGCATCCAGTGAATGCGATTCTGCTGCCGAATCTCCAGCAACATCGAGCACAGCTCCTAATATCAAAATGAAGTGGGAATGCGCAATATGCAAACATCAGACGGCTACGTGGAATCAAATGATTTCGCATGCAAATTCAATGCATAATGCGAAACATCAATATCACTGCGTCCATTGTACATTTGGCTCGGCACATTTGGCACATATCATGGACCATATCGATACCAAACATCCTACGAAAATCCGCGAAGCAAAGTATGTGTTTTATAAAATCAATGAGACACTCCAAGATAAAGCAGCTGACACTCGGCCATTATGGTCGCGTAACGACCCTAAACGAGTGCGAAGTATACGTGGCATTCTGATGGAGAACGAAGAAGATGCCGAACGTACCAAGAAAAGCTTAAGTCGTGCAGGCGTAGATTTGGACGATGAGGATGAGGAAGTAATAGTTCCAGTATCTGATTCAGACTCCTCGATGATCCCCGGTGGATTAGCCTGCTTCCATTGTAACTATACAAGTTTGGAAATAAGTTCTCTAAGTCAACATTGGAAGACAAAGCATTGGCATGAAAAGCTTTGTGAAATGGTGCCTAAGATGCCGTTTTTCTTTCGAATTCATACCGTCCTGAAATGCCCCCTTTGCATTCATGTAGGCGATCAAATCGCCCTAAAGATTCATCTGATCAATGTACACGGGCAGCGGAATTTCTGTGCCGCAGATCCTAATCTACCTAATACATGTGGTCATTGTCCCTTTAAGTACCCAACCAAAAGACTGGATGTCCTGACTAATCATTATCTGCGAGAACATAAGCCAACGGATGCTAAAAACCTGTCATCGGGCTTGCTGAAGAACTTACTGGCGTTGGGCGAGTGCCAAGTCTACATGCAGTGCTATTTCTGTGCCGAGATCTGTGCGGATAAAACCTCCATCATAGAGCACGAAAGAGAACGTCATAAGAACTCAAATTTCCGATATAAACAAATCAAAGATGAGGTGATCTACAGATGCGCAATGTGCCAATATTCGTCGACTAATGAACTGGCAACTCTTCGTCATATGATCGACCACTTTGCTGGTTTCAACGTTTGTCATTTCTGCAAGAATGTTCAGAGCAGTTTCAATTCGTACATGCAACACTGCTATACGTTCCATATGAAAGCTCTGACTAGCTTTAAGGAGATATATACCTTTGATAAAATAGCATCATTTTTAGGACAGATGTTGTTGATATTTCCAAATGGGCTTATCGCGGCAAAGAGGAATCTTCTAGATACCCAATATGGGAATACAGAGCGAATGCAGGCGATGTACGATGAGATTTGCAAAAAGGCCCTAGAACCGCCAATACCACCCCTTTGCATGGGCCGTCTACTGGCGAAAAAGTCAATTGAAGCATCAACACTCCTGCCTCCCCCACCGATGACAGTAACCGCAAAGCGAATTGCCAAACGGAGAAGCACTGTAGCTATGGGAGGATGTGAGCCAGGGTTTTTAAGTAGCTTCATAGTTCCATCAGGACCCCAGAAGATAAAGAAGAGAAAATCATCGATATGTGGAGATTTCCAACAGCCGACAGCACCCCTTTTTAGTACAATCACTGCGGATTCAAATAACAGAATCGACACTCCTGCGGAACGTTGTGATGTTGTTCAATCGAAAAGTAGTGAACCCCAAGGTTTTTCGTTCTACGGACAGAAACCCGACCCAATTGACCTATCGAAGATCTACACACACATTGCAATCGGAGACAAGTATGCTCCGGTTTCGGTGAAAAAGTTTTCACTTCTTTTCAAAATCAACACCAAAGTTGTGGTTGAAGTTATGGACCATCGAAACTATCAAGCCAAGAAGAGACCTGCGCCCTTTAGGAGACCTTGCCCAGCGAGTAAAAAGAAAAAAATTGCGTAAAGTAATGTAAGAAAATATGTATTTTATTATACTTAAAGTTGGTTTGTAGACCAGAGGCGAAAATTAGCTGGAAACGGTTTTAATATAGATTCCTGGCTGCTTTTTCGTTTTTTTATTATTATTATTAGTTAATGAATTATGAACCAAATGTAAATAAATAAAAATAAATTTTCAAATGCCTGAAATGATTTTGTTTACCTATTTTAAGACACGTACCTACTCTTGTTAACCACGCACGGCCTTTAATGCCACTCCTTTTACCTCTTTTAGGCCACGCCCCCTTTTAGGACACACCATATGAGACCACTTTTTATGACCACGCCTTTTTTAGACCACTTTTTAGGACCACGCCTTTTTAGACCACGCCCCCTTTAAAACCACGCCCATTTTTTACCCCCCCCCCATTTAAGACAGGCCTTCTTTTCCATCACGTCCTTTTAGGTCATTTCGATCAAAAATAAGGCAAATGTATATTCTGATTATTTTAAAGGTAAATGCCAGAAAAAATTGAAAATTGTCGTTCCTGCTGCACAAAAATGCATTTATCTCCGGGAATACTGCATCGATCTTAATGATTGAGGTGTTTATGGAAAGGTTAATCTGCCACCAATCTTAATAAATAATTTTTTTTATGATATCTATACATTATAACGGTTTTATAGGCTTAAATAGGGAAAAAGGCAACTTTTTGACTAATTTGAAAATTGTGTCCTCATTTTCCAACCGATTTTAAAATTTTTTATGTCATTATAATCTTGACCAATCAGTGGTCATTTTGGTATATCAAACTTTTTTATACGTTCACCACAAGCCTTTTTATAGCGTTTTTAAAATGTCAAAACGGAAAATCGAGCAAAAATCCAGTCTATAGGTCGTTGAAATTCGTTGCTTGGAAAATTATTTAAAAAAATTTTGAAAATGGCCTAGAACTTCGCCAAATGGTTTCTTTATCTTAAAAAATGTTAAATTTAAGATATTACAACAGAGAGACGCAAATTATAACCGTTATTTGAAAATTAAGCACAAAAAAATGCATTTTTTTAGCTTACATGCAAAAAATGGGGTTATGACGTTTTTTTGACTCTTAATACGGTTAAGATCATTTGAACATGCCAGCAAATTCATTCTTGATCTTTAAGATACATTTTAGCATGAATCTGTTGTCATTGAACATAAAAAAACACATTTTTTTACTTCACACAATTCTTTATTTAAATGAAATTAAATTTTTTTAATTTTAATTTAATTCTGTATAATAATAATTATTTTTCCTAACTCCAAGCGCACACAGACATACGCACAATGCGTATGAAATTTAAATACAAAATATATTATAGATTTTTTAACAAAATTAAAATTGTTAACAAAAGAAAAAAAAATAAAATAAAAATAAAAGTTAAAAAAGAAATTGTAGTGACTATTGCAAGCTAAATTAATTATTCTTTGATTTGGATTTTCCACATACGGAAGCCACTGATAAAGGAGCTTAAAGAATAAAATTTGAAGCCAATTTCTAGAAGAGGAGTTTTTTTTGTTTAAATAAATTTGCCTAATTTTTAGTTTATCTTATATTTGTAAAGAGATTGAGCACAGATTTGTTTTCTTTTTGGCTACGTGCTTTGCTAAACACATTCCAGAAGCGAAGTGTTTCATCGCCAGCTCCGGTAACAATCGCTTCGCCGTCCGGACTTAATGCCAGATATAGTACGCGGTATGAGTGTCCAGTGAGCTTTGCAACTTGCGTAAGTGAGGGGTATTTCCAAACCAGGATTTGGTTTTGAGAGTAGCCATGCGTAGACACCAGCTCGGAGGAGTGCTTGGACCAGGCAAGATTACATACTTGCGATCCAGTGTCGACACATTGCATTGGTTGGCCAGTTAGTGTGTTCCAAAAGCGTATGCAGCGATCGGCAGTTCCGCCACCACTTGCCAACAGTCCATGGTGATGCGGAGACCATGCGATTGCCTTTACTGCAGCCATGTGTTCGGTGTACGATTGAACCGGATTCAATGAATGTTGATTCCACACATACAAACGATTATCATTGCCACCACTAGCCAAATATTGATTGTCCGGAGACCATTTCAAACCGCATACTTCTTGCCTGTGACCAGCTAAATGCCGTTCAGATTGTTGCGCTGGCGTACGAGTATCGCGTTGAATTATCAAACGATCACGAGAACCGCTTGATAGAATATCACCATTCCAAGCTAGAGCCCCAACTCGAGCAGAGTGACCATTAAGTTTGTTAATCTGCAATGAAATATAATTGTTTGCTTAGTAACTTAGTGTTTTCATACGAGTATTTAAAAAATCAATTAATTTTTCATCACGAAAGGGGGGAAACTTTTAAATTGATAAACAAAACATCACACTTAACAGATCGTCTTGGCTAAGATGTTTTGGTAATGATATCTATAAATAATGCCATTTCACACTCTATTGCGTGAAGTTAGTAAATTTGCTTAGAATAAACAAAGCTTCTATATTTTTAACGTACCTGTTTGCTGGCTGCTACATCCCACACAGTAACATAACCGTGATGTGTGCCAACAGCTACCAAATTGCCACGTTCGTTCCATGATACGGAGGTTACTGTATTCGCATCTGGGCTAAGGTCACATAATCGCGTAACCTTAAATAATAGTCAACTTGTTAATTTGAAATTATGTATTTTTCTAATACTGGACTTACTTGACTTGTACACGCACTCCATAGGTAAACACAGCTGCCTAGACCAACAGCTAGTACATTTTGGGATGACCAGTCAACTAAATTCAAATAGAAGTCATCTTGTAGTTCAGGGGCATCTAAAACCTTGAATAACAAAAAAAAAATTAAATTGATTTACTTAAAAACGCAATAAAACTAAATAAATACATAATGAGGAAAGTGGCAAACTTTTATGTCATGAGATATATGTAGATACAGATTAATTTAAATTTGACATAGAGAAGGTACTTACTTTAAAAGGAATCCGTGATATTTTTCTTGTTGCTTTCCTTGGAGACCTTAGAAGTTTTTGGCTTTTAGTACTGACTGGTGATAGCGAGTATGGACACTGTTCATTGAAGTCCTATAAACAAAAAACAAATTCTCTGTTAAATTTGTATATAAAAAAGGTATAATAAAATTTAGGAGTTTACAAAATTTTCTGTTCAGTAAAATACAAGTCATTTGAGGCAGCATATTTTAATCTCTTGTCATTTGGCTCTGAGCAGAGGTTGAGCGATCAGAGCAAAGCTCTGAGGAGATTATGATCAGAGCCCTCAGATTTATTACACACTTGAGCATTGAACTGTCATGTCCTGTCAAATCACATACAAAATAAAAGTGAAGTTGGCTTCGCTCAGCGTTTTGCTCCATTCGCTCGGTCATTTTATTTTGAGTATACAGAGCATGCTCCGATGGAAAAAAAGAAACACGACTTATGTGGTTTGATTTGTCTCAGGTAAAAAAGAAACATAGAATATATTTTTGATAACTCAGTGATTTCTCTTAAGCACACCTTTACTTGGAGTATAAATAGCCCATCGAGTTTGGCTAAATTTAGTGACAAATGAAAGATCAGGGGTGTAAGATGATATCACATTTGAAAGCTTAAGAGCTATCACAACAAAAATGTGATTGTCATTTTCCAACAAATTTGACGTTTCTGCGGCAGTACGACTAGATTTTCCACCAGCCTACAAAAATTGTAGAATATTTTCTGAGTTCTTTTTTTAACCATTTATATGAACAAACATTCCTGTTACCAAAAGAGTTTCCTATTTTCCAGAAGATGAAAAAAACATAAAAATTTGATCGCAAAGTCATTTTCGTTGTATAATGTCGATAGCGTATTAGAACTATTTGAAAAATTCACTATGGCAACCATGTATTTGACAACTGTCATTGGAAACTTTAATTGAATTGGATTGAGTTGAATCACTCTACCCAGGCGGAAAACTCAATGGCCTCACATGTGACATGGTTGATGCGACAATCACTTATCAGTTATCACCTAAGGCGATTCCACCACAGGTCCTGAAAAAAATCATAGGGTTGCCACTTTTAAAATAGTATTACATGCGTAGCAATGGAATGTAAAAGAAAAAAACTAATGTCAGGATAGGTTAGATTAGAAGGGGTACCTACATCCGCGAACCGCATCACCTCACTCGGATGTCTATGGATCTATTTTTCAAAATGGCGATTGAAGCACAACACTTGCGCCTGCGACTGGCCTTCATATACATACATACATACAATATGTATACCGAATTACGTACACAACTTATTTAGGTACCTATTAAATGACGTTAAAAAATATAAATGGGACAAGGGCAATGTGAGTATGCTAAAATTCGGTAAAATACGGCGAAACTGCAATAAAAATAGTTTTCATAAACATCGACGCAAAAGTATATTTTATGATTTTCTATTTTGAATTTGACCCCAAGCTCATTACAAACGAATATCAGTAGTAGTTATATAGATACAACTTTAAGTCTTTTTTTATAACCATTGAAATTAACTGAGTTTAAGCTCACCACATTCCAATTGTAATGTATCTGATGATTGTGATGCTATTTATTGGAAGCCAACCACATTCCGTCGTGTCGTTGTAATTTCCCACACTACATAATGGGTTTATTCCCACGATTTTCAGCTGTAGGAGTATTATAGTAAAATATTTTTTTTTTTTGAATATTTTTGCCGATATAATAAATCGCACCACAGCAGAAATCGTGAAGGTCCTAGAAATGGCTTTTTTTAACTGAAATAATCGCCAAACCATCGACGGGAATGGGCAATAAAAATTATCATAGAAAATGTATTTCGTGACAAAGCTGTACAATTTAAGCTCGTATTTTATTACACTTTTCAAAGATATGTATGTACTTCACTCCGTGTACGTTACCAACCTTGTTTGTGTGTGTGTGTGTATGAGTAAAAGAAGAAGTTCAACAACAAGAGTTGTGTATTTTAATTGCTATAAATAAACTCACAAAACACTTTTAATTTGTTCTATATTGGAATCAGGTAAGTATTGGTTTCATTAAAAAAAAAAAAAAAATTACCAGGAGAGGAGGAACAAAAATATTGGATATATGTAAATACAAAACAAATACTTAAGGAGAAGATTAATAGTTTCAAACACAATAACGAGTTATTTTCTTTTCTTTTCACGACTAATGGGTAAAGAGAAAAGGGAGCACAGTATTGCGAATCACTGCGGATCCAGCATTGCGTATTCCATAATCGAGATAATTGACTGTGTAAGGGGTTTATTTGCGCTAGCACAATATTTTTTAGGTTTTTAAAAATGTAATCATATTTGGACAAATGGGTAAAGAGAGAAGAGAGCACTGCAATGCAGATTCCATAATCAAAATGAATAATTATTGAAACTAGAATATTTTTATTCTAGCAATAAACAAACACAAAATAATGCTGCAGAAAGACTAAAATCTTGGACGATAGTTATTGAATCGTGTAAGTATGGCTCATCTTCACGAAAGAGTTTTGGGCAGTAAAAGCTCCGCAAACTACAGACTTTTTTCGGCCGATAGTTTTGGGCTGCTAGTGCGCATACTGGGCCGATTAAATAGTCGGGTTGGCAGTAAGTAAGTGTGCACACTAGACGACAATCGGTTAACTTTTTTTTTGAATTATTTACTAGTCGATAAACAGATTTTGCAGAGAGTATTGGGTGCATCCTATCAACAGTGATAGGTTTTATTAAATGGAAAATTTTACAAAGTGCATTCTAAATTATTGGATTACTCTAAAAAATGTCTCGCCATAACCAGCTTCAATAAACTTGTGAAATTAATTGGACTAACAATAGCGAAGGAGTGTACACTTTTAAGACTTTAAATTTTGTTTACTTAAAGCCTTTTTTCAACTTCTATCAGGTTTAAAACTGACGTTTCGACGAGAAACGATGGAAAACTAAGCAGTTTCATAATGCCGAAGTCGATACTTATTTATCTGCCGATACTGAATCGTTGTATAGTGTTCGAAATTTCATATATTTTTATACTGATTAAAAGCCCGATCAAATTGTCGGCCGATAGAAAGTCCGTAGTGTGTGGGGGCTCTAGACCTCTACTGCATGGTTTTATATGCAAACAGATAAACATTTTAAAATTCTCTGTTTGGTCATTTGACTTACAAAGAGCCTTACTAAATACCCATCTGTGGATTAAGATCGGGATAACTTTTTTTATCTTTAGGTTTGATTTAGGCCAACATTTTTTTTATATAACACCAATGCTTTTTTATTAGATGAAGTAAAATACAATGTAATAGGCTTTTAACGTGCTTGCTTTGTTCTTCATTTTAAATACAAACTTTGCTGATCTAGCCTATAACAACGTTTCATCATCATCTGGATTACAATTACAAGCTTACATAAAAGGGTTTTTCTTTGTTGTTTTGTTTAGATTAAAGCTGAAGAGCAAACGTTTTTTTTTTTTTGCTGAAAAGCCTTTGTAAGCAAAATAACTTGTAACTGAATTAATTTAAATGAACACAAAACAAAGAGTGGTGACCTCTTTTCAGACCTCTATATAGGCCTGCATTTAAAGTTCAACTTAAAGAAAACTTATTCAAATGTCTTCAATTTTCCTCTTTTATAAATATTCAAATTTCGAACAATTAATCATAGTTGGCATAATCATAAACTCAAGCTGCTCTAAGACACTTTTAACTAATTCCGGTTCTGCTTATGCCCCGGATAGATGGGTAGATCGTTTCCTCGTGTCTTCTCTCACTTCCATTATAACATTATAAAGTGTATTATATCTAAAAGACGAATTCCAATTCGTTTTGCTACCAATTGAGAAAAATTAAATGTTACAAAATAAATCATGAAAGGTACAAGAAAAGCCAAGCGAAAAAGGCAGAAAAAAAGAAAAGAAATAATAATAAGTAGGCAGGCAGGCAGGCAGGCATCATAAAAGAGGTTTATCTCTCTAGTTAAGATACGATTAAAGCGAACATTGTTGGTTTGCAGTATAGTTCGTTAGCCTTTTAATTACCCACATCAAAAGGGCAGAAAACTTTTAGTATAATCTTCTTCTTTTTTTTTAACTATATACGAGAATTACCGTCTATTAGATTCAATAGTATATATGGAGTTTATTTGCCACAATTTTAAATTTGAAGCACAGCTTATAGTCTGGTAGAAGTTGAAGAGTATGTATTACAAAAAGTTGCAGAAGAAAGATTGTTATCATTCATCACGATCAGCAGTTAATTCACGTTAAGGTTCTTGCAAACGAAATAATTTGAAAAGATTGCGACAAAAGATGTATTGTGACAATCTGACAATTTAAAGTTACAATTTGTAATTAATCAGAGCAGAGTAATTTTACTTAATGCCGCGTCGCGTCGTTGTTGGTTGCGCCTATATTTAAATACAGCCTTATTTAAATTGACGAGAGTATGTCAATCAATTGTGAAAGAGATCATTGAAAGATCGGATCGTATACCTTCTTTTATGTGACAGGTAGTTTACCTAACAGGGCAAAATAATTGTAACAAAATGATTTGAATTGTTAAATTCCAAAAAATAGGAAATTTACAAAAACTGCGAAATTTGTAGGCTTATTTATTACACCAAGTGATTTATTAGCATTCATTGTAAGTATAATCTATCAGAGTTTGTAAAACAAGGCCTATAGGAAAAAGCTTCAGTGTGCCAAATGAATACCCTATTACTCTTACTATTACCTACCTATTACTGCAAACAAATTTAGGTAAGTTAATAAGATAAAAATTAAAAAAAAAAATGCGATCGTGGTGACAACTGTTTAATATGTGCTGATTTACAAGTTAACTGACGCAGTTAATTGAGTATCAGTTGATTGACTGCAGTTATTTCAATGTTTATTTGTTTAAGTGTTTTCAGTCTTTAAAATCAATTTTAAATCATAATCAATGTTTACAGCCAGTAAATTATTCGACTGCAGTAGTCTTTAAGTCTGTAAGGCAATTGAATTAAATAAATAAACAGAAACATGGGAATTTGTTTTTCTGCTGTGCGCTTATGATTCGTCGTGAATTTAAGTTACAAATAAATAATGATAATTTAAACAAATGCGCTGGCATTTGACACCTGTCAAACTCAGCTGTCATTTGAAGTGTCATTCATAATATTTACGCTATTGGATCGCTTAGCAATCGAACAACGCATTCAAATTATTAAAACTTACTACAAAAGTGGTGATTCAGTGCATTTAAAAGACTGCAGTCAAATAACTTATACTGACTGCCTAAAATGAATAAGGCTAAATTAATCACTTTTAAATGACAAATGAAATGAAAAAGTTAAAAAAGGAATGTAATCAATTAACAAAAGCGTAAGCTCTTTTTTTTTAAATTTAAGCCTTCGTTCAATTCACAAGTCAGTTTATTAACTAGCAGTAGCAGTCATTAAAAATTACTGCTGTCTGTAATTTTAATTTAGAAGTCATTCAATAAATCAATACAATGAAATAATTTTTGTAAGTAAATTGACTGCAGTAAAAAAAACTGACTGCAGTTGCAGATTTTTTTCTGAAAACATACCCAAGAATCATTTGCCTAAGTATTGAAGCTTTGCTTGGAAATACCCTGTATAAGTGTATATGCATGTACACTATGTATAAAACATTGAACGTTTTTCTCAAAATTTTCGTACATATGTTTATCTTTATTTTGTATATGAAGGTTTTTTTTAATAATTCAAATTTTATATACTACTGAAAGCCAAGTAGAAGATTTACCACAATTTTAGTAAAACAAAAGCTTCCAATTTAATGATTAGAAATTCTAGTCTTGTTGGATTTAGTTCAAACTAATTATTCGTTAGAAAAACTGAACTTAACAAAAATTGCGTATTGACAAGGCCCTCACTGGGCAACTGATGAGGCCAAGTGAGATCGCCGCGACGAAACGCCAAATGTTTGTTGATAGAAAATATGCAATAGAAAATTTTTGATAAGTCATTAAATTTTTCCAAGATTATTAAGATTAACCTCATTTGTGCGATGTTTGCAAAAAAAAAGTATACCATTTAAGAGGCCTCCAAGTCGTCATAAATGGTCAAATAGTTTCAGTAATCGCTCAGCCATAGTTATGTTTTTATGTTTTTAATGAATTTTAAAAGATCATAGCATAGACAGATATCACCTCATTTTTGAGGACTGGGTTACCTTTCAGATGATATATTTTTTGTCCAATATCCCACAAATGAGGTGCCAACAATCTTTGAAAATATTTAAATCCAATTTTTGTGGGCTTCAGGGGGGTCATTCCGTAACTCGATTATCGTCAGACGATATCGTTTGAGCGATAGTGTTGCCTTTATTGGCTTCACGTAAGTCGATAATCGTCGAAACGCTATCGTCAAAACGATAGAGTTTCGACGATAGCTAAATTGGTATCGTCTTGCATTAATTTTGTACTTTTAGGTGACTGTAGTTGAATGATGGAGTTGCCACTGTAATTTATCATCATGTGTTATTATTGTTGCATTTACAAATTAAATTTAAAATGTTTCGGCGAATCAATTTTTTAATTGTAGAAAATGAAAATGAAAAAAATATAACTTATGCGCATGCGGCGACAATTGAGAGATAAATCAAATCCCTTATCCCTTCCGCTCATATCCCCTACCCTGGCCAAATCAGGATGTTCATTCATAAACGAAGTTAAAATCGCAATTTGAGATTGCATGACTGCCATATTAAGACGTATTTACATTTACATATGTATATTATTAAAAAATTTAAAAACAACTTGGATCTCAAAATGATTTCCCTATAGTTTCAATCGGCACCAATTTTTCATCACTTTTTGGCAAAACTTGCGATGCCGGCATCGATAAAAACTTTAAAAATAAAAAAAAAAAAACACAATTGGCAATTATGACAGCTCTCAAACTGCGAACGATAAACGAGACGATAGTGGTCGAGTTACGTGAAGCAAATCATGGACGATCTCGTCGACGATTATCGTTTAGAAAATTACGGAATGACCCCCCAGGTCTTTCTTTCTTTAATTTTATTTTGATAGATGACGTTTCGTACGTGTTAAAATTTTTAAAAATTAATATTTATTTTTGCTAAATATATGTATATATAACATTTACATTCTGTGCTAAAAATTATTTAAAAGAAGAATTTTGTTTTTATCTCTTTTCAGATTTTTGAAATTATATTTATGTTTTAAATTTGAAAAAGATGTTTTAAATTATTAAAATTTAAATAATAATATTATTATTATATTAATAAATATGCTATGACTGACCAACTTCTGAAAGAAGTTGATTGATTGATTGTTACCAATAAATGACCTTTTAGATGACATACTTTTTTTTATGAATATCCCATATGAGGTGCTTTTCCCGCCATTAAGGATGGATTCTTATAACGCATTCACTTTTTATTTTACCAAAACTACTCCTTGGTATTTTTTTTTTACAAACATGCATACATACATTCATACATAAATCTTGTCTTTATTTAAATATATAAGAATGAAATATTATATCTAAATGTGAGCGTCCACACATCCCACAGAAGAAAATCACTTCTCAATATGAGTATCTAAAAAATGGACTTGCATATTTAAGAAACATTTTTCATTTTGATTTAATTTTTTTTGTTCAATTGAATGAAGAATACGAACAACTTACGCAATTACGTCAGAAAAATTGTCTAAAATTGGACCGAAGCGAATTATTTTGCCTTTTTTGAAAAAAGAAGAAATTAAATATAAAAATTCATTGAACAGATTTTCGGCCTTCACACCAATTTTTGCGTTTTGCTCCGGCATGGTGGTTGTGGGCTCATCAGTGAAATGCCATCATACCCAATTTAATACGAAATATTAGTTGATGATTATACCGATTTCGTCTGCATAAAAAAAACTCCTTAAATTAAATTAAAACTTTAATTTCATAAAAGATATTCAATATACCTAGACATTTCTATGTTCTCCACGCTTTAAAAAAAAACACCCTTTTTTTTGTTAAATCAAACAAGTTTTTGTCTCGAATTTTTGAAAACAGAAAACAGGTGAATGTTTTTATTTTTTGTTAGACGATTAAAGTTTAAAGTTGAAAGAGAACGTCAACTTAAACGTCTATACATCCAAACAATATATCTACACGCACAATCGAATCATTCATCAGAAAAAAGGTATACCTAAAAAAAATAATAAAGTCAAGACGGCCGGCATCTTAATTATGAACAAACTTGTACACAATGAATCATAGAGATTGTATAGAGAAGAGACAAGAGGCCACTAAACCCTGCTTACTTAAAAAAAAAAAAACAATAGCAATAGTTGGTGTAAGTGTTTTTATAATTTTTTTTATATAAAAACTTATTTTGTATTTAGACTTTCTGTTTATGGCTGCCAAAAGTTAATTTATGTATTTGAGCCTCAGGCAGAGCTTTTAAGAATTTGAATAGACACAAATCGATCATCACCCTACAGGCAATCTAAACGTGAAAATTTAATTATGGGGTTTTAAATTATTAGCAACATTGAATTAAACCTGTTTATAGAAACAAATTCGGCGATTATTGTCTTGTATTTTTTTATTCAGATCGCAGCAAACAATCAAAATATGTTATATACAAAATGTTATTTTACTATCGAATCTCTGTTATGTGATGTTCGAAATTTTCTGAATAGTCAAGGCAAGTGGCTAGGTTTTGCGATAAATCGAAGTGCAGTGACATTTTAATGACAGACGATGAATGAATGACGGTGACGTATCACCGGAATATTCCGCTAAAAAACTGGCCGCCATTTTGAATTTTATAAATTTCACGGTAAGATTTAATTATTTCGGTAAATATTGATTTTTTTATAAAACAATAATAATAATAATAAAGATTTTTACATATAAAGAAAATGAAAAGCACCAGCACAATTTTCTCAAAAAACTTCACATATGCTCCTATTTTGACCCCCTTCAATAGTGAATTAAAAATGTACGGTCAATTTTTTTTATTTAAAATGTTTATGCCAACTGCGCTAGGAGAGGATGTGGAACGAATTTTGTAAATTACGTACATTCTCAGTAAAAATTAAACTATTTTTTCAATAACAAATAAAATTATAAGTAAAACTATTTTTAAATTCACAATCATGAAAGCTCTATTCCTATAATGTTCATCTCTAGAATATACAGGGAGTTTCAAAAATAAGGGATCGATTTGAAAAAAAAAAGTCATAAAATGAACCCATCCTTTTGTGAGGCTCAAGCTGATGCTATGATCTTCCAAAATTACATAGCTAACAAAATCTCTATAAAAAATATTTATATTTACAAACAAATTCGAAATAGTGACTTTTGAAACACACTGTACAATATATCAACATAAAATCAATTGGAGTTGAGTGTATCATTTCTGTGACATCAAGTGTTGGCTTCAGGTGTCTTCTATTGTGTACATAAATTTTGAATAAATTCCTCTCTGTCAAATAACTTCTCGAATCTAGAATGACAATCAAATGTGTGTTTGCTGTCGGAAGCTCACAAGTCATTCATATTCCAAGCATATCTATTCTACATGAAATCATCTTTCTTTCAAATGGGCTATATATAAGCATACTTAATCCTATGCCTGCTTATGCCTACCCATTAACTATTTTTTCGTCTCTTCTTCGTAAATCTTTTTTTATTCAATAATAGTTAAAAATAATATACCAAAAATAATTTTATTTATTCATGCCACATACGATCTACGCACCTCTACAAAAATTTAATGTAAAAAAAAGGTTTAAAAATATAAAACACCTACAGTCAACAACCAGGCACGGCAGTCTAATGGTTTTTTTTTTTATTGATTATTTCTTGCAGGTTCATACAGGTTCTGAAGCTTAGCCATCATACATATTGATTTCAGATAGAGCTAAAGCCATGAAATTCGGGATAAACTAAATTGAACTGAGGCATCGTGTCCGAAGTATTTTGATTTTCTTAACAGAATCTCCCATAAGCTAACAAAAATCAAGCTTGGATAGAATTGAAGCTTGCGAAGAGTTGGATGAAGAAACTTTAGAATGTAAAAAAGATTGATGTTGGCATTTACAAATAGAAAAAAACAGTTTTATTCTTTAAAATCGTCAAAGGGTCATTGTTTGCTTTACACATTAATTACATCTCACCGTTGAATATTTTATAGGCATACATATATATATGTATAAAAATACATCAAAAATGTTTATTAAGTTTGTCATAATACACGTGACACCAAAATTATCAGACCTAACGAATAATTTTCACGTCTTGCGACGTGTGTGTCTGTCTCCATTATGAATACTTAATAGCATGTATTTGATTAATGGCAATACATACTAACTACATAGATAATGATGGTAGAACTTCGATTTCTTCGAGGCAATTAACCTTTAAAAATGTCTAAACCCTTAAATATTAATCGAGATAAGCTTTTTGGTAATTAAGAAGTTTGGAAAAATAGGTAATTTCTTGTTTAACAGAACTTTTAGTTTTTAACTTTTAATTTCTAACATTTTGGCTTTGGGGCTTAACAGATCTATACATATAATTTGATATAGAAGCTTGTTACATAGGAAGCTAAAAACTATAATATAATATAATGGGCCCTATCGCGAACGACATTTCCCGGGAAATATTTCCCACGTTCGAAAAATTCGTATCGTTAATGGTGTTCGAAATTCCCCTCGGAATTTATTGCTATCGTGAACAATATTTCCTAGGGAAATTTGTTGTAATTTCTCTGGAATTTTTTCCCATTTATTTTGGTGGAGAAATTAAGGCGAGACGGAGGAATTGAAACTTTTTTGATAAATAAACACAATTTTTTAATTTTATTATGGGACGAACTCAACAAATCAAATCAAAATAGAACCAGTATTATGGAAAAGAATACTATAGAGACTGGATTTACTACCTACAGGGTAAATAAGATTTGGCAAAATTTGGCCGAAATGCATCTTTATTTTGATTACCTTCTTGCAGCAAAAAACGAAAAATGCAAAACCAAGAAAAAGATCACTCAGTTTATATTTTACGAAAAAATATAAATTTTTCTTTCTTTGCTCTTCCGCGGTTTGAATTTTGATCTATTCTGGACAAAGCTTTTCCTCGAAAATGTTAAGGAAGTTCGACAAAACTTCACAGAATGTTGACTGGGCAAGACCTCCATCGTGGTCCTTGCCGACTACCCACCTTCAGCAAAAAAAACGCAGACATGCACTAAGCCTGACGATGTGTGGACACTGGACAGTGTTTTCAGATAGAGGAATTTTGTTCTTCTGCGAAATTTAACACCTCGTTCAAACGGAAAAATATAATTGGCAACATGAAAAATTCAATTATTTTGTTTGTTGTACCTTAGCAAGGTATCGAAGAGGACAATTTTATGCAATTTTATACAATTCAGTTGAAATGATCGCACCCAATATTTCTTTCTTCACATGGATGGGGAATTTGTTTGGGAAATTTTGTTTTATTGTAAAGGGAATTTCAGCTTAAATTTAATTTTTTTTAATTATGATCCTCTGATAACACTGTACACAATTCGAAATTGATCTCCGAAAATAATTTTGTCTTTTGAATGTTGGTAGTTTTTTCCCTGGGAAAAATTTATTCCGAGGGAAGTTCACGATAACTAGAAATATTTCTTGGGAATGAAACTTTCCGTGGGAACTAAAATTCCCCGGGAGATCCCCGATAGGGCCCAATAAGTTTTCATAGCCGTCCCTTAATTGGAAAACCATTTAAGACATATAAAACAATCCTCCATAAAAATTAATTTTCAAACTGGACTAGACTAGATAAACTCGAATGTATTACAGTTATAACAGTTTTTCGCTGTTAAATGTTCGTGCATTAACGAATATAGCGCGACTTGACAAAAAAAAAAACTATGCGTTCGGGAAGTATGCCCACCGGCAGCGGCAGAGGGACCTGGTGGCGTCGCGTAAAAAGTTCATTTATAAACAAAACTGTTATAAATTGGCATGTCTATAGATATACCTTCTTTCAAAAAACAGGAACGTCTATATTTTTGTACAATTTTCGGCATATATGACACATGACTTGTTAATATTTCTTTTATGCTGGATATCTAACAGGGAAAAAAAAAACGAAATCGTCTTATATTGACCAATCCTTAATCCCGAAAACTGATATTAACAACCCCAATGAAGGCTATCACGACTGTGTTTTTTTTTAATTTTGTTCACATTCAACTTAATTGTTAGGTATTTAAGAAGAATTCGTAATATATCTCTGAATTCCATAAGATTGCAGATGGGGACCAAAAGTTATAAATATTTAGCTTGATGTATGTTGTACATATATCTTAAAAAAATATTACAAAAATGTGCTAGCAAATATAACAGCCATTTATCTTATAATATCTACATACAAAACTAAATGTTGTTTATCTCCAGTATATATTAATAATTATTGTGCTTACCTGTTTCGTTGGTGATTGGTATTTAAAAAGATTTTTTTTTGCACTTGGAAGATAGTTATTCTCATTCCGCTCATCACTGACGGCTTTAACATCTTCAATAGCAGTTCCAAGTAGCTCATTTTTTAAAAGGCAAGAATATGCTAAGCTATCGCGGGCTGATTCACCACAGTCACGTTGCTTTTTACTTGTTTGTGGTGAGTTTTCATTTGATTTACTGATTGAAGCGAAATTTGTTTGCCAATTGTTGTTTGCTCTGGAAGTAAATAATTTAAATATATAAATTTTAGAAATCTAGTATTAAATTTGTAATATTTTTTGATGTGTAAACATCTATGACGACGGTAGGGTTAACTAAAAGCCTTACGTGTTATATGTTTCATGTCACACATTACATTGTAATTAATTAATTAATTAAAAAATTCCGGCATTTGGACAAACATTGATGTTAAAACATCTTAACCGTTAGTCCCAGTACTCACACAATTTTGTTTTCATTGGAATATTGTTTAAAACATTCAATTGAAACTTGCTCTTAAAATATTAGTAGTCTTAACCGCAATATTATTCACTCAATTAATCCAGTTTAAAACTCAAATCCGGATGTAAATTATTAATTAAAATTCAATGTAAATAAAAATAAAAAAATAGAATCCGGATTTAAGTTTCAAATTGGATTAATCGAGTGAATAATATGGCGGTAAGGTTTATTTTTTCAGTTGTGAGTTAAATCAGAGTTAATTAACTCCGAAACAAAATTTGTTTACAGTTAAGGTCGTGAATTGTATTAAAATCGATTTAAATTTTATCCAAAATTCAATTTTTGACACTAATGAGGTGAATATTTATTTAGAGACGTCAAAATTTAATCGATATTTTAATCTAATTCTCACACGACCCAACTCTAGAAACAGTTTTTATGCACGGATCGACCTAAAAAACTTCGGGGACAAATCATCAAAAGCATCTATAAATCCAAAGCTCACCAAATTTGTAGAGTTTATTCGGGTCTCGTACTAAAAAACTGGACTTTTTTAATATTAAAAAAAAAAAGCTTAAGCTAGCATCTTTAATTATAATTTTTAACTGTTAAAAAAAAAAGAATTAGACATTGATATTAGTTTTTGTCGAAATAAGCTTCGTGCCTAAAAAGACTTTGGGTCGTATGCAAACGAATCTGTTTCCATCTCATGAAACTTATCTTCGGGACAGAACATTTGCAATGAGATTTATATCACATTGGTATGCATGCGACATCTGTCTAACTAAGGCCTTCTGCACATAAAGCTTCTCACCATAGATGCGTAAAATATACCTCATGCAGTGACTACTGACAATTAATAAAATCCCAGCCTTCTGCACACCAGGTGTCTCGTCACATAGACAAAATACTGAAAATGTTCAGTTGATTTCACACATTTTTTTTAATATGTACATATATCGGACATTTCACCGAAGCCGCAAACAAGCTTATAGAACGTGTCTATGGCTAGACGCAAGTTGAAAAGTGAATTCATCAAAAGGAAAGTTCGAAATTTACTGAAATTTAGAAGAATATCCTGCGTATAGTAAAGAAGAAGAAATAAGCAGCCTCCAAGCTGAAGGAAATAGAAGAGTCTCGTGATCGAAAAATACCTAGAAGTTTTATAAAAAACCCAAGCACAACTAGCTGCTGGCTTTAAGTCCGGGTTGCATTTCCACAGCTGCTTAATGAGAATGGGAGCGATAGGGCAAGAATAATTCTCTTTCATTTAATGACGATCCAGTTCCAACACACGGTATAAAATTAACACTTGAAAAGGCGGCCAAACTGAGCCTTCATATTAAATTAAAAAATAAAATCCTGGTTAGTTGACATTATGTATGGTTGTTTTCTTGGACTATGTACAATTTGCATATATACAAAAGTTATCCAGGTTCCGAGTTAAAAAAAAAAAATACATCAGCATGGAAAGAAACTTAACATATTTTCGAATAAAATCTTTGGTTCACTTGCCTTGCCCAATGAGTCTCTAATTTTCTATAAATATATTTTTTTTCAATAGTTTTTAGCTTTTCTATACCTGCATAGAAAAGTTAGTTAAAACATAATTTTTATTTTATGCTATCATCATGATTTGATTGGTATTCATAATTTTTTTTATATTAATTGAGCATAAAAATTCAATTCACATGCAAGGTAAACCATTTGCGGATTTAATAACATCAAACAAAATGTATTCGCGCAACAAAAAAAAAGCAATGCATCACGATTTGGTTTGCCTCGTGCTTCGTTTGCAATTTACTTTATCTTTATTGCTGGTTCCTGCATTTTTTTTTTTAATATTATATTTTTATATTTTCAGAGTCGCTTTATACTTATCTAATATTTTTTGATTAAATTGCGAGGAAATTATTTATGTGTTTTGTCTTTTTCCTTTGTGTGGTTGATGATTTTAATGCAATTAAAGTTTGTGGAAGCCCAAAAGTAGAAGGTGAGTTCGTTGAACGCGTTGACTTTAAACAGACAAAACTGAAAATTTAGATGAACTATAATAGAATTTATTGTTTACGACACTTTGTGCATAATGTTTTTTGCATAAACAGTTTAAATGCGATAAAAACAATCATAGATCAAATATTTATATGATTTCCGCCAAGGAGTGTTGTCGACTCTATATCTGCTAGACTGATGTGTTTGTTTTTTTTTTTAACCATATTATATTATTTTGACATTGACAGCTCTTACCTGTTTAAAATCTTGACTGTGAGTCAGCAGCATAACTCTGCAGAAAGAAATACATAGCTGTACGTTTGGAAACTTATTTCAGAAGTTTGTCATTCACCGGCCATTAGGCGTATATCTTTTTCCATTTGCTCATTGTCAATTTTTTTTAATAAACAAAAATTAGGTCTGTTCGTTTACTTCCCAAAACTGCCAAATTCTACTAATTTGAACCATTTTTCGAGGGCTGCTTTTATGGTTATGGTTGGTATTCACAGTAAGATGAGCCCTTCTTCGCCTTTTCATCTTGTTCTTTTCTTTCTGAATCCGTGGCACAAGTAACAAGAAAATCCGGTTTAAGTGATGACCCGTTTTCACCAAGTTCGCTTTCCAATTCGTTTCCGTACATTATTTATTTATTTATTCATCTACGATATACATCAACAGATTTGATGACCTGGGACCCATCGAAAAGGTTGGTTGAATTGTTTGTGTTGAATAATCTTAACTATCTGCTGCAACGTTACACCAGCTTTGAATTTGTCATGATTGAAGATATAGCCCAAAATCGCTCCCCAAAAACTATCCCAATCTTATTTAAAAATCGTCAGTTCTTTTTTCATGTTTTCTTCCTGACTGTCGCCTCACTTTCCATCACACCAATTCTATCATCAAAGTGTTTTCACTACCTCACTATAACGTCACAGTCTAAACAGTGTCTTTATTTATGACCCTTTTTTCCACCTAGCATTCCCTTCTAGGGACATCTGTTAGGGGTATTGGGTTTAAAATCTATATATCAAGTAATGAAGTCTGTTTGAATGTCTATTTATGTCAGGAAAGTTCATTATGGTTCTATGACCGCTATGACCTCTTTTCTAATTATTACACTGTTTAAATCTTAAAGCACTTTCGTAAATAGATCGAGTGGAGCTATAGTGAAAGGAACATTTTAATCGTTGCGGTTGGTGAAGTTCTAATGGCACTAGTTGTACCAATTCATGCGAGTCATTGAATTTAAGTAATGGGTTAGGTAAACCCGCAGGGATTAAGTTGTTGTTGCATTTAACATGAAGTTGTTAAGTTCCAACCTTGTTTTCTTCGTCCAATTCCCCTCTGGCGTGGAATAAAAAAATAACACACTTTTTATTTATGAAATTCGATATAGTCAGTTTTTTTTTTTTTAACTTCCGCCGCGCCACCGATTTGAATTTTTTTAATGTCTCTTAGCTTTCATACATTCACATTTTTTATTAAAAAAAAAACACTTAAAAACAGCAATCAGAGGTTTCCATAAAATTGATCCGACTCAATTCGTTGAGCTATATTCCTTATATTTTTTTGTATTTATTTATTTATTTAAAACTCTCTATACACCCGCATTAGAGAAAAACAAACATAACAAGATCATACATATATTCATTCTCTGGTTTCAGACAACCAGCTTGGCTTCTGTTGCATATACTCTTACATATATGGAATAAAATGCACACGAATTAGCTTTTTTTTTCTACTTCTTTGGTTTAGGTGAACAACCTAGAGGTGAATGTAACAATTCCTAACTGTTTCTAAAACGAAACCATAAGATTTCCACGCAACTCATTCAACCACAGCAACAACCAATGACTCGATGAAGTGCGGTGCGGTGAGATGAGATGAGGCAAACGAACGTTACGGCTAAAAGTCGTCAGAGAGGAAAATACGACTTGGAACTAGAATATCAAGCACAGCACTCGTCCTAACTTTAGTTTATGTATCTACCTATTCGTGTGTATTAAAGCATAATAATTTACAGGTTTTATGCTATAAGGCTATGTAGCGCATGAGCAACTTCAACAGTCGCAATGTTGAATGTTAGAATTTAGATATAGATACATACGACGAGTACCTCAGATACCATAGTACTTTGTAATACACTCCGTATCAATGAATTAGGTTTCATTTTTTTTACTTCTTGAAAAATTTAATATTTTCAACATCGAAGTTAAAAAAAAAATAGACAAATCTCCAAAAGTTGGTTTCCATAAGTTTCAGAAGAACAAAATGTTCACCCAGCCGAAATTTCCACAGTTATTATGTAGATACCATATAGATAGTTCTTTAGATAACAGACGAAGATGAAAGAAAATCATCTCTTTTCAATTGTGGGACGCAATTATTTGATCTTATACGTTATGATGTTAAAAAAGATAGATACCTATAAACAACTACATACAAAACAAGCTATCATCTATCTATCTATCATCTATAGCGATCAGTAGTTTAATCTACGGATTCGTTTTTTGAGGAAGAAAAAATAAGGAACGCCAAAGAAAAAAGTGTGATCATTTTTCGTAACACCGAATGCACACCATCTATCTGTGATACCTAACATGACACCACAAAAAAGATTTTTCAAGAGCATGACCTTATTTAAGTGATGTCGAGTGTATAACTTATAAATGACAATTCGGTTTAGTATTTCTAATATATTTTTTTCTCTAATTTAATTTAATTTTTTCTTACTTATGTAGTTCAATGCACTGTATTTAATTAAATCTTATATTCAGCGATCGTCAAAGGTGAGTGCACATCACAGAAAGAGAGGGTTATGAAAAAATATAAAAAGTACACACGATTCATAAAGATCGAGAAAGTCACATTTGGTTTTTTTTTCTTCTGAGTAATTTTAAGTGGTTAGTACGGCTGAGTTTTTAATTTATTTAAATTTAAATTTAAGGCTCTTAAAATTTTTATTTGAAACGAAATAGAAGAAAACTTAATTAATATGCACTTACAAGTACCTACCAATTATACATATGACTTAAAGGCAAGGGGTTGAATAAGAAGACAAAAAAAAAAAACAAACAAACAAAAAAGTAAGGCCGGATGTAGAATCCAATAGAGATAGTCAAATTTTATGAAAAAGAACTGTTAAGTGGCTGAAAGCAGAATTACATTTGACTCTGATAACAAGTGAGTAAAAGTAACTCACCCATCACGTACGATAAACAAAGAGCTAATTACCAAAGCGTCGAAAAAAACTAAAATAAAAACCTTGACCGAAATTATTATTTACTTTTAATTAATTTTTCCACTTTAGTGAAAAATGTTAATTTTATACCGTAAAAATAGGTTTTGAGTATCCAATCTGATTGGCAGAACAGGCCGTAAAACATTAAGCCCCAAAGTAAAGATCGGTATTTTATTTGAGTATTAAAATTTTTTTTAATAAAACCAAAAATAAATTGACTTCTGACAAAGCGAAACAGATAGATAAAATGTACTCGAACTTTTAGAAGAATGCTTAGTAATGGTGGGCTAAATTACTGGTTGATAAAAAAGTCTCTCGAAAAGCAAACAAAAAAAAAGAAAAAAAAAAGATAACATTTGTTAAATTTGGGAAAAATTAATTGAATCGCTTTTTCCCCTAGACCCTTAGTTGTATGCAATTAACAAACACGTCAAGTAGTTTTTTTTTAACTTTTGAAATAGATAATTAGTTTAAGGAATTAGTACTAAATTGAATTAAAATGTTCGCCTCAGTCCAATTTTAGAACTCAGTCCAAAGTTGTTTCTATAAGAAACTTTTATCTGCCTTGTGAGATCACGTCTTCTACTTAACTGCTTAACCCCAAGAACACAATGGAAAATGAAAATCCCGCACCCACTGCCAAATAAAAAGTGTTGTCATTTTTTATTGAATTATGTATTTTGTTATTGTGATTGAATCACTGTCAATTATTCCAAAAACATTAATTTAATTCTGACTCAATTACTTTTATAAGTATTTTAAATTTGTATCCATATACAAACACAACGTGAAGGGACAATTGTTTTTTTTTTTTTTTTTTTTAAAGATGGGATATGATAATTTTATGTTATATGTACATAAGAGGAGTGTTTTAATTGTCTGAGGGGCGATTGAAAGGTCGTACGAATTAAGAAACCAAGCGAATTAGAGGAAATCAGAATGATTCGCCAACAGAAATTTCTGCATAAAATCGAAATGATTTTTGTCTAAAAAAAAAAAATAATTAAGTAGTTATGGAAGTTATGGAATACATGGCGGATTTCAATAATTTTGAAATCATAATCGAGGATATTTATAGCCGTTCACCAAAAGGATATAAGCTATGGTTTTGTTTCGTTTTACATGCAAATAATTTTTTAAGAGTTTATAAGCGTACAATAAAACACGTTTACCATCGTACGTAATCTTAATTTTCATCATTTCTGCTTGTAAATAGCATGTGTCACCAGCGCATGTTTTTTTTGAATTTCAAGTTTTTGGCAAAAATACCATACATATAAAGGGTGTTTTTTTAGAGGTATAGAACTTTGAAATGGAATAAAACAAAGATGATTTTTTTAAATTGACATGAAATTTACTTTATTCGAAAGATAATCTTCTGGCATTATAATTTAAATATGATTTCTGGCATATGACCACCACGGCTGGCTCGGACGTAGTCTAATCTGGAGGTCCAATTTTCGATGACTTTTTCCAACATTTGGGCCGTATATCGGCAATAATGCGGCGAATGTTGTCCTCCAAGTGGTCAATCGTTTGGGGCTTATCGGCGTAAACTAGCGACTTCACATATCCCCACAGAAAATAGTCAAGCGGCGTTAAATCGCACGATCTTGGAGGCCAATTCACGGGTCCGTAACGTGAAACTATGCGGTTACCAAGCGTTTCCTTCAATAAATCAATTGTGGCACGAACTGTGTGACATGTTGCGCCTTCTTGTTGAAACCACAGCTCCTGCACATCATGGTTGTTCAATTGATGAACGAAAAAGTCAGTAATCATGGCTCTATAGCGGTCACCATTTTTAAAGAAGTACGGACCAATTATTCCATCAACCCATAAAGCTCACCAAACAGTCAGTTTTTGTGGATGTAACGGTGTCTCAACATACACTTGAGAATTATCATCACTCCAATTACGGCAGTTTTGTTTATTGACGTATCTATTCAACCAAAAGTGAGCTTCATCGCTAAACAAAATTCGCTTATGAAAATTGGGTGTTGCCAACTTAAAGTTCTATACCTCTAACAAAAACACCGGTTAAATATGTACATACGTATTTTTATACGTCTTGTTTTGTTGAAATGATTTCGTATTAATTTGCGTTTACCTAATAATAATGGCGATAATGTTTTAGAAATATTTTTGAACATGCAAGCATGTATTGCCTCCTGTATATTAAAAATCTTTTCTTTGGTGCATCTTAAACTTATGCAAATTTAAAAGAAATAACTATACGATATACATACATATCTAATTTTGTAATAATTTTCATACATAAAAACATTATAAAATTCAAGACTCACCTGCATGGTATAAATCGATCTAGTGATGTTGATGTGCTTGCTGCATCGAACGAATTAAAGAGATTTCGGGCAACAGGACTACAATGCTTTAAAATCCGTTTCTCATAGTCTGGACTGAACATGTTCTTTATCGAAGCACTCTTCCGATTTTTTTTCAAATATTTTTTTTTTAATTTTTTTATAACACTTTTCTTATATCGATTTCAATATTTATGTATTTTGTATTAAACACAAATTGTTTTGTATATTTTTTAGCAAAATAAATTTAACAATGATTCAGAACTTTTAAGCTTCAATGAATGAGACGTTCCGAGTTTTAGATTCCTATGTACATACATACATATAGGTACATAAATATTCATACATACACAAATGTTTATAAATCGTTTAATCCAAATATTCGTGCTCCTGAAAACAAAAACAATAAATTTTTGATTATAAATACTATATTTTGTGTATATTTATATATTTTATTTGTATGATATTTGTTATTAAATATTGAGTTGATTTCGTGTATTATAGACTGGGACTGGATATTTTTCCTTTAGTTGGTTTGTGTTTCATTATTTGTTGTCTTAATTCATTGTCAATGATTCACTCACTCATTCATTCAGTCATCATTGTACATGTACTGTACAGCTTATAAGGTATCAATGTTTGTTAATGTAGGCGTTCATTAAGAAAGGGCGGAAATTACCCCGGATGAAATGACTAAAGTTATATAAGTATAGACATTGAAAAATCTTACAATATTTCTGCTCGTTTACTTCTTTCAAATGTCAATATGACCTTTGACAAAACTTTATACTAAAATTCATAGAATTTAGCTGTTTTGAGAGGTAAACGAACAGCTTTAATGTGAGTGTCGTTCGAACATGCATTAAAAGTCGTACATATTAAAAATTCCCACAGTTATATGATGTATTAAATTCCTTTAAAAAAAAACACATAACTGGTGACATCTGAGACAACAACAATTTAATATATCAGAAAATTTTCGATAAATCAACTTTCGATAGAACTGTTGTAGTAAATCGTCTATAGTTTCAGATTAATATTAAATTTTGAGAAAAAGTGAAATGTGTTTCACTGTTTCTATATAGGATATAAAATTTTAGCAATAATTTTCTAAAAAATATCAAATAGGTATCATCCTGATTTATTGGAATTTATTCATTAACGTCTACTTTTCCATATTCGGCTTTTAAATGTTTATTTCTCGATTTTTAGAAATTTCAGAATTACTTTTTAGGTACAAATGTATGTACATACATCAAATTTTTTCAATTTTAGAAAACAATGTATTCGAAAACTCGGATTTCTGTAACGTAATCTAACAATAGTAAAATAAAAAATATTTTTCCCAATTGAGTATTGAACTCCCATAGGAATCATATATGTATGTTGGACTATTTATAAAAAAAGATTATTTAGAAATAGAATTGTTTATAGCTACTAGGATCTAATAGAAAACCACAAAAAATTAATCACTCATGGTTTTTATTCATTGAAAAAATCTCGAAAGGAAATACCGAAATCAAAACATTGCCATCATGTCAGACAGCCAGCCAAGCCGCACTCAAAGCGCTAAACTCATACACTATCAGTTCTAAACTGGTATGGGAGTGTGTTGGCAAATTAAACGAGCTAGGCAAGAATAACAATGTATCACTTCATTGGGTACCAGGCCACGTGGGTGTCCAAGGCAATGAAGTGGCAGACTCCCTAGCAAAAATAGGAGCAACAACACCCCTAACGGGTCCAGAGCCCTATTGTGGAATAGGAGAAAACGTGATTAAAAATAAAATCAAAACAATAGAGGAGACCAAAAAACATAAAATTTGGAATCAACTCCCTAAGCTGAGAAGGCAAAACTGTTACTTGGGAACTATAACCAAGAATGTTTTACATCCTGTATCAGTTTAAGTAGGAACAACTTAAGGATAATAACGGGTATTCTCACTGGCCATTGCAAACTGAAGAGACACCTAAGCATCCTTGGCTTGGTGAGCAATGCCATTTGCAGATTCTGCAATACCCATGAGGAGACACCAGACCATATCTTAGGTAGTTGTGAAGCACTTGTGCATCAAAGGCATAGATATCTGGTCCGTCACCAGATAGAACAGAGCGAATTACCCTCTATTAAAATACTCCAAATACTGAAGTTCCTCAAAGTGACTAATTTGGAGGAAGAGCTGTAAATGAGCACTCTCATCTAGCTCTAAAAAGGGGGGCACAATAGATCTCAAGGTCGCAGTGCAACTAATACCCCAAGTATTCATTCATTCATATTCATTGAAAACAGCCGGACGCATGAAAATAATCAAACTTATTCTATTGCTAGTTCATTTATATACATCAGAACTTTCCAATTCCAATGTGTCATACAAAATTTACGAGAAAAAAAACAAATATTTTAAATATTTTTTTTTTTAGAAAAGGGATGAAAGAGTTTCGAAACTGTTTAAAATCTATTTTACGAAACGTCTATTGAGAATAGCTAAAAGGGTAAGTGTAAGGTAAATTCTGATGACAATGGCAAAGTATTTTTAACAGCGATCCAAAATCCAATGTCTATAAATTATTATTAAATTAAAAATATTCACTTATGAAATATTTTATCACAACGCATATTTAATTATTAAAAATAATACATAGGTATTGTGTCATAAAATAAATATCATACTGAATAGTTGATTTGGCACGCGTTGGAACATGTTGAGTCTTAAAGTTCGATTCAAACAAATTCTTAAGTGCCCTCTTTGCATAGCGTCTTGATAAACGTTTTTCTAATTAACTTCTACACAGCGATGTGTCATGATATTTTTTGTTTTCCATTAAAAGCACTCTTTTTTTATCATGTACATATATATTATATGTGTTATCAAAAAAAAAAAAAAAAAAAAAAAAAATAAGTATGTTATGTTTGCGATCCAATTACTTTCTATTGTAGCTTTTGGATTCTTTTAAGGTTTCTACCTGACCAAATGAATACCTTCAAGTAAACACGAGTCAAACAATGTTAATGTATTTCAATTTAATTAAAGATAACATAGTTCGAATTTATGAATAAACTGGGTCTACGGGCCAACAAGCATTTTGGGACCGTGACTTATCTAATAGTTATTTATTTCACATTAGGTAGCAATTAAAAAAAAATATAACAAATTGCACGATTGGGTCGCAGGATTTTCTATTGTTTCGTGTACAAAAAAAAATTGAAAAACAACACTACTATAATAGGGATGTCTGAAAAAGTTGGTTTGGCCATACAGTCTGTCCGTGGGTCTGTGTGTCTATGCGTGTACTGTAATTTGAACTAAAGTCGAATTTTATGAGATTCCCTAGAGGAAAAATTCGAACGTACATATGTTTCGTGTAGTTCATAGAACACAAGTAGCTGCCAAACAATGACTTCAATTTTATCAAATCTTTTCGAAAACAGTTCTAAAGATTTTTATTATAAACTTCATCCTGTAATAAATATAATGATTTTGAGAAAACTGCTTTTCAGGATTTTGTCTAAAAATCGTAGCAACGAAAATATAAATTATAAATAAAAATAATCATTTATTTTTAAACAAAAAAACTCATTTTTTATTTATAGTCCAGTAACTTTGTAGTCTCATAGGAGGAAGACCTTGCGTCAAATTCGGTAGTTCTGATTTTTTGCTGATTTGTTGGTCTTATGAAGAAACCTCGAGTGCCGAACGCATTATAAATAGCACAATATTAACAAATTTAGGGTCTTTGGCATAAGATGTAGACTGGGTCCAAAGAAAAAAATTGTGTATCTCAACCCGTTTCGATGGGAGGGGCATTTTTATAGAAAAAAAAAAAAAAACTTAAAATAGAAAAAGCACTATACAAAAATAACGGAACCATCTGCATCAAAATCATATAGCTTTTCTTAAAGCCAGAAACCCATTCCAGAATCCTTATTTTAAAAAAAAGTTATTTTAATTAGCAGGTTTTGTAAAATATATCGATGTAGTGACTATTATTTGCTTAAACAAAAGTTACTAACGATTCAAAATAGCTTTTTACGGCCTTTAGTCCACAAAAATTTAGGCGTTTCGTCCCGGCGATCTCACTTGGACTCATCAGTTGACTAGTGAGGACCTTGTCAATACGCAATTTTTGTTAAGTTCAGTCCATCTAACATAGATTTCATGACGAATATCTAGTGTGAACTATATCCAACAAGACTAGAATTCCTAGTCATTAAAATTGGAAGTTTTTGTTTTTGTTTTTTTGCCCGTGGCCTGGCATTGTTTATAAGAAGGTTTTTTTTAATAATACAAACTCTATATACTACTGAAATACATCAGCCAAGTAGAAGACTTAGCACTATTTAATTGGACTTGTTGAATTATTGATTCAAAATAGCTTTTTACGGCCTTTAGTTACTAACGTCAAGATGATTGCTTATAATATATGTAACAAATATTTTCTTTTTTTTTAATTTAGGTTTATTGAAGTCGAGATATGTATTTACAGAAAATCAAAAGGTGATTTTGTGTGGTTGCACCATGTGTCGGTTTTGGAGAAATAACGATGTTCACCTGGATGACAAATAGATCGATGAATATAACGATTATTCTGTAAACATCTTGCTTCCTTCTCCATGTCAGAGTTAATTAAATTTTGGAATTGTTTTTACAAGAAACCAATATTTGTCCTATAGAGTAAGTCTGAAATCACTTTCAAAAATTGCTATCTTAATTTTTTTTTAGTTACTTGGAAAATATGCCAACAAGATTGTATTCTAATATCGAATAAGTTGTTTGTGATAAAATTTAAAAATATTACTTAATTTTTTTTTTGGAAAGGAAATTCAAATTTTATTTTTTGTTTTAATAAAGAAAAAGTGTTGGTAGGTACATATGTCATCAACAAAAATGTGATTATTTATTAACATTGTTTTATTTATTGGCTAGTTATACATATAAAGAGGTTGGACGCCTGCAATCGCAAGAGAGTAGCAGTGCCTTGCCGTCAGCAAGTTGCGAAATTGAAAAAAAAAACCATCATGTTGCTTCTGAAATGCTGTGTCACGATAAATAAATTCTTGCAGCATTATTCGCAGAAAGCTGTGGCTTAAAACTAAAAGGTTTTTTGGGAAAATTCTAGTACCTATCATTTTTATATTGCATCACGTTAAAAGATTTAATTTACGATCAAGTCAAGATTTTCATGCAGAGCACAATTTTCCAAATGCATTGAAAGATTTCAATTTGGACAAAGTACTTGTCTTCTGTTTGCTATATTTTTCAATAGCCAATAACTTGACTTTTCTGTTTAGTCAAATGTGAGTTACTCTGAATATTTTGAAATCATTTTTTTTTTAATTGAAGTTCTGTTTTAGCTTTTAATGAAATTTCATGTAGGTATACTCTATCTTTTCTATGAGGAAATACTTTATGTCCAGAAGACTAGGTGCAGTGAAACTGTACTTGTACAGGTCTATGAGGAGATGGGATAAAAAAGAATGCTGTTAGAATGTTCTAAGTTAGCAACCAGGCACTACTACACCATTTTAACATGTTTACTTATGACGTCTCCTTTTACTAAATTCGTAGGTATTATTCCTGTGCTAAATCCAAAACTGAAAAATTATAGCATAAAGCCAAGAGTGAGTAAGTGCAATAAGAACTTGAGAATTTTAAGATAGGAATAGGTAGGTATATAAATTCTTTTATCGCGAGGGCGCGGTCTCCTTAATATTTCTTTACAAAATTGAGAAACAACCAAGTTTTTTTTTGACACACGGTTTAATTAGCTTTGAAATTGTGGTTATGATTCTATACAACTACTTTATTTTAATCAATTGCGTTGTATTTTTATGAACCTCTTTTAGCTCCCAAAGCGCAAGAACCCACATAAATGTAAGTGCAACTGATTTTGTGGTTGTACAATTTGAATTATAGACACAAAATCCAGTAAAGATTAACAAATGTTCGCCTTAGAAACACTCCCAAATAACCACAACCTGATTATATTAATTAAAACCACAACACCGGGAAGATAACAGCTTTTGTATTATACATACTTGCAATTCTAAGGCCGCCCCTTTATCCGTACAGCTCTCAAGAAACTCACAACGAATTGAATCAAATAAAAAAAAAAAAAAAAAACAAAAAAACATCTTTCAGAACAACAACAGGACAAGATAAAGAGTCTTTTTCGTTTTCCAACTTTAATTCCACTTGTGAGCATTAAATAATGTCGACCCATAGCCAAAGGTCAACAAAATAGGAACAGTAGTAAGGTTTTACGTTTTTAATTAATCTGATGTCTGGGTTGGCGATGTCTTCTAATGAACAGAGTTAAACTGAAAAATCGAAACATATGCTTAACTTGAGAGCTTATTTCCTGCCTCCTCCAGCAGCGACACCCTCTTTATAAATCTACTAAAATCGAGTAGGAAAATCAATGCAGACGAAATAGGCTTTGATTTTAGTTTTCTAATGAAGCCAAGTATGTAATTAGATGTCAATTATGTACTTGAGTTTCTCTATAAATAACCTATATAATGATTGTAAACAAACTTGCTGTCAATGTAGATGCGTATTTATTTTATCTAAAAGTTGGAAATTACTCACTGCGGTTTATTTTTAAGGTGCAATATGTTTAGGCCTCCTGCTAAGCTACGAAGTAACTTCACTGAATTATTTTTACAAAATTCCAAATATTCTGTACCTCTTACACTGTGTGGTTAATTTTTTTTCTCTAATGAATTCTTTACACTAGACAATAATGCATTTATGCATATATTTTTGTTAAAATAAAACAATAAACGTTACACACGGGCCGAGGTGAGATAGATAAATAAGTTTTGGACAAAATTTATGTACGCTATTTTGATTTATTAAATTAACTTTTTTCTTTGACTCACAATTAATTGACTTTACCCCACAAATATATTTGTCAAATAAAAATGCTGATATTTTTACGAGTAAAATGAAAAACAAAAAAAGATTTTTCTGGTATTCCTGATAAAACAACAAGGGTAAGTCACTGCGCGTGGTTTATTACACAAACGAACTCGATTCGATCTACGAAAAAAGTCGTCGCTCGTCAAAATTCAAAAATGGTGCTGTCAAATAGCTGTGGTGAAAAAGCAGTTGTTTAGTTGTGTTTGTGTTTTTTTATTTGAAGCGCCATTTTATTTTTTCTATGGTTAAAATTTTGACATGTAGATGGCCAGCCGTTGATTTTTATATTAGGCGGTAGCTACACTTCTTTAATTTTACTTCTACAAAACTATTAATACGAAACGGAACAAACTACGAAGTTTCATGAATAACAGCAGAGTTTTACGTGAATTATGATTATATTCAAAAGGCGTGAATTTCTTATGAGAGAAGTGAACGAAATATCCCCGGTAAATAATTTGAAGAAAATTTTTTCGACATTCCGCTTCACCAAGATACTTTTAAGGAAACTCAGATTATTTCTAATAACTTTCTTTCCTTGTGTGAAAGGCACAAGAGATTTATGAAGAAATTTGAAGAGAACGTCAAAACATTTTCAGGTGCAGATTTCTCCTATGTGAACAAACTGGCCAGTAATGTATTTTGATAGCCCGCTCGTGTGTATTGTGACTTGTGGGTTATTTGCATGATTGTCATAAAAGAGAATTGGGTTTTTCCAGAAACTATCTTTGTGTTTTCTCTTCCAATACAATGTTAATAAATATAATTACACAAACAATGACAAATTACAACGTACACTTCACTCCTTTGAAGTGTTTTTTTCTCCAACAAGAACTGTCAAACTATTGGTTTTTGTTGCCTGTTTCAAATAGACGTATTATTGGTATCGGGAATAAATTTTCCATTGGAATTTGGCTGTCATTTTATTTTTTTTTTTTAGGGAAATTTATTCGGAGAAGAATTACGAGAATTTTCGAAGAAATAAAGTATTTCAACAAAATTTCCATCGAGGTTTTTGACGGGCCAATAATTTTTGATTTAGTAAGACCAAATTTGAAAAACTAACCTAGGACAATGAATCATTTAAGTTTTAAACTTTTTATTATGTACATTAGCTTTTTTATTTCTGCATAAAAACGAGAAAATTAATCTCAGTTAACAATGATTCTAAATGCATACGATTCAAGAAAATTCGGTACAATGCTAAAAAACTTTAAGGCATCTAGTGTATGTTTTTCATTAAATTACGTCTGTTTTTTTTTTTTTTAATTTTATATTTTCTCTGTCAATTCTGGCACAGCTTTAAAAAGATCAGCTACCAATCCAATATCAGAGACTTGGAAAATTGGTGCCTCTGGATCTTTATTGATGGCTACAATTACCTTTGAATCCTTCATGCCAGCTAAATGTTGAATAGCCCCAGAGATTCCAACTGCGATATATAGATCCTAAAGAATCAAAGTACAATTATGTTTTAACTGTTAATTTTTTTTCATTATCATTTTGTAGCAGACTTACAGGAGCAACAATTTTACCAGTTTGACCAATTTGTAAATCATTTGGCACAAAACCAGCATCGACAGCGGCACGAGATGCACCTACAGCTGCTCCTAGTTTATCAGCTAGATTGTACAATAGCTTGAAATTATCACCAGATTTTAGACCACGTCCTCCAGACACGATAACCTTAGCACCAGCCAATTCGGGGCGGTCGGATTTAGTAAGTTCTTGTGAAACGAATTCAGACAAATCACTTTTGTATTCACCAGCTGGTGCTTGTTCTATGGCGGCGCTTCCACCTGCGGCAGCTGCTTCGAAATTCGTTCCACGAACAGTGATGACTTTGATAGCGTCTTTGGACTTGAGAGTTAACACAGCGTTTCCTTTATTTAAATAATATAATAAATAGGTTTACGAAAATTATAATTGGAAGTGCTGCCACCAGAATCTTTTTGAAGAAGAGATAGCCGTAGGTATACAAAATTAAACATTATATTAAGGAATTTTCAATTGAGACTTTAACCATCGAGATTGGAGCTCCACTGGCACTTGGACTTTCTTCTTTAACTAGCCAATTCTAGTGTTTAAAGAACTTGTCAACAAACAAATATTTTTTTAACATGCAAACGTACATTTCATAGAACCGGTTACTACTTTTATCATAACTATCTTAAATTAGTACATGTCCGTGACAAATTTATCAAAATATAGCTATAATTTAATTTTATGAAGTGTTGTCTTGCTTTAAGTGATTAAAACTGAGACAGTTCTCTGTCCTTTTTCCAGAGCTGTAAGACTTTGATTCGAGATATAGAAACTTGTCATCTGCCAATACCAAACTCAGGTTAACTTAAACTTCTCTGCTTATAGTTATTTTATTAAAGTGGTCATTTAAAGAACCACAACTCGACTGATTTTAAACTTTGAAATAATAATTGAATGCCTAGCTTCTGTTGCATCTGATATTAATAATTACTTTTTTAACATTTACATTTCAGTCTCACCCAATGATTTACCTCTCGAGCTTTGGAGTCACAATAACCTAAGTATTTGATTGTTTCATCAACTTCCCTTTTCTATTTAAGCAATCAACAAATGCGAAAGGACACCAGAGTGAATCAAATTTAAATGTGCCAATGAATCACTTTTGGATTCCTTGAGGAAACATTATCTTACTCATAATGTTTCTGCTTTTGGAAACCATTTGGATCTCTGTGTCTTGTTCTCTAATTTTATCGATGCATTCAATTCTTCATATTTTCAAGCATATCGCAAATTTATATAAAAAAAAAAGGTTGGTTAGTCTTTGCTTGATCTGTATTACGTTAAAAACTATCAACGGTCCTGTGTCTATTATTCCTTAATCATCATTTTTAAATCTTGGGTATATCGTTGAAAAATCTTTCATAATTCCCAACGTGTAAAGTTGCTGCTGAGTTCTTATTTCATAATGATATTTGTCCTCGGTCTGCAGTTGATGATTCTTCAATTGTGTTCATTCCATGTGCAAATATGTGAAATATTCTTTCTAATTAATTTTTATTTATACGCATATTATATTATGTTTCTCTTTAGAAGCTTATTATAACAGTCGCCATCTACGGATTTATTAGAACCGATGAGAAAGTAAGATGCCTTATAATTGTTCACAAATTTTACGTTTCACTGTTTGCTTTGAGAAATTGTAGATGTAGTATTTGTTTATTCAATTTTTGGTAATGAATAAATGAGAAATGCAGGTTTAACGGTTTTGTTTATAACATTTCCGCTTTTTCATAGTGATTTTTATGTTTTATCGCTTTACAGCCAGAATTCTTTTTGAAATTTATACTTTTTTGTATTATTTGAGATACGAAATAGAACGCAAATTGGCTGCCTATTTAATGTTTGTATAAAACTACGAGCAACAAAGTAAAAGCTTGCTGGCGGTTGGCCAGCTAGATTACAATCTAACGAATTATAAAATTACATAACAACGCGCTTATCTCTTATTTTTATACACTGAACAATCCACTCTCACTTACCTGCATAAATTGTTCTGACGAAAGTATCTTCCGACTTGACATCGATGATTTCCGAAATTGGCGAAACATCCAATTTGGCGGCGACCCTCGGCAGAACATTTTTGCCAAAAGCTGTAGCTCCAGCAAGAATATGGGTGAACTTAAATTGATTCTGGGCAGCCAGAACAAGTGGAGTTAAAGATTCCGGAGTGAATCCCTTGAAAGCCTCATTTTCGGCCACTATTACCTTTCCGACTCCTTGAATTTTCGAAACAGCTTCAGACGCCTATAGAAAGAGATTTAAATTAAGTAATTTTTAAATTCTTTTCATCAAAAAACTTACTGGTCCGCATTTTGTTCCAGCAACTAGGACAGTTATATCGCCTCCAATTTTCTTCGCAGCAGTGATTGTATTCAATGTCACTGGATTAAGTGTTTCGTTATTGTGTTCCGCAACTACAAGGGTGCTCTTGCAGCGGTGCAACTTTGGGGAACAATAAATTTTAATCAATTTACTTAATCTGATGAAATGGATATTCAGTTACTTACGATGGAAGAACGAACAAAAGTCCTTGTGCTAGAGAACATGATTTTGTGCAAATGAGATGCTGATTATCTATTAGACTTATTATTCAATAGATTTGATAACGTGGATTGATTAAAAAACAATATCGTTTCCGTAATTTTTGATGAAAAAAACTTTGAAAGCAGCAAATTTGCAGACAGCAGAAAGTCCAAAAGTCAACTTTTGACTTTTCAGTATGATTTAAGCGTGTTCCGGTTTTCGAGATCTAACAAATTCTGCTCTGCCACTTTGATGGATGAGCAAGAAAACTAAATGGAATTTCTCAACAAAAAATAAAAAGAACTATTTCTTTTATGTTGATTTGAAATTCGGCAATGACGAGTGAATTCGAAAACTTTTTATATATCAAAAGTAAGGAATTATGCTAAGAAAATATTGCCAAATTTCAGAGAATGCGAGACGATATCTGGGGATGAAGTGGAGACGTCATAAACCTGAACCGAACTAATTATTTGTTGACGTTTACTTCAACGCCGACAATGAGACATCTATATGTGAAAATTTTGTTCATTCAGCAAGGAAAAAAAAATCGTTCTGGTTGAAATTCAAAAGATCATCCACAAGCCATGCCGCGCCGCGTCAACTTTTAAAGCCCAGTACGCTGCTAATATGAAATGAAATCGTCTCTGTGGTCTTATATAATAGGCGTGTTTTTTTGTAAGTCCGGAGGGAATTGGTTGAAAAAAACAACGTCGGTGTTAAACAATCACCATGTTAAATACAACAACAACTAATCCCCTACGGGCTAAGGCGTCAGTTATAGCGATCAGGAAAAACCATCAGGAAAAGTTGAAACAGATGGATACGATTTTTTTTCCTTTCACAAATCTGTCAGTGGAACAAGTAAAAGCTGGAACGCAAATAATTGGAACGATTTGTTCCATTTTGTGTGAAGTGACAATCAGCTGGCACGAAAAATGAATTTACATCAGGAAAACACATTAATGCATTTTTAACAATAAAATAATTGTTGAGTTGAAAATTTTATTTGCATAAAAAATTTATTGAGTTATTTGTCATCGATTAGTACAACATTTGCGTTTCAAATCGAGTGAAAACCTAGTAAATAATATATTTGAAAGTTTTTCCTGTTTCGTTTTCCTGATCGCTATAACTAACGCCTAAGCTGAACCCAGATAATTCTCCGGGCTTAACTTAAGCACACAGAAAAACTGTGTTACCGGCGTTAATTACATGCTTGTTATCGATAGTTTGTATGAAAACTCCATTTTGTTTCTTTCCTGCATTTCCCACCGGGCTTGCAAAAAAAAACACGCCTAATATAGAGCTTGATTACACGATGCCATTTTTGTATTATTCCGTCTTTGGTCTTTTTCCAGTTGAACATTGACAAATATGTGTCTGCTGATTACCGTGTCTTTTTTTTGTGCTCGGCAGATGTTAAATGTTGAAGCTCCCTTCGCAAATGTCATCAGCAATCGGAACTAAAAGAATTGTTTGTAGGGAACCCATTAATCATTATACACCTAAAATCCACCGATTCATCTTGACTCTTGGATTCAGCATGAAAGACTTTTTGTTGAGTGAGTGAGAGGTATATGGGCTTTTAAGGACGGGATATAAGAAAGGGTAGATCAAAGTATTTTTCTTCATCGTGTAGAAACCACCATCAGTAAAACGAAAATATCCGTCATATCTTTCTTACATTTAGCGGTATTTTAACCCGGACAAAATTGACAACAGTGTTATTACCTATCTCTTTTTCGCTGTGTTCGTTTATTTTGCATGCATATGTTGTCTCTTTTCTGTACACTAATAAAAACTAAACAACAATTTCTTTTTGTTTCAGTGTGTGGAATGTTGACATATATTTGTTGTTTCAGTTGATAAGCCTTAAAGTTTCTCATATAAGCTCGATGAGACTCACCAATCCGGACTACTTCCCAGTCATAGAGAGCAAGATCTATGTTGTTGTTGTAATACTCGTTTTTTGGCAATCTATACCTATATGCATTCATTCTGATAACAAAAAACATGGTGAAAGTAGGTTTTTCAGGTTCAGGTACTACTGAACTGAAAGATATATTTATATTTTATTTTAACAAAAAAATTAATTATATTTATATTTTGAGAGAAAATATAGATTTAAAAAGTGGCAGTATTTCTATAGTACATTTTGTTCTCATGGTGACTTAGATTAATCCTCTCTTCTTCTGCGGTGTATAGGACCTCTAGTTATTTCTTCTTCGTCAAAATCATAATCATCGTACGATAAACTTTGATCTCCGTTATCATCTTTAAGATTTGTTTCAATATTCAAATGCAAGGGATTGTCATCTTCTGTGCAGTTTTCCACCAATGTTCCATCTTCGTTGACACATTTTTGCTCTTCTATTTTAAAATCATCACTCTCCAGGCCCACTGGAAAAGGAATTTCGTTTGTATCATCGCCCCAGCTATTAATAAGATTATTATAATATATTGGTGGCAATGGCGGTGGTTGCTGTAGGGACTGTGGAAATGAATAAGGTTGATAGAAGGGATAAGATATAGTTGGTTGGTTCACCCCATTAACACTATAATAAGCTTTTGGATGTAAGAAACTCGGGTTTCGAATACTTGATCTACCAAAGCAGGAGAGGCAAACTCTTGGAACTTGACCTCTAATAATACTTAAATATGGCAGCTGAAAACATCGAGCACAAATCGATTTCGAGTCAAATTTTCGGTTGTGACTCAAACTTGAACCTGCCTTGCAACTTATGAACGGCCATTTTGATGTGTATTGACATCCCGGACGTCTTCGCAGTGGCAGATACTCAATTGACTGTGCACAGTTATCAGGATCTGTTTCACTACATGTTACCACTCGCTTTGAACGCATTACCCGAGAAATACAATGTGGTCCGCATGTCTGCTGACGTCTGTGAGTGCAAATTGGGCCATTCACACTGCTTCGACATCTTTGTGGCTCAATTAAATGACAGCATGGTCCCTTTTCCGAATAGCCAAGACCAAATTTGCCACCAGTCTTTGAAACCTTTTGATAGATGGTAATGTTGTTCTGGTTATGCGCTGTGATATTTCCCAGCCTTGTGTTTATAATATTACGAATTTCATTGGTAAGCCTTATGACATTTGTTTGATTGACTTTAGATGTGGTTATTGGTATGGGATAAAGTGTATCATTAATACCCTGCACCAAAATGTTATGTTCGATCAAAATTGGACATATTTGACATTTGTCTTGACATTTCTTATCTCTGAATCCACAGTCGTTAATACATTTTTCACGACTTCTCGTACATTGTGTGAATTGTTCCAGGGTTGGGTTTTCATAATGTTGAGCTACAGTGTTAATTATAATTGGATCTGGAGAATTTTCGGCAATACAATTCAAGGCAAATGAGATCAGTATCGAGGTAACAAAGATACAATTTAGATTATCCTAGAAAAAAGTTAACACATAAAATTAAGAATATTATATAATACCTAGATAAAATAAAAATAACTTAAAATAAAATACGAGAATCTGGCTGCTTTTTACTATTATCTATTAATAATTGATAAAATGTAGTTTAACCCATGAAAATAAAACTATATGGATCACAGTGATAAAAATGTTCAATATAACCATTCGTTATTTTAAGAGAATTGCGAAACCGGATATCGTAAGTTTGTATGGAAGTAAAATATTTTCTGCGATGGCGCCAACAAATTCTCAATATGTATTTTTCATTCATTCACTTTGGGATTGGGCTTTTCAGATTTCTGAATTTATGTCGTTGAACGCAAAAAAAAATCTAAATTTCAGTCAAAAGTCGTTGTGTCAAATTCTTGAATGTACCTGTAGGATTAACATTGAATAGAAATTAAATAGAACTTTAATTATTTTCGTAAATTAAACATTGAGCGTGGACAGTTTTGAGGGTGAAATTATATACTTGACATTTCCCCCACACCAAATAACTTTCATCTGAATTTTCAGATGAGAATTTCTTGTCTGAAAATTCAGATGAAACATAACTAAACGTAACTAAAAGTCATCTAGCTTTTTATGACAGCTGGCCAATCAGAAGCTCTACAAATTCAGAATTCTGAAAATTCTGATGACAAACATAATGGAATTGAACGCCCCCATTGCGAAACTGCTGAGATTTGCAAACAGAAAAACAAACTTAGACGGAAGTATTATGATAGAAGTAGGTATGTATATTCAAACCATATTAAACCATTAACCACGAGATGCCATTTAAATTATAACAATACGTCTACATAATTTTGTTTTAAATTAAAAAATAAACTGTGACAACTCAAGCTTACGTTCTCACTTGCAGTGAAATGACGTTACGTTTCTAACTTCACTTTTGTTGTTTTCTGTTGGCTTCAGTCAGAGTTATAGTTTCCACTTCACTTACGTCGTTTTCGTTTAGAGTACCTATACTCCTTTTTCACTCATGCAAATACCTTCGAGTAATGTTTTCGGAATTTGTGTTTGTTCCCATTTTCGTAAAGTTTAGTCACGGAACACACATTATACGTTATAAAGTTTTCTGTTGGATTATTTTTCAAAAGTGATAAATGCTTGAAATAGGTATTTTGTTTAAGGTGTGTGTTAATTTGTATTCAATTGGAACCAAACAGGATTGAAACGTTTCAAAAATCCATTCAAAATCGACATTATTATGATATTCACTGGAACCAAAATATAATCAATTAAAATAGTCGGGATTTTAAAGTTCGGAATTTAAAATTCGAACTTAATTTCGAAACGAATCACAAAACGATTTAATTCAGTCCTCTAATTATTCCGAAGCAGTCAAAACACCGAGAGATAAAAATGTCAAAAACGATTGGCACCAAATTTTAAACTCCTGTAATATAGTACCTTTATAGCCATGTTAGGTGTGCAGTAATAGAAAACACAAAATAATATCGATTCCTATTCCCGATTTTGTCGAAATTCGAAAACACCTTAACAGTTTGAAATCCAAGCAAAGAATACCTTCCGATGGACTGCTTAGTTTATGCTTTATATTGCATATTTCATAGATAACAAAACTTTGCTAGCAAATGCCAAAGTAATTATATTCAGATAACGATAACAAGCAAACATATTTGGTTAACATTTATTTACCATCCACTCAGTTAAAATAAATAGATAAAAAATTGCATTTGAAAATCATTAAAAAAAAAAGTTTTAAGTTACTCTTGTTCTTGGCATATTTCACCGAATAAATAAAAACAATAATCAATAACGGTTTAGTGAATTTATATAATATGAAATACACTCGACATAACAATGATAAAGTTCTGTGCTTAATTTTTATTAATCAATCATAAAAATCATCATTAAAATTTTCTCTATAACCATATTCTGGTCTGCATGCATTAGCTTCTGGATAAGTTTCGCAATACCTACTCAAGTCAAAGGTTTTGCAAGAATTACAAACACTATTTTGACAATATGTCTGACAGTAGCTTCCGGTCATCATTTCACTGGTTGTACATCTAGAGCAGTCTGGATAAAATGGTTCTGAAAGAAAATCAAAATGTGTATTTGTGTAATGTTGTGAGATATATTGAACTTACGGTGATTGTAGCCACAGTCGGTATTTAAACAAGACTCTGGAGGTTGCCTTACGACTCGTGGTATTAAATTTAAATTACCGTGTGAACAAACGGATCCACACTGTTGGTAATTATGACTTCTACAGACATACCGATCTTCCCACATGCAGGTATTTGGAGTGGTTATCCTACAACAGTTCGGAGCTACCACAGTCTGTGGAGGTGGCATGACCATAATCGGAACTTGTGGTGGTGGTGGTAGCGGTGCAGAAATCTGTGGGCCTGGTATGTACATAACCTGTGGAGGAGGCGGTGGTGGAGGCTGTGGAGCTGGGACATACACAATCTGAGGTGGTGGGCGTGGCTGTGGTGGAGGTGGTGTAAATCGTACAGGAGGCGGCGGTGGAGCAGGCATAATGTGTACTTGTGGTGGTGGTGGTGGCAGAACAATGATATTAGGCGAAGATGGTACTTCTGACGGTGACTCCGTAATATCAATTTCCACGTTGTTTGTGTAATTAATTTCATGATTGACCTGAGATTGATTGACATTATTTGTGATGACAACTGTCGATAGAATAACGGTTGTGTGATTGTGTGCCTCAGGAATTTTACATTGTTGGCCATTCCAAATTGTTCCTTCAGGACACTCAGTTCGAATACACATACCATCTTTATAAATACCTATACCACAATAAACTAAATGACAGGTGCCGTTGATAGAAATCGTTCCATTTGGACATTTTTCTGTCGTCGTCATTGTCAAATTTGGTGGAAATGTAGGGACTACTGGATTTGGCACTTGGAATGGTACAGGTATTCTCACTGGTATTGGAATTGGAATTGGCATTTGAATTGGGATTTGTATTGGCGGTGGCATCGACATTTGCACGGGCATTTGCATGGGCATTTGCATTGGCAATTGAACCGGACATTGTTGTTGACATGGTGGTTGGCAGTTTTGTTGGCAACATGGAGAAGAACATTGCACCGGTTGAGCTACATCAATCTTCCTTAAAACACACACATTATTCTGTATTACATGTGTTGCGGGACAGTCAATTGGAGTACACATGCCATTAAAAAATCTGTATCCTTCATGACATGAGGGATGTGAATAAGACTGTGAATTTGATAGTATTATTAAAATATTTATTATTTAATTAATATTTATAATAAAATAAGGCGGTGTGCCAATTGTAATAAAATTTTAATCCTTAACTCTGTGATAATTTTTGACCTTTCACTCATCTATAAAACTGACTAGTGTAAAATTTTAAACTATACAACACAAAAAGACCGTGCGTGTTATTTGGATTAAGATCACGTTAAATTCGATTCCAATAAGTAGCATCCAAACGCAAATTTGAACTTAGTTTACCCAGGGCCTTAATTTAATCCTTTGATAAATCCTAGAAACTTCCACCTTCACATACACCTCACTAGTGTCAGAAAATTAAACTCAAATTTAACAATATATTAATCTAACTGACACAAGGGATAAAATGAAAAAAATTTGTATATAAGTAATGTATTTACCCAAAATTGTGGAACAGGAGTTGCACTACAAAAATTCAACAACAAACTATTTGAAATTAAGCAAATTGTGAAAAATTTTATTAAAAACATATTTTTTTCCGTTGATATTCTCTGTGCATCGGAACTAGATGCAGACAATGATTTTCAACAGCGCATCGCTTTTTAAAGATCATTTTTTGACCATGAAATTATTAAAAAGTATTGAGTATGCGGATGTTAGATGAAAGATGTCTGAAAAGATAACATTATCTTAAGAAATAATAATAAAAACATAAAGTAAGACTGAGAGTTATTATTATTATTCTTATATACCTACATAAGCTTCGGCAGATTTTAACTATGTTATATTTATTTTTATTTTGATATTTACACCCTTATTAACAAACAGAAATCAAACATGCCAAACATGTTTACTTCCCTCCGAAATTTACCAATTTCTACCAATTTTGCAAATGCAAAAATTTCAATTTTGGCAAGTAAACGAACAGACCTAATTTAAAAATGGTTTATTAGTTCAGTTGAAATAGTTAAATTTTCAAGAATAGTATTTATATATCGTAAGGATTTAAATTTTTACAGTTATTCATATGTATATGTATGTACATCATCTTGCAATTATAAAAAAAAAGTTCAGGCATACCCATGTTTACATGTGGCTTTTTTTAGAGAAAAGAAAATCGTACCCATTTTACTAATTTCTCTCGAGTTTAATTCAAATTTGTTTCTAACATTTAACATCAATGCAATACCCTATACTATAATTTGCATTATTAAGATTAAGATGCAAAATCATAGAAAAACAAGACTTGACCCATTTTTTTAAAACCTCTATCTTCATCTTTATCAATATTTACTGAAATATTTTTCTAAATCATCTAAGTATTTCAGTTGATTGTGAGTATTTCTACAATTTACTTGAAACTCAATAACACGAAAATTCAGTTTATAATTAGAATATACTACCAATGGAACGGTTTTTAGTTGCATTATTTTTAATACATTCAATTCGGTTTTGTTATCAGCAAGACACTGTGAGTTTATATTTTTTCTTTCATAAAAAATTGTTTTTTGTTTGATGTGCATTTATATTACCTCGATTTAATCAAAAATTGATCAACATCAGTTATTTTCAAAATTAAAAAAGAAAACTAATCACAAAAGTATGTTAAATTAGTTGGGCCTAAAGGCTTAAAACAAATAAAAACAATTCCAACAATTTTTGGTGTTCTGAATTTAAAAGTAGATACAAAATTTCACAATTTTGAGAACAAAAATAAATTCCCGTAAATCTATAGGGTAAAATGCATTCGCATTAGGTCTGTTCGGTTACTTTACAAAACTGCTGTCAGTTTTTACCAATTTCAGTACAATTTAATTTTTATATGAATTTTGACAGAACTTTGAACGAAAATGGGTGGAATTGACAGTTTTGGGAAGTTCTCCCACAGAGTGATTAATTTGCAATGTTTTGAATATCTATATAACACTTAATGATTAACATATGAAACTTAATTTACCTTATAAATTTCAAAACTGTAATTTTCTTTTCATATTTCTATTTTATTTTTATTTTCAAATTTTAGAATGTTTGCCCTATTGGAACTCATTATTTTAATGGGGCATGTCATCGATCTTTATGCCCACAAACTCATTATCTTGTTAATGGAGCATGTCTTTTGAGAACAACAGAAACTGCATCTTGTGGTTATGGATTTGATTTAATCAATGGAATGTGTGTGCAACAAAACTGTCCAACTAATTTTGAAATGATAAATGGATTGTGTCTGGAAAGAAATAATTATCCTCCATCACTCTATTGTCCCAATGGTAAAGTTTTATTTAATTTTATTGTTATCCTACATTTAAATACACATAATTTGTTTTTATTGTTGTTTTTTAAACTTAAGGTTTCTCGATTCAACATGAAAAGTGTTTTCCAAATCCTGGAATTATTCGATCGCCATTTTGTTCACCAAAACCCTGTCGAACAATCCACTGTCCACTTATATGTGATGAAACATTAACACCGCCAACACCACCAACACCTGCACCAACACCATCAACAACACCAACAACAATAATTTGTCCTCCGGAACATGTGATTATCGATGGTGAATGTCGCTTCGTTTCATGCTACAAGGGTACATTTTACAAAGGACGTTGTCCGGAGCCAGTTTGTACTGATGGTTTAGTCTGGACAGGTCTGACATGCACCCGTCCAGAAGTCATCACTACAATTCTAGAAATCGAAAATAAGTTTATCACTGAAACAAATCAAACTGGTCCTGATTTTCATGCCTCTAAAACTATAAATAATATTATTTACCTAAATGAAACAAATACCGAAGCAAATAATTCAAAGCCCGTCTGTACAACGACATCAAGTTCAAATAAAAACTGTTGCATTATCATTACGCCGAGAATTTGTAAGAAATTTGGTTCAAAATGGGTCTGTTTCAATCGTCAATATCGACAATGTGGTGAAGTTTGTGGAAGACATTCTTTAAAATACATAAGAGTCCCTAACGTCATTGAATACCCAGGAATGTTAGTCATACCACCAAATCCTTCGTTGAAAGGTTGTTCTGGAAATGAATGCAAAATGAGTGGTAAGTATAGTATAGGGTCTACCTAGTAAGTATTAAATGAAATACATAGCAGTATACGTTTTTTCCAAAATATATCTTTGGCTTTTCTCTTTCTGATTTGACAATTTTAACTTGAGAGAAAACAATTGAGAGAACAAAACAAGCCAGTTCAGGTTTTTCAGCAATCTCAGAAATTTGAAAGAAATTCCTTACTTTTGTTGTCAAAAAGATGAGACTGATATTTTTTGGATTCTTTTGCTCAATTATTTTTTGTTGCAGTTGATTAAATTATAAAAAAGAGATGGAGAGTGCTTTTGACTTCTATCGTAGAAATTTTGTTCAAGTTTCTCCTTCTCCTCAGTGAAGCTGACAGAAGTTTGCTCAGTGAGATCTCAGAAACGTGAACTGAACTGGCTAAATGTAATAAAAACAAATGTAATTATGTACATACATGCAAAGACAAATCACAATGTTCACTAGTCGCGCTTTTGAAAAGTTGTTTGTTTTCGCTCCACCAAGAACTGTCAAATTTGTGTTTTTTTTTGCTTGGTTCACAATGACGTTTATGTTGAAATTCGGACCTAGGATTTTGACTTCTTAAAAAATCAAACTGGAGATTTCAATCAAACATGATATTAGGGGTGGTTTTTCCAGTTCCGGAGCATTGTTTGAAATTGTTTGAAAAAAAAAAAAAAAAAAAAAATCGGGATTACCGACGCCATGACAGGAAAAAAAAAATAGTTTCCATACAAACTATTTATATCAATAACAAGTATGTTATTGATACAGTTTTTCTACGTGTTTTAGTTATGTTCCGAAATTTCTTTCCGCTTAGCTTAGCTAAAACTGTAGATGTTGTTGTATTTAACATGCTAAATTGTTTAGTCCCAAATCGTTTTTTTGTCATCGCAATTTCCATCGGGCTTCGAAAAAAAACACTCTTATTATGATAGTAGAGAAAACGTTAGCATTAGCCCGATGATGGATTATTAAATCCGAAACGCGTCCCTATTTTAAATAAAAATTAAATGTTGTGATAATATTAAATATATAAAAATACAAAATAAAACAAAGTTTTTTTTAATTTTTTAATTCTTTAAATTATTTATATTTTCATAAAATTTCCTTGAATTAATTCTGTCTGTATGTCTTAAAATTTGGAACTTAAAGATTTTAGGTGATTGGAAAATTAAATTTTTTTTTTAGCCATAGAACGGTTTTTTCTGATTTTCGATTTTCTTCTTAAAAATTCTATTTTTTAGATGTCGTCGACTGTTCCGGTTGTTTAACCGGTCAAAACCAAACCTGCTCACCATACTGCTATCGATATCGATGCCCAAACAATAGATGCTCCTTTATCGACCAATCTGAATACTGTACGAAATATAGGGGAAGTCCGGGTTGTAGCAACGCTGATGGATGTTTCGAACATTATTGTTACGAAGAAATTGCAAGCCACCAAGAATGTTGATAGATTTTGTAAAGATTTGTAATATTTTTAATTTTATTTTCATATCATACATTCTTTTTCATTTAAATGAATTATTTTGATAAGAAAATCGTATAATAAATCACTGAAGGTTATAATAATTATAATGTAAGCAATGCATTACTATAACATTGTTTTATTGACATATATTTTACGCACTTGAGTTTTCTAAATACCGTTGTTTCCTTATCTGTACAAAATGTATATACATTGCATTTTTTGTCTACCAAACATTTAAGTCAAAGAAAATTAAATTTTCTTATCAAAAAAATAAATGCATCAACTAGAAATAGCTGATGAGGTACATATCTATGTATATGCCAAAGGCCTTCACATCAATCAATACACTTAACATAAAGTTCAAACATAAAGCTAGATCAATAGTTCGAAGAGATTTCTATGTGATCACAACCTAAAACATAGGTACCTATGTATTAGTTTATGATTAGATTTTGATGATTTTAGGATTGGTTGGGTCTAATCCAAACTCCACGTGGTCTAGTTTTGAAACATAATAGTTTTTGTTCACATTTGTTTGCGCAAAATTCAGTTTTCTGTTCCAAAAAATAAAGATGTACCTAGAATCATCGTCCAATTTTGTAAAGAAACTAAAAACTTTAAGTATACGTATTGCTTTTTCTATCACTTTATCTTTTTTTCATTTTAAGGTTCCTGTCAATTTTACGTATCGGAAATGTAGTTTTCGTTCAGTTATGAATGAAATATAGTTTCTGCCAGCTTCCGAATATTTAAGTTTTACCTTTTTTTGTAAATATGTAGATGATGAAAGAAAGAGGTGCTTTCATAATTTTTTCATTTATTTTTCTTTAGGTAAAGCTACATACAACTGAAGATAATGACCATAAAGAATGAAATGATGGATATATTTATTGGCGAATAACCCATAAAGATTTAGAGTAAAAGAAAACATATTTCTATCTTTTTGAAAGTTGCATTAAACTGTCATATTTTAAAAAAAATAATTTAGGGTCAGGAACGCACCACTTACGAAAGCAAAACCGGACGAATGGAAAGAATCTATGTCCAATTATGGATGGATCATATGATTCTCTTGTATATTAGCTTGGGTCGAAATGACCACCTAAGTAAGTGCCCCTCCAACCGTTATAGTTCATCTTCAAAAATTGAAAATATTATATTTGCTCGTTCAAAATAGTTTAGTTCTTTTTATTAAAAAACAAAAAAAAATGGTCTAACATTTTTACCACGATTCTGGTTTAAAATATAGGATTATATTTTATTATTATTACTCTCTTATCTGAAAAATGACATATTTTACTCACTTGAGTTGTGTTCGTATGAATTGATTTGATACAAAGTAGAAAACTATATATTAAATTACCTACAATAATATTCATTGAACAAAGAAGAGAGAACTCAATTTGTTATCAACGACTTTTTTGCAGCATTATTTCTGATAACAATATATATGTCAAAGGCCTTCACATTAAAAATGCACTTTTAATGAGCGAACATAAACTTGAAGGTCTTTATGTGCACATATTTGTTTATGATTAGCTTTTGATGATATCGAATATTGGGTTTATCAGAATATCTGTTCAGTTTATATGCTTCACTTGGCCCAGTTACTGTAAAAAATGATGAACAAGTTTATTTTGTACATATTTATTAGAAAATTGATTGATATTAGGTTTTTTTTTTTTGAATCCCGGAGAGAATTAGTTGAAAAAAACGACATCGAGGATTAGCGATTAGCTGTTAGTATGAGGCAATTCTGCATTGCCAAAATAGAGTACATTATGTAGGCGGTAATCAAATGAGAAAAAATGTCAGAAATTAAAAATATTCTTTCAGTGACGCAATTTGGTTATTTTACATAGCTTTACATATTTTTTTCCAACATATTCGTGCAACTATAAAATAATAATAATACAAAATAAAAACCACTGCAAACTTGATCGAATTTTGACTGTCATTTTGTTTTTATGAACGCAGTTTTTGTCAACAACTGCTGTCATGCCACAATTTACACTTTGAAAAGCTAAAAACTGTTATAACTGTTATAAATTTGGCATGTCTCTGATTAGAAATATTTTTCACTATACAATATAGAATAATTAAAAAAAAAATGTTCCACATACGCCACCCCACACCGTCAGTAAGCTTCAGAAAAACAATTTAATATTCTGGGAAACTAAAAGGGCGGTAAATTTTCGGATTGCACATCTTATTTATGGTAATTATGTGCCAATTACTGGATGAGTCAAAATATATTTGTCATGCGCGTAGTTAACAATGAGCAATTTTAGCTCTCGTCTAAATTGGTTTTCAAGGTTTTTGGTTTAGCTGTTAAGGACCAATGACTAAAACAAAATATGAATAGAATTTATTTGATGATTTTTTTTTCCACAGAAACAGAATTGACTCTCTTTGTTCTATATAGTTACAGCTCACAGCTGTTATAAAATTTATTTATATACATTTACATGAACGCACAAACAACTTTTAATAGATTTAATTATTTTAAACAATTTGTGGGTAATTTATAATAAATTTAATTAGTTTTTTAAATTTTGTGCTAGATATAAAATTAGTGTAGAAATTTATAGTTTTTGCATTAAAACATTAAATCGATAAGGGCAAACTATTTTTTGATTTGTATTTTAATTTTTTTTTCATATTGTTTTATTTTGATGTTTTGTTTTTGTTTGTCAGGTAAGTCATACAATTTTGCTTTATATTTGTTTTCGTTAACGACTTCTTTTAGTTTGTCAATACTTATTTTTATTGATAAACCTTAAGTATTTGTCCAAGCAAAAAAAAAAAAAATATTAAAATAGTTTAAATATCATTTTTTGTACAAATATTTTGTTGTATTGAGGAACACTCTTGTAATACGACTATAAAAGGTCACATAATTTTGACTAAGAAAAAAAAATAAGAAAACAACATTATTTTATAGGAATTTGATGAACATTGAATGGCATTTAGTGTTTTTTGTTTTGTTTAGTTTGTAATTCCAAGCTCTTTCAGCTCGTGCTCCTCATCAACGGAGTCTTCATCATCTGAGCCATGTACAGATGGAGCTGGGGTTGTGTGTCCTTGAAATAAAAAAAAATAAAAATAAACAAAAAAACTTTGCAAAGCACCATAAACTCACTTGAAGATGAAGGACTTGGAGGTTCACTGTACGGCCGTGAAAAACTCAAATTATTACGTGATCCATACATGGAACTTTCATCAATGTAATCTGGATAGACAGCCTGCAGAGCCTTTACTCGTGCTTGTCTATAATACTTTAAAGTACAAAAGAAAAAAAAATATGAAATCAAAACTTTTTAAAGAAATTTACCGCACACTTACTATGCCTAGCTGCCTCCAGTCGAGCAAATCACTCAAACGTTCTGTGCGGTTTCGTTGAATAATACGTTGGCGACGATTTAAACGACAAAATTCCAACATAAAGCTCGATAATTGCTGAACACTGTTTTCGAGACCAATATAACGACGATCGACAATGTAGATACCATAAGATTTCGGATCTTGAATGTGTTCTTCCATGAAACATCCGAAGCCTGAGAGATTGGTTGTTATGCTTGGAATTCCCATGACTGTGCACTCGGCAGGTGTATAGCCCCAGGGCTCATAGTAAGATGGAAAAACACCTAAATGGCAACCACGAACAAATTCTTCATAATCAATGCCGAAGAGGGGATTTGTCGAAGTTAGGAACTCTGGATGGAAGACTATTTTCACACGATCATTAACTGTGTTGAATAATTGACAGCGGCGAACGGAATTTAGGACGGGATCATTCCAGTCATCAACCTAAACAAAATATTAAAATTTATGAAAATAAAACCGTTACATGATTCATAAATAAGGACGCATCATTTAAAAAAAAAATAGAAGCAGCATAAAATTAAAAGAATGCCGTATACCTTTTAAGACAAAATTAAATTTTGGGATGTTAATAGCCAAGCGGTTATAGGTTCTCAAATACAAAGATTGTATCTTTTAAATTAGTATATGTATATGTATATATAGGATTTAGGTACTTACAATATTGTGTGTTGTCACTGGTGGCAAACAATCTCTTTGCATTGCAAACAAACATCTCTTGATCTTTACCAGATCTTCTTTTGTTAAAAGTTCGTCTGGTTCTGGAATACGTCCGGTAAGGCACGTATCGAACATTCTCTTTCCAACAACTTGTTGAATATTATTTATAGTATCACGTAATTGCTTCACAACCGCATGTCCTCGCAGTGAATCAACATTGAAATTGTTTGTTTTAGCTGGGAAGATTAAGAAAGCCACAACAGTGGTGTCAGGTTTTTCAACTTTAAGCTTCGCATTAAGCCTAGCTAATGATTCAATAAATATGTCAGCGCCTTTATTTCCGAACTCATATCGTCCAGCGATGAAAAAGTACAGTGTTTTGTCCAAGTCAAAGTTCATATGGCTTTTAGTGGAAGAAAAAATAAAAATAAATTGTCACTCCCTATATCTCTCTCTATCTCTATCTTTCTCTCACCCATAGAAATGTCCACGAACAAATTCGTTAATCTTCTCCTTGGCTACGGCATGCAAATTTTGGAACTCATGTATAGCTGAGAATTTCTTAACATTCAATCCATTAGGTGTAATAATATCTGGCTTCCGTTTGAGCAAATGTTCAGCCTCAAAACCAGTAATTTCGGATACAGTTGTAAAGACGTGCGAGAGATGTGTAGCAGCACGTTCTATGCAATATCTGTGATAGATTTGGCGTTTGCCTGCCTCATCGTCAACGGCAAAATTGCTAAGGTTATTGTAAAAGTCTGTATTGCCTGCACACAGATACCGCCCCAGAAGTGTAGCATGAGTTGTGAAAACGGTGGCAATTTCAACATGACGTGTTCTCAAAGCAATTAGACCAACTCCAGCCTGCCACTCATGGAAATGAGCACAAATTCGTGGACTCATCAGTTCATTTTCTTCCGAGTATTCAACAGCACAATTTCTAAACTAAGTTATTGAAAATATGTCAAACGAGGATTGCAATGGGAGTAACATTATGCATTTGCTTTGTGCAAGATACAAACCTCTTCTAGAAACTCTGCAATCATATAGCCCAGAATAATAGCATCGTTTGTCTCTACGTCCAAATGTGGAACACCTATAACATAAGTCGAGATAGTTAAATCCTATTCCAAATGAGACCAAAATATATCAACTCACCAACATTACACTTCTCCCATAATTCTGTCTTGAAGCCATCAAGTTTCCATGCTGCCGATCCAATATCAAATAAAATCAATTGGGGATTGCCATCGACCAACCAACGTCCAGTATGAATCTTATAGCCACGAGATCTTAGTGCATTAACAGCTTTCAATAGAGGATTACCACGTGGAAATTCCATTTCTTCCATTTCTGTTCGAGCACAAGTCTCTTTGTACGGTCCCAGCAGGCATAGCTGCTCTCCCATTTCTTCTGTAGATACATAGGCTTTTGAACGAATAACAGTATAGATTCCACCAACTTTATTAGCGACTTCCCATGCAATTTCGAAATTCCATCGATTCTCCCGCGATGCAATATCACCACGATCGAAATAATCCTTAAGGTCACCAGTGGACTCAACACGTGAAAATCTTCGCATCATCTATTTGATGGGAAAAAATAAGTTATTTTGACAAAGACAAGATAAGTGTATGTGTAATATAGATCACCGCAGCATTTCCATCGCCATCTTCCATACGAAAGGACAATGAACGTTTTAACATAATTTTCTTTTAAATTTTTTTTTTAATTCCAGAAGCACGTGAACTAGTTGCCACTAAATAAATCAAGAACTATAAGGCGACAAAATGATTTCATATAACTAAACCATGTTTTTTGGTGCTGTGCTTTTGATAAGAAGATCATTATTCTTATCAGTTATGAAATAACACGTTAGGAGCAGGCTGATTTCATTTGACTCTCTGGTTCGATTTTAACATAGACATTGAAGCGAGAAAGATAGAGGACGAGTGTGCAAAGCAACCAACAGTGATTAAAGGTATTAAAAACGAAAATATTGTTATTGTTTAATCGCTTGACCTCGTATAATAATTAGTTATGGTTTTTGTTTTTCAAATAATTCGAAGTAGTGTTTTTTTATGTTACGTTATTTTATTGGTCAATTTTTGTGAGAGATAAACTGTTAATTTTTTTTTATTGATATCATAGGAAAAATCTCTTGAGGTCAGGTTCAAAAAAGGAAGACATCTGGCCAATCAAAGGCCATATACAAAAGTTAAACAAATATTCTCATATATCTAAGGGCGTGTGTGAATTGGATTCAATTTTCTATGAAGTTTTATCGCAATTAGTTCAAAAATTATCATTAGTGTCAAAAATTAAACTTTAGATACAATTTTACGAGATTTTAATTCAATTCACTGTTGGTTTTTTTTTATTTTCGGGTCCAGAAAAGAAAAGAAGAATAAAAATTAAAGGCAGGCTTTCTTTTTTATCTATAAAGTGAAATTTCGTATCATTTCTCATGTCGTATTTTTTTTTTTAAAACTTAACAATAAGGCCCAGTTTTACCATCGATTCGATACTACTTGCCTTAATAAGTGAACCTTAAGTCTCCCATTAATTTATCCACTTGAGTGCCACCTAATCAGACTGTAAAACTGGCCCATAACACGTTCCTGGCAAATGGATCGGTGTTAAGAACAATGGCAAAAGGCTTGCTGATAAAAATAATGCCAATCAAGTTAACAATTAAACCCTTAAATATATTGGAGCAGAATAACTTAAAAAAAAACAAGATATGGTTTCTTAATCTTAATTAAGTTCATTACAACATCATATTATTATTAAAAATATTTTAATGTATATTTTCAAAACCAGAGATTAAAATTTGATTTATTCTTCAAGTTCATTAAACATAAAATCACAATCATATACTAAATAAACAAAAAATAAAATAAAAATATTTTTGACAGTTATAGTAAGTTGTTAACGAAACATGTTCATTTATTTGTGGTTAGTTTATTTTCATTTAATAGGGAGATTAAAAATATGTACGAGTTTCCTCACATATTTGTTATTGTCCAAATACTGACAGAAGTAGTTTTATTTTTCTTTATTTTAAGCTTATTTATTTAAACTTAAAAGTTTAATCAAGTAGATAAAGAAACTATAATAACTATACGAAGTTAATTGTCATAAATTCAACAAACTGACCACTCGCAATACTTTATCAACAGAATTCTGATAAAATATCATTTTATAATCACTTTGTTACTTTGTATTTTTTCGAAACTATGCCGATGAAAAAACACGCACGAATCGCGTTATTAATAAAGTTGTACTAGACGAAAACATATTACATACATACCTATATGTAAATAACAAATCTTGATTAAATGATAAGATTTTATTTTAACATTGATAACCTACCTATTACAAAATATATTTTTAAGAATTTTAGTTGCTAAAACAAAGAATAGGTGTGCTTATCCTTAAAATGTTGATGAAATGGAAATGGATTACAAACTTAGATACATTTTTCCCTTAAAAGGCATCTCAAGGTGATACATTTTTTTCTTCAAAATTTGTTTGGGATGTTTCTCCCGGAGAAACTATTACTTTAATAAGTAAAGAGAATTTTTTTTCAGCCACACCGCATGACCATAAACTCATCTTTTCCGCACGACAGTAATTTCTCAGTGAAAATTGTTGAAAAAGGTTTCCAAATTAGTATTTGGCCTCATTTTAAATTGTCGTTAATTATTTAATTATGTATTATTAATTTAATTATTAAAACTTTATTGGAAACATAAATAAATTACATTAACAATAATTTAAATATAGCGCTAGCTACCAGGACTTTTCGCTATGAATTATGTATATTAATTAGGTATTTATTATTTATTTATTTTTTTTTAAAATTCGATAATCAAAAATTTGATATTTTAAGTTATAGTTATCTTTTACACCACACCCAACTTTTTGATATACGATCGACTATTGTCGCATCGATCAATCCAGCTTTGCAACTTGTATTGCAAAAAAGTCGATGATGACTTGTGTGCGGTTGACTTTAATGAGCGGGTCGATTATCAAAATTTTAATGAGAATATAAATATAAATTAAAATTGTTTATCAATTCTGGTGGTCGGGTTCTTTGGAATTTTCCAAATCTGGTATGTATACACGCATTTACGATTACATAGAAAATAAAATGCAAGACTGGATTGCATGAATTTTCTCTTGTGGTTAAAGGTTATAACGTGGCTGGACATTAAAGATAAAAAGTTGGTACATACACACATATGGGTTTATTAATAAAACTCCTACATTATTAACGGAAAAGTGTAAAAAAAATTATATACCTACTTTTGACTAAAATCTTGAAATGCATATTATTATTAAAAACCACATAATAAGTATGAATTTAAATCAAAATTATGTGAGTCGTTTTCGTGAAAAATAATTGGAGAAAAAAAAAGAAGAAAACCGTTGCAGACGTTCTGAAACAAAAATTCAAATTTTGTATTTAGGGAATCACATTAAAATGCTCTGTACCAAATTTTAATCCAATCGGTTCATCCATTTATGCTCTAGCTTGAAGTAAAGTTGACGTACAGATGCAAACACCAACGAAGGAAAACCACTTCTTTAGTCTTATCTACTAATATGAATGTTTAAACTTCACATTTTGTTTAAAATAAGTTGAGCAAATTAAAAAGAATTTATCGATTTTGCTTTCCTTAAATAAAGATTGCCTTCAATTTCAAGGTCATTGTCCCCAAACCCCTTTAAAAAGAGGTCTACGCCCTCTATCAAAATTTTATCGGCGGCTGCCTTCCTATTGAAACTCACACAGCGTTAATCATACCTATATAAGAAATGCATATACACGTGCGCCCGCAATATGAAAACATTTTCAATATTTTTATCTTAAATTTCTACTTCCTCCATATGTTATTGTGGCAGTCGTGACATTCAAATTAGCTTTTATTTTTTTTATTTTAAAAATTCCCAAAATAGAACGCCTAATCGTCGGTTTTGGTCTCACGTGGATGAGATTTTGTTCTTGATTTAAAAACAACAACAAGTGACACTTAAAATGTTGTTGTTCTCATAAAAATGTTAAATAAAAACCAAACACACTCATAGGTAGTTAGGTAGGTATAGAGGTAGGTACCTATAACTAATTGTGTAGCAGCTGATTTAAAATATTAAACACCGTTGCACTTAAATGCACCGTTAAAACTAACGCACAGATGGAATCTTTTTTTGTTAAAGGCAATTTTAAACAAATAACATTAATTGATTTTGCTTAAAAGTGTTAGTTAAATATTTATTATTTTTTTTTTTTATTAAAATGTCTACAAACCTTCTTGCTTTATTTGTTTTTCTCTTTTCCTTAATTCTTCAACAAACGACAGTAGATGTCAAATAGAGGTCAATGCTAACCTCTCACACACCACAGTGGGGGACGAAACGACAACGACGATGAAAAAATAAATTAACGTATACGAAACAATCAACACTGAATCAAAATTAACGAAGAACTTCTTCGAAACTAAGTAAAAAAAAAACAATTTATCACTCCACCGAGTAACGTGCTCTTATCAATCAATGAATTATTATTAATTTATTAAAACCAAAAAAAACAACAATCTCGTAATCGCTTTCTTTATTATATTTATTGGGCAGATCTCTACCGGCGACCACGTCAAAAACGAAACACCTCCTTCGTCGGCTGAAGTATATAGAGAAATGAGGATGTGAGTTTTTGGGTAAGATTCTTTTCTTCAACGACAAGGCAGTCACCCAGACCCGCCGAATCTAAAAAAGAGCACCTCGCGTTGTATGAAAAATTTGGTAGGTTTTTCTGAGTGTGTTTCTTTGGTATTTATTTGTTTTGCTTCTCTCGCTCGTACGCACGTACGACGACGCCAATACACCACCACCACCAAACACAGTACGGCCCAAAAAAAGAAAAAAATATAAGGAGAAGACTTGCTGTGCTCCGAGCTGGAAATCTCTCCCAATAACTTGCACCTTTCTTTTGAATATTTTATTACCTACAATTACACGCACTTAGTCAATAAAAATTTTATAACGATAAAACAAATATCTGTAAAAATGAATAAGAATAGGAGCAATGCAAATATCGTTTGTTTGTATAAGATCACGATCAAAGCTCAACGAATCGCGACCAAGACACCCAATGCACTGAAGACTGAACGGCTGTACCGCTATATCTAAGTTACAACTTATAAATGGATGTGATCGTAATCTTAATCATATCGTAGGTATCTCCTGATGCTGGTCGCTGATCATTCGGCGTTTCTGGTGGTGGTGCCGGTTTTTTTTCTTTCACATCATCTTCTGCTGCTCTTTAAACAATTATTTTTATTACAATATTACAAAGTATTGGATAAGGAGGAGGGTGGAAATGCAATTGAATAACTGCAAACCAACTGAGAGCACTTTACATACCTACATACATATGTACATAGTTCTTTTTATGAGATCAAAGTGATTCATTTTTGTTAGTTTGTTTTGATTATATTTACAGTGACTGAAATGATTGTCATTTTATTCATTTGAAAAAAAGAAATAACAGTAGTGGGCGGAAATGATGATCGAGGGGATTTTTTGGCATTTTCAAAATTTTTATATATATAGCACAAGTGTGGAAGAGCTTTAGAAATTAAAGACACAATATAGATTTTTGTCTTTAATTTCTAAAGCTCTTCCACACTTGAAGTACATAAGTATAACACTTGGAAACGCCAAATCCACAATCTTGATTTCGATAAATTTTTGAGAACTATATAGAAGTTTATTAAATTGATTTTAATGACACAAACACACACTAACCCTACAAGAAAAATAGATATAAGTTTTAGCCTTGTTCGTTAACTTAACGAAACTGCCAATTTTTACCATTTTTATTAAAAAGACTGTCAAAGTTTCTATAACAAAAATAAAGCTCTGCTCTTTTGCGCAACAAACACATTTTGTGTTCTTATATTTATATCTAGATATTTATTTGATTCTTCTACTGTATGTTTTTTTTTTATTAATATCAACTCGTAGATACTCAGAAAAGTGCGTTTATTTTGTATTATTGTTTATTTTTCTCTCTTGGTATTTACGCATGAACCTCTCTCGTGTCTCTTATGGGCGTATGGTTGTGTTAAAGAATCAGCTGTTGACTATTAAATAATTCGTTAACCTTGATAACGTATTTAGTTTTCATCGTCTTTTTATCAAATTATACCTGATATAGATACTATATTTAGGTACGCATTTAATATAAAACTGAAAATAAAAAAATTAAAATGTAACATTCTTAATATTAGATATTATGGCACCTTAAAATTCCGAATCAGGTCATCGGCTTTGATAGGTATTCTATCCACATTCATTTACCCAGTCAGTCAATGAACTTTCGGTTGTATATTATACACAAGAAGTAAAGTAAAGAGTAAATAAATATTGAAATCAAGGACCAAGACCCGACCCACTCGACATTTTTTTTCTTCATTCTTTAGGTTAAGCTGGAGCCGGTTTAGTTAGGTATAGATGTATGTATGTATATACAAACATTTGAGATTTTTAATGAAGCTGGTTTTCGATTCACTTTACAAATGAATCGAATAACGTATAGGAAGTATATGCGCTACTGCCAACTACCTAGTAAAATCCCTTCTACACTATCTCACTGATATATATATACAATCATGTAAAATCGAAAATGTTACCGAATAACATGCGACTGTCGAATTATTTTCGTTTTTGCTTTCACAGTTGTAGGTATCCAATAAATCAGATGATTTGAGAACCAATCCTAAAAATAACATAGGTAGGTACTCTACGCATGAGATGGACTGTCAAACTGTGTCAGATCTTGTGTGAGAAGCTTTCAAATAAAGTTACCACATAATAACAATAGGTTAGGGAACATGAAATTTCTTCTTCCAGTCCCTTTCTTTTTTAAATTAATATATATCAATTCGTACATACCCTAAGACCGACCAGAGTTGCGTAAGCGGGAACCCACGAATCGTGTTACCCCCACGGTACTGGGATGTCCAAGAAAACTGCTGACAACAATTAGGAATGAAAACATAACATTATAGGTAGATTACTTTTAATGTTTATAAAAAATCCCTAGTTTTACTGGGAAACAGCAAAATATTAATATAAATTATAATGAATTTATCGGCGGAATTTTATTTCCGAAGTCACTAATTGCACATCTTGTTTTTGGATTTTCTCTTATGGCTTTCGTTTTTCGGAATTTACTTTTTGCGATTTTTCTTTTTTTTCATTTTTACATTCTCGTTAACGGCTCAAATAAATTTTATTGAAATTTCTGAAAAAAATATTTTCAAACGATTTAATATTTCGTTACAAAAAAAACATGTTTGTAAACGAAAAAAAGACAAAGGAAAAAGGGAATTTTGTGTACATAATGTACTTTGAACTTTCCCCACAATTTTTTTTTTACCACACTTTTTGAATGGCTCTGTTCAATTTTATTAAATCTATTTTGCAATATCTGGTGGAGTTTTAAAAGTACTACAATACATAAGTAAAAAAAACCTATCAACGAATTCGCCGTATCAAATTTACACACCCACACACACATTCGTTATTTTATGTTTCAATTTCAACCTGCACCACACTAACCAAAAACAACATTAGTTAAAGATTGTGAACTGCACTTTGGTTTGACATTTAGGTACTCGCGATCGGTTGGTAGAAGAAAGTTAATTTTCTAGTGTTAATTGGCAATAAATTTTGCTTTAAAATGTTTTAAATAAATATTTCTAATTGTCTGAAGATAATTTTTAGTTTTAAAAGTGCTTTGTATTTACAAAATCTATATTCGGTCAGTGCGTTTCTTACTTCGTTTATGTGGTAAAATTGCTGAGCAATTCATGCGTCTCCGTCGTTGGTGGTTTCTTCTGTTTAGTTTCAGTTACCTTAAGAAAAAGTTGGTTCATTCTAAATTCTTGTGTTTGCATTTATAGATAAATATCTTTAATCGTTTTCCAAAATCAATATTAATCGTGTGTGATTTAATACAAGAAAAGTGTTTATGCAATTAAGTAATTATTAGTAAATAGCCATTCATTTTGATAAAATCTACTTATGGTTTTTTATTTTTTTTTTGTTTTTCGGGTTTCTCTTAGTTACGAAGTGGAATCTTTTAATTAAATATATCTATGTACAAGTGTTAAATATAGTGTATCCCTTTCGATGTGTAAATAATATTAAGATTAATATAGATAATTGTGTTTAAATAAAAAAGGCATGTGCGGAGTTTTGTTTGATGATATAATTATTGCGTAATTCAGGCATTGCATCATTATTATTTGGTAAGTCATTTAATTTTTACATTTATTCTCTATATAAATTGATAATATTCATTTTGGAATTAATACCCAGTTTTGAATGAAAAAATTATAAATTGGAATGACAATCATCATCAGAGCCAAAACTCAGTAGGCACTCAGTTTCTTTAAGAGAAAAGAGTGAAAGATATGGGAAATATACAAATACAAAAACCACCCGGATCAAAATATTGATAGATATTTTTGACATTTACATATGTTAAATTTTTGACTTTGGGGATTTTTCGTCCAAAAATTAATAGGTGCTTTTCTTTCCTTTGAAACTCTGTGATTTTCTGTCCAAAACAACACAAAAGTCTTTCAAAGTTCATATAAAAAAATTTAAAATGTGTAGTTTTGGACAGAAAATCATAGAGTAAAAGGACGGACATAATATGTATGTAATTGTTTCTCACTGACAACTTGAATGATTTTGTTCATATCATATAAATGCATATTGATATTGAGATATAAATTTTATTGAAACATAAATTTTAAAAAGAGATTTAAGTTCAGAGCATTATTAAAAAAAAAATAAAACAAGGATGCGTTCATTAAGAATGGTTTCTTACCAAAACCAATTTTATTCTGTTTGAATGGTGACATTATATGATTTATTAATTGTGGAGGATAATTTTTATTAATATAATTTTATTTGCATTATTTTAATAAAATAATTTGCTGTATAATTTAAAATGTTCATAAAAAAGTATTTTTTTCAAAATATGTTCAAAACTACCATACTCAATGAACAAAAAATTCATGGAATTAACGCAAAGATACCAAGATAATAACCAAATTCTTTGGAAAGTTAAGATAAGTTAAGATAACTGACTAAAATTAGGAGGGTATACTGGTCAAGTTTTCAAAACGTTTTGAATTGGGATTGTGAGTAGGTATAACCACATTTTACCTCAGGACAATTTATTTGTTTTCAACCGACCGACGACTAACGGCTCTTCGCAAACTGATAATTACAATAAGTATGCAATGAAAATAACTTCGTTATCTAAAGTAAATTCCATATAAAATAACTTACAAGAGTTCAATACTCAAAAAAGAGATGGCGCACAGCTTGTTTGAAAGTTTCTTATTTTTGGAAATGTAGTTTTGATTTAAATTTGATTGATGTTCGAATGAAATTTAAGATTTTAAATATAGTTTGGAATTTAATTATTTATATGTTCATTGTTCAGGGGCAGATAAATATATACACTTGGTAAGTTAAAAAAGATTAGTCCTAGTTTGCTTCCACACTTGCATCGAAACAAACTAGTTTCACCATAACCTCAGTATCTAAATCTTATGATTTAGAAGCCATCTTAAATATTTTGTATATCATGTATTAACACATGTCAATTTGTGTTATATGGACTGTCAAGTGGTTTTAGATGAAATTTTCAATTTTTTTCCACACTATTATAAATGACGTGTACTCACATTTTTGACATGTGTCTATTCTGTGTTTTTAGTGGATACTGAACTTACAAAGTCATCTTATATTTTTTATTTTTGTCCAAGCCTTCCATCGAAGGGTTTACTTCATACACGCATATTATTTTCTAACCCTTTTAATGTTTTGTGGAATTTTAATCTTTTGCAATTTGAGTTTTCGGAATGTTATTCTTGGTACATTTTCCATTTCAGAAAATTTGTTGCTCTATATAAAGATTGAATTTGGAGAATCATGAGACATGATGAGTCATGATTTAGTGATTACAAACCGTTATTATAACTTTTTTCTTTCCAGTAAGACAACCATTAATTTAATTTGTTTTAAATTATTTTGTATTTGTTTGTTATTTTGTATTTGTTTAATATGTTCATATTTACAAACGATTTCTAGATGGATAATGGAAATGTTTTAATGACGGTACCTATATCTGAACCTCTTGACAGTCTTATAACGGTAGCCATCATTAGCAAGGACAGCTGATTCTTGGACTGGAGCGGGGATTTCAACTGGGGCTTCAGCAACTGGAGTTGCTTCTACAGCAACATCACTTGGGGGCAAGTATTCGTTGGATGGGAGTTCGTTTACATCACGACGGTGACGGTACCTGATCCTCCTGACGGTCTTGTAACGGTAGCCATCATTAGCAAGGACAGCTGATTCTTGGACTGGAGCGGGGATCTCAATTGGGGCTTCAGCAACTGGAGTGGCTTCTACAGCAACATCACTTGGGGGCAAGTATTCGTTGGATGGGAGTTCGTTGACATCACGACGGTGACGGTACCTGATCCTCCTTACGGTCTTGTAACGGTAGCCATCATTAGCAAGGACAGCTGATTCTTGGACTGGAGCGGGGATCTCAATTGGGGCTTCAGCAACTGGAGTGGCTTCTACAGCAACATCACTTGGGGGCAAGTATTCGTTGGATGGGAGTTCGTTGACATCACGACGGTGACGGTACCTGATCCTCCTGACGGTCTTGTAACGGTAGCCATCATTAGCAAGGACAGCTGATTCTTGGACTGGAGCTGGGATTTCAATTGGGGCTTCAGCAACTGGAGTGGCTTCTACAGCAACATCACTTGGGGGCAAGTATTCGTTGGATGGGAGTTCGTTGACATCACGACGATGACGGTACCTGATCCTCCTTACGGTCTTGTAACGGTAGCCATCATTAGCAAGGACAGCTGATTCTTGGACTGGAGCGGGGATCTCAATTGGGGCTTCAGCAACTGGAGTGGCTTCTACAGCAACATCACTTGGGGGCAAGTATTCGTTGGATGGGAGTTCGTTGACATCACGACGGTGACGGTACCTGATCCTCCTGACGGTCTTGTAACGGTAGCCATCATTAGCAAGGACAGCTGATTCTTGGACTGGAGCTGGGATTTCAATTGGGGCTTCAGCAACTGGAGTGGCTTCTACAGCAACATCACTTGGGGGCAAGTATTCGTTGGATGGGAGTTCGTTGACATCACGACGATGACGGTACCTGATCCTCCTGACGGTCTTGTAACGGTAGCCATCATTAGCAAGGACGGCTGATTCTTGGACGGGAGCGGAGATTTCAATTGGTGCTTCAGCAACTGGAGTGGCTTCAACAGCAACATCACTTGGGGGCAAGTATTCGTTGGATGGGAGTTCGTTGACATCACGACGGTGACGGTACCTGATCCTCCTGACGGTCTTGTAACGGTAGCCATCATTAGCAAGGACAGCTGATTCTTGGACTGGAGCGGAGATCTCAATTGGGGCTTCAGCAATTGGAGTTGCTTCTACAGCAACATCACTTGGGGGCAAGTATTCGTTGGATGGGAGTTCGTTGACATCACGACGATGACGGTACCTGATCCTCCTTACGGTCTTGTAACGGTAGCCATCATTAGCAAGGACAGCTGATTCTTGGACTGGAGCGGGGATCTCAATTGGAGCTTCAGCAACTGGAGTGGCTTCTACAGCAACATCACTTGGGGGCAAGTATTCGTTGGATGGGAGTTCGTTTACATCACGACGGTGACGGTACCTGATCCTCCTGACGGTCTTGTAACGGTAGCCATCATTAGCAAGGACAGCTGATTCTTGGACTGGAGCTGGGATGTCAATTGGTGCTTCAGCAACTGGAGTGGCTTCTACAGCAACATCACTTGGGGGCAAGTATTCGTTGGATGGGAGTTCGTTGACATCACGACGGTGACGGTAGCGGATTCTCTTTTGGGTCCTGTAGCGGTATCCATCATCAGCCAAAAAACTGGAATCTGACAGTGATTGCAGCTCAAGAGGGCTTGCTGCAAAAGCATCCTCCAGAGGTGGCAAGTATTCGTTTGAGGGTAAGGCAGCGTAAGCTGTGGCAACAATTGCCAATCCAACAAGTAAAAGTTTCTAAAATTAGAAAAATATTTCAAGAGTTAGCGAAGTAATCCAAATTGGTTGTAATTCTTATTTTAAGATTTTGCGATAGCTTATTAATCCTAAACAAACTCACCATCGCTATATTATGTTGATCGCTCTTCTAAGAACAGCGAGAAACGATTGATGATCTGACCAAGCCGTGTATGCGTATTTATACATCAAAACTTCTAAACTTCTTCAATGAATTAAAATCTAGGTATAACAATTCTAGATTATAACAAAACTCATGAATACATTAAAATTTTAATCAATTATACTTTAGCAAAGCATGTGGGAATCTTGTAAGAAACATACAACAAAATTCCCGCTAAAAATTCAAATCTTCACCTTTCTATTTTCGATGCCGTCGATCTCAATAGGTTTGCAATTCATTATTTTTGTTATTTAAAAATAAATTCTTCTTGTTTCTATACCTAGATATAGTAATGATTTTATTTAATAAAATCAGATAGGCGACCGCGAATGGCGTGTGTGAATTGTGAGAATACAAATTTATGCTTCTCTGCGCGCGTGTGTGATCAATCGGAACTGCGTCCATATAATTCCGGAAGTAGATATGTATATTAAAATAAGCTTATTGTTAAAATTTACGCATCCAAAACATAATTTTTTTTTGATGTTTAGTCAGAAATACATCATGTCAATTCTTTTGCCTCATTTGTCAACAACACTAGCTGGACTGGACTGGCTTGTTATAAAATTTACCAATTTTTAAAAGTCATTTCGTTATTTTTGTCGTCAACAGTCAAAATCTCGTATCATGCCGAGGAACTAAAAACATTGTCTTTTTACTTTTTTAACTAAGATCTTTTTCTGAACTATTACGTTCTAGAAAGAGACAGATGCAAAATTACAAAGCAAACATAAATTTTGAATAATAGTTGCCAGTAATATGTAATGTATGTAGGTATAATGCTAAAATATAAAACTTTACAAAATGTCATTATTTTCTTTCATAGATAAACAAATGTCAAAAAGAAAGTCAGATCTTACAATATTGTTAGATCTGTCAGTGAAAAAACTGTCCCAAATATCTTACAATCGTCTTAACACACAATTTTGTCTGACAATATTGTCAGAAACGTCATTGTCAGTTAATTGTCAGACGACAATCTGACAAAAAATTTGTCAGTTATCTTACAATCGTCTGAACACACAATATATAAACTGAACAAATTGTTAGAAAGATAAAGAACAAAACCAATTATACCTACTGACGTTTTTTTATTCACCATGCAATGCTTGATCGCAAGGTTTTTCTGCTTATGATTATGAATTTGAATATTGAAATAACAGAAGATAACTTGATTAATGTCAAATGAAATACTATTTTACGATATTTTTCATTGGTACATAATCAATGTCTTTATTTGATATTTATCTAATATTTTATCTTCTATTGGGAAATTTTGTGTTCAATAATTGGTAAATTTTGGCAGATTTCTATTTTTCAGCTTATTTACCCTCCCTTAGTAAAATTAAATTTTTATAGATAGATATTTGGTTCTCTAAACGTCATTTGCGTCATTAATTTAATTTCAAGATGTTAAACGCAAACTGCAAAATCAACTGTTCGTAACCCAAAATGAAATTTGTATGCCAAGGCATTATTTTCCATAACGCAATTTGCAATTCGATAACATACTTTGCGACGCAACTCTGCAGTAAAAATCATCGAGTTAACAGCAAAAATATTAGATCTGTTTGGTATCTTTGTAAAGAAAAATGTGCAAAACCTGTCAAAATTTGAAAGAAGGAGAAAATACTCTCTGAGAGGAAAAATTTTGCAAAAAGTTATCAAATGGACTGAACCACTTTTTTTTTTTTTTATTAAATTTCAGTTTTTTTGTACAAGATGGTCAAACGGTGATAAATCATTTTGAAATTGTAAAATTTGGACTTTAGAACTACCGATCGCGACACGTCGAGTTCGGCCGTAGGTGATTTAAAATTAAGATAGCGAATACTGAAATGAATTTTTTAAATATTCTCAGCCGACACGTCAAGTGACAGACACCAACTAACAGATGTGTATTTGAAAGTTTTTTGCTCTCTCCTTGAACCTCCCTTGAGTTAACAAACACGAATTTTAAAGAAATTGTGACACGCTACCATAAAGCTATTAAAAAGCTAGTAAGCGTATTCGAAAAAGTCAAATCTGTTTCCAAGAAAATTTACTGACGTTAAACAAACTGGTTTGTGCAAGCATGTTTGACGATATCTGCGTCAAAAAATTACGGTAATTTTATGATCAAATTGACGTTTTCTAAAATGGCCTAATACCTTCTTAAAACAGGAACATAATACATCTCTTTTTCAAAAAAAAAAAAAAAACGATTATGTGGAGCTAACTTACATATACATATACTATACATATGTATTTGTTTATAAGGTCTGTTTTGTAACGTGAAATTTCTTGTGAATTGTAACAAATTAAATTTCACATTAGCAAAAAATCAGCGAAATTTGTTGAAAATAAAAGATAACAAAACAGGACTATTTGTAGTTGCCACAGATGTCAATTTCGATATAGATATGTTATCTGTCATTTGTTTTCTCAACAGTTCAACAATCTTAAAGTGATCTACAATCGATGTAAAGTTATTTTATACAGAAAACGGAATTTTCTAAAATTCTTATTTTAAAGAAATAAACAAGGATAAACGTGTAGTAATGTCGAAAATTTATTAAAATCGAAAAAATACTCTTCTGCCGCATTCCACCCAACGCCGATCTCTACAAGTCATTAAATCTTATTTTTGCAGCTGGATCTTCAGCTTTGAGCAGCGTTACCGCCAAAAAGAAACGTGCCACGTTTTCTAAAAAAAAATGTGCCATTTTCGTGTCATATGAAAAAAACGCAAATTCTTATATTTAAAAAATATAAAAATATAACTCAACAAAAAAATAGAACAAATAATTTGCTATATTCGTATGATTGTCAAAAAATAAAAAGATCTGCCATTTTTTTACTCCATTTGGATCAATTTTCCTATTTTTTTTAAATTCGCTTTATTTGAAGTGAAAATTGAAATAAGAAAAAAGTGCCATATTGAATTTTTTCGTGCCACCGTGCCACGATGAAATTTTCGTATCAAAAAAGCACGATCATGTCACTTCGGCAACGTTGGCTATGAGATATTAAAATTGAGAAGAACAATTAAGTTAAATTTTGAAGTAAAAATTATTGGGGAATGTCATAAAAAAACTTATGTAAGTACATATGTATAACTATATTTGTATATATATGTATATTGATTGAAAGTTAAGGACAAACTAAATTTGACTTTTGCTATTCCAAATGAAAAAATTGATGAAAAATTTAAGAATATTTCAAATACGAATTTTAAGCGAAAAAAAACAAACGGTTTTAATGTCATTTGACACATCAGACTAAATTAAATAAATAAACATTTAAAAACCACAATTTCCTAATACATACATTAAATTGCCAATTTTTGGCTATTTAATAATTTTTTTTTATTATAAGATTTTTTGGTTATGTTTGATTTGATATATAATGCATAATATCTAGCTACCCAAAATATCTACTAGGTTTTGATTGTTCGACAAAGCATAACGTAATTATGTGAAATGCATTCCGTCATCAGCACTCAAAAAAGAAAAAATAAATAAAACAAATCGAAGGTTCATCATTGGGTTTCCGCATATCAATTACTATTCAAAATATTAAGATGGGTTAAACAGGCTTTTTTATTTGTTTATGATATCTATATATGCGGTTAGATAAATAGATGCCATCTCCCTGAAACCCCTTCACTTTCAGGGTAGTATTTTATTTTTGTTTTTATTTTAGAAAAAAAAAAACTAGATTGATTTAACAAGAAATTAATATAAATGACAAAAAGTGCCCTCATATGAGTTTCTTGACACTCAATAAACGTTCAAGGTTGGGTATATAAAATGACATCAAAATTCAAGTTCACGGGAACCTTCTCTTCCTCAAAAAAAAAAAAAAAAACAAAGTACACTTAATGGGTTGCAAGTACTTGCTCTTATAGTTCAAGTGGCTTAGAGTTTCAATGATTTTATAAACATGAACAAAAATTGATGAGTTTTAAAGAGAGAAATATATTTGTCTGGTTTGAGCTGTTGATTGAGCTACATCGTTCTCTATGTATCATCCATCTGATAAAAATCCCGAGTTCGTTTTTTTTTCTCGAATCCAAAAATTACCCTATAGTACCTACCTACATACATTCGTTTAGCTATCGTAAGTTAAAAAAAAAAAACATTTTCTGATATAGATTTACATGCTAATCTATTTCGAGTTAACATGTTTTTTTTTATGATAAAACAAAACCAAGCAATTCGATTTTAATCGTATTCCGAACTTTAAAAAATTAAAAAGTTCTAATTATCAGCATGTGTATCTAATGTCTTTTTATATAAATATTCTCAAACGTTCTAGATAAAATGTAAATTTAGTTTTGATAATTATTAATTAACCAAAAAAAAACAAAAAAATTAGATTATATTTGCTGATTTGATGATTGATTAAAATTTAACTTTGAAGTTTAAAAAAAAATGCCTTTAGCTTTAAACAATATAGGCTTATCGTAAAATTTTGCTTCGGCAAGCATATGCAAAATATTTACCTTCTTTTATGTTTTTTTTTTTTTTCTTAAAAAAGTAAAAGTAAATTTGTGTGTTTTTTTTTTGTTTTGTTTTAAATAATTCATTTTAATCAATTAAACGCAGAGCAATACGAGAGGTCATTAGCCCATTCAAGAGAACTGTATTATATTATCATTAAGTTGCAAATAAGAAATAAATTAGAGATTTTGTTTAAGTTTTTTTTTTTGAGTTGAACCCAAAGAAAAATATACGATCGATATTTGGAACATAACATAAATGTATCGTATCGGTTGCCATGTGAGAGATGGAAAAGTATTTAAATGATAATTTTGATCTAGAATCAGCTTAATGTAAAGCCGACATCACACGGTCACTTCCCTATATTTATTCTTTTTTTTTACTCCCACCCACCAAATTTGGTCATGAGTTAGAGAACTTTCAAAATGAATAAATAGGGGAAGTTTCTAGCCTCTATAATTCACAGTACACAAATCAAATGTAAAGCTAAGTACAGACGATTGTCAGATCTTACAATATTGTCAGAACTGTCAATGGTCTGACAATAGCTGACAATTAGCTGACAATTGACATATTTCTTACAATGAAAAATTGTCCGTTCACACGGTTGGTAGATTTCATCCAAAAGTCTGACAATTTGATTGTCAGCTCTTGTCTGACAATTTTCGGACAATAATATATCTGAAAAAATTGTCAGCTGGAAAATTTTCTGTTCAAACGGTTGGCAGATCTATACAAAGTTGTTTTGATTGTTTTCATCTTTTGGGGGGAGGCATCATTACTTGGCGGATGTTCTGCAGCATTCATATCGATTTCCTCTGCATTAAATAAAGAATCTTTTTCTTCTCTCCTTTTAATATAATATTATGTAATATTTTCGACCATTGATGCCTCCTCCATTGTTAGATTTTTTATCTATTTTTATTCAGAAATGCGACAAAAAATCAACAACATGCTTAAAAGAATTAATAAAAGACAAATGGCGGCCGAGCATGAGCACTTAATTTATTCCGAATAAAACTACACAACACAAGGAATTGATATAAAATGTAATTGAAGTGAACTGAATAAATAAACTCAAAAAGAAAATATTAATAAAGCAATATACATAGATATTTTCTTTAAAAAAAAATTTCCAACACAAATTTATTTTTTTATCTCTTATCTCTCATTGACATTTCGAACAATGAAGAAATTGTCAGCAATTGTAAGATGTTTTCAATGAAAACATGTGACAATGACCAATGAGTCTGACAATGTCCTAATCGTCTGACAATAATAAAATTGTGTGTCCAGACGATTGTAAGATACCTGATAATTTTTTGTCAGATTGTCGTCTGACAATGACGTTTCTAACAATATTGTCAGACAAAATTGTGTGTTCAGACGATTGTAAGACATTTGGGACAGTTTTTTCACTGACAGATCTGACAATATTGTAAGATCTGACAATCATCTGTACTTAGCTTAATACATATGTATATTACGCACGTTGGAAAAGTTAGAAGTGTCAGAAATTAAAAATGGCTGTTTTCGAGTGCTTACAAGAACTACTCATCGCATCATTAGAAACAATAACAACATATTGAAAAAGGGGCACTGGATTCACCACCATCTCGATTTTGACAGATGCACATAACTAAACAAAAATGAAAACGCTATTGATATCACCCTTAATATGTGTACTGTGTCTGTGTCTTTAATTGACCAGCTGAGTTAAACGAAGACTATTTTTTGACAGCTTGTCAATTGTAACGATTTGTCGATATTATACATATATCACTGGAACACACTGGTTTGCCCTGTATTTCGCTTTCAGGTGTTTTAATAACCACCTTGGTTATTTCCACTATGTACGATGTGTCCTCGAACAGGTCTGAATTTTTTGACAGATGATTGACATTCCCCAGGTCCCCCTGAGGCAAAGAACATCGAACAAACCTACATATGTAAACTTGAGTATCTTCTATTCTTTTCTTTTTAATCAGCTTATAATTAATTTAGCCAAAATCGTGACATAGTTCGCCGTAAATCTTTTATGTACCAGATGCCTAAATACATTTATGGGCTAGGTATCATCCCATTTTAATTTTATGAACACACGTGTATCTAATAAAATAATTATACTTGATTTTGAAATTCACTTAACGTTTTTTCAAGTGATTTAAATTCTAGTGGTTTAAATATATATATGTATGTATATTTATATCACGACAATTCTATATATTTAATTAATTAAAATAAATTAAAATACATTATGTACCTAAAACAAAAATGATTCTACAGTGGTAGATATTTAATAAAACTACGGGATATTTTTAAATAATTCTAAATATATTTTTTTTAAATCCATATCTTCCCACGATTAACTTTTCTTAATCGTTTTTTAATAGATACATATCAAATTCATAAAAAGCTAATGACTTTTTTTTATTTTTTTATTAATTCAACCAGTTGCTAGCCGCCCAGCTACTGATGTAATCCATCATCATAAAAAATAATTTATGCCAAAATTAAATTTGAACCATCTATTTTTTTATCTCTATAAGTATAGCGAACCTTACATAATAAGAACCTTCCGCCCCAGATGACTTCCGCATATAAAATATTTTATGCAAATCAATACAAAATTATTTTAACTGGATATGTAAGACAACAACAAAAAAACAATAAAACTATTAAAATAGATGATGATGATCTGAATATTTATTCAAAATCTTCAAAAAAACTACTCAATCATTTCCAATCCAGAACGTGAAAAAGTGAAGAATCTAAAAAAAAAACAGTGGGACCTTAAGTGCTTATGGACTTAATTTGTTTACAATAAAAAAAATACTATTTTGTATTATATATCCACTTTAGAGCAGAGTATATAATATAATACATACTATATGTATATTGCTTAAGATTTTGAGATTGGTTTTTAAGATCACTCAACCTCTTAGGTTAATTTTTATGTATGTAGGTATTTATTGTTTGTTAGTTGTGGCTTGTGAACCATGAGAGACGTTCTTGGATTGAGAATGTCAAAACATAGATAGTAGGCTTCGATTAGTGACCTTTAAATTGTAAAGGGTGTTTTTTTTATAGAGGTTTAGTTTTGAAATTGGCAACACTGTTTCAAGTGACAGCTAATTTGAAAGTTGATTTTAACTGGAGTATATATTTTGCTATTTCATCATGAGTAGATATAACATATCGGCCCCAAATATTTCATAAATACTATTCAGAAAAGATTAGGTTGGATTTGAAGAGAGCGCACTGAACGAAGGTGATCGAGTTCAACTAATGCCGTGTGTAAATGGACTTAAAATCGCTTAAATTTTATCCAATATTAAATTTTTACACTAAAGTGGTGAATCTTTATGTGGAAACGTCAAAATTTAATCTGAGATAAAATTTTATAGAAATTTGAATCCAGTTCTCACACGGCCTAAGCTAGTTTCAATTTGATGCTGGTCGAAGCGAGCTTCAAACTATACTCAATTTTATTTTTTTCTGTATGAGTATAAAAAGGTATATGCCTTTTTCAACCAGCTATATATTTTTCATTCTGTAATTTGCAACCGTCAAAATTATCACTTTGTGACAATTGACATTTTTGTACATACATATTTAAATTTTTGAAAGCAAATACTGGCATTTTATGTAAAAATTATATAAATTATTATTGTTGAATTACTCCATAAGTAACACAAAATGATTTTAAGATGAAAAACTGCTTTTTATTTTTACATTAAAATTTTGCATCTGTCACTTGCCGCAAAATGATTGCTGTCACTTTTGACATTGACAGATGCATACGTTTTCCTAATGATGACAAAATGTTTGTAAATAATAAGGTTTTGGAATTTCATACATGTCGAAAGTTAGACACACTTTGGTACAACTGTTTATATCAGTGGTTGAAGTTGAATTTATGTACAATGTGCTGCCGCCGCGCTGCTGCCATTTTTGGTTATATTTTTGTTTAATAAAAATTATCTGAAAGTTACTTTTTATTTTGGGACGACTTTTCAAGGGTGTGTTGCAGACATATTAGCTTGTAGTTTGTAGACTGAAAAACGAAAAAAATCCTTTTATCACTTCTCTAGTTTAAATACATACTTACAGACAAAACCCTTTCAAAGTGTCAGATAATCAAAGTGTCATTTTTTCATATATAGGTTATTTGGCATTAAGTTTTGCAAAACAACGCGAGACACTTGAAACGACAATGAATCTTTTAATTGTCAAAATTGATTTACAAGGCGATAAATAAAAGAATCCACCACCAACGCGACGATGCGATTAAGCGAATATCATGTAAAATATATTGACAGCCGAAAGTTTCGTTGTCGTTTCGAATGTTACGCGTTGGTTTAGGAGAGCCTTAATTCCTTTTAATTTACTTCTCAAAACTGACAGCTTCTACAAATTTAAGTCTAATGTCTGTCAATTTTTTTACAACAAAAAAATAACTGTCAGTTTTGGACAAGTAAACGAACAGACTGATTATGTTAATTTCTCCTACTGAGATAATAAGCACCTCATAGTATCTTTTGTTTAGGTCTAGACTACCATAATTTAGTTAACTAACTGCGTCATAGCCTTGAATTTTGTTTTATTCATGCTATAGTTTTAAAATTTAGACTTTAAACTCGCACCAGTATACCTAAACTTCCTTATGACGATATTCATTTTAAGCGATTATAGTTAATATATCGATCGAAATACATAATGTAGCTAATACAAACAAATTAAGTATATTCATAATATTTTTATACCATATACATATATTTTGAAAGTAGCATAACTTAATAGTAGTAATAAAATTGATATTATAATTTAATGAATTTCAATTAACTTGATAGTCAATTATGTTAATAAATTTACTTTTTCATTTTTATTTATGCAATCATAAAATAGGCTTACAAATTAATAATTGCTAACATTTTGACACTTTGAGAAGACAAGAGAGTTTCTTATAGCATAGTTTTGGGCACTGATGGAATCAAATCTGGCATCATATTCAAGATTTTTAATTTTCACATGTTGGTTGTACTTCTCTAAAAAAAAAACAATAATTAAGCTTTATAAACAATTTATAAACAAAACAGAGTTGATACTCGATAAAACTTAGCAAAACTCAATCATTAGTTGTTGTTAATGTTGTTCGTTACCATTTTTCATGATGGAAGATATTAAATTTTCATTTTCTTCTGTGAGAACCTTAAGCCTAGTATACAGTTCCTCCTCGAAAAAAAAACATGTACTTCTTATGGGAGTGATTTTATTGCAAAAAAAAAAGTTTTTGACGTTTAAAATTTTATTATGGGACTGTGAGCCAAACCTGTTGAAAAAAATTTATATTCACCACGGTTACTTTTTCGCGCAAAACAATGTTGGTGACAATGTTGGTGACATTGTTTTGCGAAAAAAGAACATAATTTACCGTTTTTTAATTGTTTTTGATTGTTCGAATTGTCGGTAGTGTTTTTTTTTTAAATAATTGTTTTGATATTCGCCTGTTTTTTTTTCGAGATTTTTGTTTCACCACACACATTTTTCTCGTGGATAAAATTTTTTTTTGACCACCATTTTTTTTTGTTGAAAAGAACTGTATAATAGGCTTTATGATCAACACATCCCGATTATCCACCTAATAACCGCCATTTTTGTATTGAAAAGTTGGTATGTTGAATTTTTTTTAAAGATGGCTATCGACCTGTCAAAAGAAAATAAACTCATTAAATTGTTTTTGCAATTCACCTCTATTCTTCTAGACCAGTTGAAATAAAAAAAAAACGACAATGTAATCAGATGGGATTTAAAAGGTGAAACGTACAAAACTGCTCATTGCTCTGCATTCAACTTTTGAACTTAGATTTTATTTCAAGCTTTTGACAGGTAGATGGTTAAAATTCTTGAATTCCAAACTAATCATTATCTACAAAATAAGATTAGTTTATCTTTAAACCCAGAAGAACAAAAATTCCTAAATAACTGCATCATTTCCTTAGCTATTGCAATTAAAATACGTCTATATTAATTAAAAAAATAATGAATTGAATAAAATTATTTCCTTGTTTTATTTATATTTATTGTTGTTGTTGTTGCCAATTCAAATACCAATCAAATGCAAATGAAGTGCGAGTATTTTTAAATATGCATATACATTTTTAACCTAAGGCAACATACAGCACAGCATAATACCTACATACATAACTAACTCAAAAATAAAAAAAAGTTTAAAATTTATGACATGACACTTTTGCTCCTAAATTATGTTAATATAGCTCGTGAGCACCATACCCATTGAATTTATTTTTTTTTAAATACAAATAATATAAATTGATTTTAGATGTTTAAACAATTTAGAGATATACATATGTACATATATCTAAAATGCATATGCATCTAACTTTAAGAGAAAATGAAGAGTTTATTGGATATTTACATTATTTTTGAAAACAGGAATTTATCGGTATGAACTATTCAGTTATCTATACCGGATATGGTTAATTTTTTTAAAATTAATCATATATGAGTTCTCTATAAAGGAATCTTGGTGTGAAGATTATGCAGATCTGTTGTCGGGATGTGTTTGACTTCATGCAACAGATCAGGTTGGCCTCGAAAGGAGAGAAAATTTAAAAGCCATCTACCCGTGAAAATAAGAACTATTTTTTCATAATTGTAAATAGATCCAGATAACATGTTAAAAATTGATCCAGATCCGGATCGTGTAGATTATAAAATGCAGCTGCAATCTGTTAAATGATTTTTATATTATTTGTTTTTACTCACAAGCACAAACCACGAAATGGTCTTTTCACAACTTATTGCTTCTTCCATAAAATATATAAACAATTTTTCGTATTTTTTTTTTCTTTTAAAATATTCTTAACAGAAAATAAAAAAATAAAAAAAAAATAAATAATTATTTATTCTTTTTTTATTCCCATGATTATTCATTTTTAAATTCATAGCAAAAAAAAATTGTTTAATTTGCTTCAACAAAGCCTACACATTATAGACATCTTTTGCATATGTATATGTATTATTTTTGAACTAATTAATTAATGGCATATTGAAGTGATGACGAACGCACGTCAAAGTTATAAATTTTGAGAATTGTATAAATACGATGCTTGCTAAAAATTAAATATCATTCGATCGCTTCCTCTATTAAAGCGATTAAAACAAATCAAAATGGTAATTATACTCGTAGTTAAAAACCTGGATATCTACCTATAAGTTTGGATTATAAATTAAATATATTTTCTGTTTTATAGAAACTCTTCTTTATTGGATTAGCTATTTTGGCAACAGCTTATGGAGAATACTCTAGTGAGTATTCAATTCCTCAAGATGGTGGTTTTTCTGTCGATGAAATCGCATATCAAGCTCCTTCCAATGAATATTTGGCGCCTAATGTTCCTTTAGCACCTGTCACTCAGATTGCTTCAGGAGTTCTCGCTGATGATGGATACCGTTACAAGACTGTCCGCAAATTGCGCCATCGTCATCGTCGTGATGTCAACGAACTTACCCAATACTTGCCCCCAGCTCAAGAAGCCTCATATGTAGCCCCATCTAACGAATACTTGGCCCCAATCGCTCCACTTGCCCCAGAAGCACAATATGCTTCAGGAGTTCTCGCCGATGATGGATACCGTTATAAGACCGTCCGCCGTTTACGTCACCGTCATCGTCGTGATGTCAGCGAACTCACCCAATACTTGCCCCCAGCTCAGGAAGCATCATATGTAGCCCCATCTAACGAATACTTGGCCCCCATTGCATCTTATGCCCCAGAAGCACAATATGCTTCAGGAGTTCTCGCCGATGATGGATACCGTTATAAGACCGTCCGCCGTTTACGTCACCGTCATCGTCGTGATGTCAGCGAATTAGATTCAGCCCAATATTTGCCTCCGGTTCAGGAACAAATACCTCAAACTCCAGTTCTTTCAATAGCCCCTGTTGCTGATATTCCAGTCATAAGTAATGAATATTTGTCTCCAGTAGCTGAGCAAAATGAAAACATTTTGGCAGATGATGGATACCGTTACAAGACCGTTAAACGCTTCAAGATTCGCCGTCATTAGATTAAGAATATAGATATATAGACAAAAAAAAAAAAACAAAAAAGAACCAAAACCATTGTACCATGAAATTATTTGTTAAAAATAATAACGAAATTATGTAAAACTATAAAACAAGATTTTTTTTTATTGATTGCATTGTTCTTAGGCAAATTCTTTGAAGGGTTTTTAAAAACTTTCGTCTTCATTTATTAAGAAATTTCAAAAAAGCTAAAAGAGAGCTAAATGGAATCATTGGTTCCTTATAAGCATTATTTTAAACAACAACGTGTTTTAGAGTTTTGTGCGCTATGATCTAAGAAATTCTTTAACTGATTTTAGTGAAATAAATTTCATAATATACCTTAATTGCAGAAGAGTGTTTTTAACACTGTCTCTTTCCTTTTCTTAGAATTTTTATATAATCATTATATTATTTTTCAAAATTTCACAAAAATGGTATTTGTAGGAAAAATAATCGAAGGGATGCCATATTGTGGGGGTTCTACTTTTAAGTACTTATTTATAATCAAAATATAATTGTGGGTCTTCTACTTTTAAGTACTTATTTGTGTACTTAAAAGTAAAAGACCCACATAATAGTACCTATTTTTTATGAACCTAAAAGTAGACCAGTAGGTAAAATAGGGCAAAAGAAGAGAAAGGTCTAGATTCTATTTTCTAAACGAAAAGTGATATAGAGTTTTTTGTTTCTTTTATCGATAGATCATGTAAATACAAGAAAGTCACATACATAAAAGAAAATTCTAGAAAATTTAAAACTCGAGATAAAAACATTTTAAGGTAAAAAAATGGACGTTGGAGAAAAAAATCACATAAAATCAGGGAAATGTTTTCTAGAAACAAATTTTATATTTCTGAGAGGCCTATTAAAAATGAAAGACCCGTGTTTGCAAAATTTTTGAGTTAAGCTTTTTCTTGGCTAGGTGAGTTTTTGAAAAATCAATATTTTTTTTTAAATCAATTTTTCTTTGTTTTTGATTTTTTTCCTTTTTACTTAAATTCATATTTTAAAAATATTTGTTTTTTATGTGGCTTGGTAAAATAGTCGGCCCATATAAAAAAGCCAAACTCTATAGTCATGAAATTCTTACACTTTGGCAGATTCTGCAGAAAATCCAAGATGTCAACATGCCAAGACTTTCCATCTTTCCATTGTTTTTTTTAAGAAAAAGAAGAATTCTTGCAAATTCCTGTTTTTTTTTTTTTGCTTAAAACAGCACGAAAGTGAAAGATCCCAACAAGCTTGCCATGCCAAACTGGATCCAGCTAGCTAGGAACGAGCTGTCTGAAGGCAGTGGATAGTGCATCCTAACGTAAGTTACTTAGCTTATATCAAAACTTATCTAACGGACAAAATATTCGACATTTTGCTGTCAAACATAAAACTGGACTTCAAATTCAAAAATTATGATAATGCAAATGAGTTTTTAAATTAATTAAATCATTTCGTTTTTATTCTCAACAATTAAAGGTAGGTAAGTCTTAAAGGTACATTGGTTTTTTTCAATTTTCGATCTGCACTTGTTCTAATGACGGCGAATCTTGAATCGCTTGACAGTCTTATAACGATATCCATCGTCAGCCAAAATATTTTCAGTCTCCTGAAGTGGTGCCAAATAATTGTTTTCAACTAATGGAATATCAGCAACTGGGGCTACTGAAACAACTGGAGATTGAGGAATAATTTCCTGGGTGGGAGGCAAATATTGGGCAGATGCTAATTCATTGACATCACGACGATGACGTGAACGGCGAACAGTCTTATAACGGTAGCCATCGTTAGCAAGGAATCCAGAAGAAATTGGGCCAATTGGTTCCACGTACTCATTGGATGGAATCTCGTATGAGATCTCTTGAGCTGATGGGGGCAAGTATTGAGTTAGTTCGCTTACATCACGACGCTGACGGTGGCGCAATTTGCGGACAGTCTTGTAACGGTATCCATCATCGGCGAGAACTCCTGAAGAAGTAATTGGTTCTTGGGCATAAGAATCAATTGGGGCCAAGTAGTCATTGGATGGGACTTCATATGAAATCTCCTGACTTGGGGGCAAGTATTGGGTAAGCTCGTTGACATCACGACGCTGACGGTGACGCAATTTGCGGACAGTCTTGTAACGGTATCCATCATCGGCGAGAACTCCAGAAGAAATAATTGGTTCTTGGGCATAGGAATCAATTGGGGCCAAGTAGTCATTGGATGGGACTTCATATGAAATCTCCTGACTTGGGGGTAAGTATTGGGTAAGCTCGTTGACATCGCGACGCTGACGGTGACGCAACTTGCGGACAGTCTTGTAACGGTATCCATCATCGGCTAGGAAACCAGAATCAAGCTCTACTTGGGGAGCAATTGGAGCTAAGTAATCAGCAGCAGGAGCCTGATAGGAGAATTCATTGAGAGGTGGCAAGTATTCGGGAGACACAAGTTCGTTGACATCACGACGATGACGGGCACGGAAACGCTTAATTGTCCTATAACGATATCCTTCGTCCACTAATTGATTTGAAGGTGGGTTGAGAGTCTCAATTTCTTCAAGAACAGCCAGGCTATCTTGAGGAACTTCGTACTCACCGGAGTACTCTCCGTAAGCTGTTGCCAATAAGGCTAATCCAATAAGAAACAGTTTCTATAAGTAAACAAAAAATAGAAGATAAGGTTAATCCTTTGTGTTCCTTTTCTTCTTCGAAGATATAAAATGTGACTTAATTACCATTTTGCTTAATTTTTTAATCACTTGAATAAAGCAAGCGATCGAATGATATTTAATTCTAAATAATCTATTGTATTTATACAATTCTTGATATCACACCTCAATGTCATCATATAGTTCAAAATTAATACAAACAAATGTAAGGCTAACTAAGTAAACAAAATCAAGATGAGCAGAGCATCAACTGTCAGAGTAGGTATAGCGAACGAATGTAGATACATTTACTTCCGCACCTCCAATAATTGAATTCAATTTGAAACAATGTGCGTGTTGCTGCTGGTCATGAATATCTTTTCAATTTCAATGAAAACATTAGACAACCGAATTAATTTAGATCAGATGAACTGATTTTAATTTTAATACAAACAAAGATAAACGATTTAGATAAAAGTTTATAAATTTAGAGCGTGTGATAAAATGGCTACAATTGGATTGGACTAATCAATCAGATTGAAGTTGCATATTTTGTTTAAAAAATTTACATTGGTATTTCCAAGGCCATGCAAAGGGTTTTTCAATCTTTCAGACCGCCTACTTACTGTCGTTACAGTCCGGCCACGTGTTAAAAAACTGATGATGGGGTTGGTGGAGATGTCAATCATTGTAGCATGTTCCAGGCGGAGTTTTTGGCGATAAAAGAAGTCCTGTCTTGACTCAGGGAAAACGTGATATCAAGCATCTTTTCTGATAGACAAGCAGCCAATAAATCTTTGGATTCATGTCTCTACAAATTCAAAAACAGTAAAATAGAGATGGCATAGCAGTTCAACATTCACCTTTGCTGGGTGCCATAGGACTGGGTCATAGGGACATTCCAGTTAATTGTAAGGCAAACGAACTCGCCAAAAGTGGACCATTACTTCCTATATCGTCCAATTGGACAAATATTGGTATACCCATTGCTACATGTAAACTCATGCTAAAGCGAGATGCAAAAGAGGAAACAAACCTCAGGTGGAAAAACATCGACACTTGTCAGACCACAAAACAGATCTGGCCTATGCTAGATCTGAAGCGTTCTAAGAGTTTGACATCTCTAAGCAGATTACATATTAGCTCCGTTATAGGTGTTATTGCCGGACACTGTCTAATAGGCAAGCACGCGGATGAAGAAGAGGAAGAATCGATTCCTCACCTTCTTTGTACCTACATGTCCTGCTTTTTCTCAAAGACGTGTAGGATCCTCCTAGGAGAATTCTACTACAATGATCCTAGTGATCTGGCAAATCATGACATAAGAAGCTCTAAGTGTTTCAACGAGTAGGAAGGAAGTTTCCTAGATTCTTTTCGTATCACAATGGGCCAACCTATGTTCTAAGTGTGTCAAGCTTCTCTGCTGACAGCCACGTAAACCTTATCTTACCTAAACGGCGGCGCGGCGCGGCGGCTGGGTTGTTCTGAGCCCCAACTGTCCCCCTAGCTACATGGCTGTATCTATATTGCATGCTCCAACTGATTCGGTATCCTCCTCTACTCTGTCTTCTCTCAGAGTTAGAATGAAAAATTTTCTGAATTGTCATGCACTCTACGGACCCCACTTATTTGGACTTTAAGTTCTTTGGCTAGGTCAGTGGGAATGCAGCCCAGCCCGCACATTGTATCTCTTCTTCCACTCACCGTCTTTACAAAGGAGACTAAAAATCATCCCAAAGAATTTTCTTCTAAAAACTCTCACCCACCTTTTACATCAAGGTCCTTGTCTACTTGCACCAAACATAAGAACAGAGATGATTAGCGTTTTTATAAAGGCCTACTCGTCTCTATAGATTTTGTATGTGACCTTGAAATCGATGAAAAGGTGTCAAGTGTCGATTATTGAAGTTCGTGTGTTTTATTTTGCCACCGGGAAAAACTGGTGCAGTGCAATAAGCCCCACGGAAATAAATCACGTGGGTCTTTTTTCCCAAAATAAAAGGAAACATTACCTTTGGGCTTTTGTTTCCTTTTTGAAATGGAAACAAAAGCTGTAAGTTTTAATTTCTTTTTTGTAGGTTTCAATTCGAAAAATTAAGGAAAAAAAACTCGTACACTTAAGAACAGGAAACGATTTTAAACTTTGTAAACAGTTTTCTTGGACCTTGAGTAGCCCGCTTCGTGGGTTCCAAAGGATTTTGCACTGCACCGGAAAAACTGGTTGACGGCGATTTTTCTATATTCTTAGAGAAGAATCTCTCCCTTTTCTCTCGTTTATTGACATAACAATCTTTCAAAGGGATTAACATCCAATCTTCATTTTCCTCGTTTTGAGAATCCGAATTTTATGATTCAGAGTTTTTGACCCAGAATGCATTTCAAAAAATTTTATAAAATATAATAAAATAAGAAAACATGTGATTTTTTGTTTAACAGAAAAATATTAAAGGTATCTACGTGTTTATTACAATACTAAGTACTTAACAGACATTTCTGATATAATACGAGTTTCTAAATGCTTTACACTCTCAATATGAATAGTAAATTAGTGCTTACTAGTGGGGGGGTAACCTTAAAGGAGGTAATTATAAAGGCTTAATGTCTAGAACGGTAACGCCTGGCGGTCCTGAAGCGTTTCACAGTCCTGTAACGGTAACCATCATCGGCAATAGCTCCGGAAGAGTACTGAGCGAATGATTCAGCTGGAGCAATTGGAGCCAAGTATTCGTTTGATGGGGCAGCGTAGCTGGAAATTGGTGCATATGATGCTTGTGGTGGCAAATATTCGTTTAATGGAAGTTCGCTGACATCACGACGATGCCTTGAACGGAAACGTTTTACGGTCTTGTAACGGTAACCGTCATCAGCGAGAACTCCGGAAGAGTACTGAGCAATTGGAGCAGCTGGAGCAATAGGAGCCAAGTATTCGTTGGATGGGACAGCGTAGCTTGAGATTGGTGCATAAGATTCTTGTTGGAATGAGACCTGTTGTTGAACTGGTGGCAAATATTCGTTTAATGGAAGTTCGTTGACATCACGACGGTGCCTCGAGCGGAAACGCCTGGCAGTCCTGAAACGTTTCACGGTCTTGTAACGGTAACCATCATCAGCGAGAACTCCGGAAGAGTACTGAGCAATTGGGGCAGCTGGAGCAATGGGAGCCAAGTATTCGTTGGATGGGGCAGCGTAGCTTGAGATTGGTGCATAAGATTCTTGTTGGAATGAGACTTGTTCTTGAACTGGTGGCAAATATTCGTTTAATGGAAGTTCGTTGACATCACGACGGTGCCTTGAGCGGAAACGCTTGGCAGTTCTGAAACGTTTTACGGTCTTGTAACGGTAGCCGTCATCAGCGAGAACTCCGGAAGAGTACTGAGCAATTGGGGCAGCTGGAGCAATAGGAGCCAAGTATTCGTTGGATGGGGCAGCGTAGCTTGAGATTGGTGCATAAGATTCTTGTTGGAATGAGACCTGTTCTTGAACTGGTGGCAAATATTCGTTTAATGGAAGTTCGTTGACATCACGACGGTGCCTTGAGCGGAAACGCCTGGCAGTCCTGAAACGTTTCACGGTCTTGTAACGGTAACCGTCATCAGCGAGAACTCCAGAAGAGTACTGAGCAATTGGGGCAGCTGGAGCAATGGGAGCCAAGTATTCATTGGATGGGGCAGCGTAGCTTGAGATTGGTGCATAAGATTCTTGTGGGAGTGAGACCTGTTGTTGAACTGGTGGCAAATATTCATTTAATGGAAGTTCGCTGACATCACGACGATGCCTTGAACGGAAACGTTTCACTGTCTTGTAACGGTAGCCATCATCAGCGAGAACTCCGGAAGAGTACTGAGCAATTGGAGCAGCTGGAGCAATAGGAGCCAAATATTCATTCGATGGTATTCCTATATCCTGTGGTGGTGGAAGATACTCCGAAGATGGGTAGTTCTGAGCAACTGCACAAGCTGCAACAGCAAATAATGCTAAACCAACGGTAAAAAATTTCTGAAAATAAATAATACAATTAATAATGTTCTATTATAAAACCACAAATGTGGATTTTAAGTTCTGCTAACTCACCATCTTGGACTGTTTCCCAATTGAATCGAGAGGGAAATGATGTCCATTCTAACATCAAACGCCGCATTTATACTAATACCAACATTCACACGCTATTTCCAATTAATCCTAGTGCTAATTTAATATTCAATTTTTTAATCAATAACAATAGTATAGTAGAAACTATGTTTAAAGATCGCCCAAAAAACTATCGATTTAATAGTTTCGATGATAATATAGATTGTTTAGCGAAAAAAAAAAAAAACAAAAAAATTAGCCAAGGCCAATCATATGTTCTAGTATATAAAAATTATAGCATTGGGTAGGGTATGGTTGTTTTTTTCCGAACACAATCTAATGCATAAATTAGTGAAATGAATATAGTTAATAACTTAAGTGATGAATTATCTATGTATTAAAACTTAGATAGTGCAACCAATCATATAAAGTACAATTTATTGGGCTTTTATGATTTTTCCTTTCAATCATCATCATCATCCATCTGACAGAAATAAAACAGAAGCCGTGGGAACATAAAGGTTAACATTTTGTTGTTTTGCCTAAAAAGTAGAGTAACTTTCAATCTATTCAAGGCGAATTGTATCTTTTCAGTATGTGACGACGCGCATCTTTTCTTATCTCTGATGCTCACTAAGCTTTAGCTTTCCATACAGGTATACCTACAATCTACAGGTAAGGTGTTAGCATAATAATTTTTCGAGAAACTCACCGGTTGTGTTTATAATTTATTACACATATTATAAGCTTGTGGTTTTGAGGTTCAAATCTATACCTAATTTGAGGACAGACCGGCGACGGCGGCGGCGGCAGCTGCGCGTCAGACGCAACAAGCTGCAATTAAATTAGATTTATTTATGCATCTTCTGGTTTTTAGAGAATTGATCTGATTTAATTTAAAGTGGTTGTTATGATGTTATCTAACAATTATAATCAGACAACAATTTTTTTTCCATCGTCATGGATTAGTCTTCGAGTTCGAGGCCTCAAGACAGACACCTAAACAAAAGTAAAAAAAAAAAAAAAATATCAAGGTTAAGATCAAGATTTTAAATGACGACCATTCTTTTTCAGATTGATGTGAATGACGAGGTAACATAAATTTGGGATGTATCATTCTTTCTCTGAGTAGCGATTGATTTTTCAACTTGATAAGAACTAAGAAATTTATGTATCGTTTTTTTTTTAAGTGGTTTTAATTGAAAGTTGTTTGGTAATATCAATTAAAAGTATATCAAGGGAAAGGCATAGAACATAATGAATTCAGATTACAGTAACAAAAAACTTAAGAATCTTCTTTTACAACACTCCTATACGATGCTAACGGTTGGAAGTCTTTTTATTCTCTGACCAACTGTCGTGTTGAAAATGTATAGAATTTTAGTGCGTGATTTTTGGATCGTTTTCAAAGGATGGAAGCTTTAGTTTGGAAAAGAGATTTAATTATATATTCGCATGTGAAGTTTGGTGATATCATATGAGTGTATGTGTGGGTTATTTTACAAAATGTTGCAATAACGAAAATAACAAATGTGTCATTATCGTCACAAATCTGTGATAAAAAAAAGTGATGAAAAAAGTCCAATAAACTTTTTTTTTTTTAATAAACAATTTTTATCCAAAGTATGTATTTAAAAAAATGAAAATTATATTATGTGCGTTCGTTTACTTTGAAACTCTTTGATTTTCTGTCTAAAACTACACATTTTATTTTTGTATATGAACTTTGACAGACTTTTGTGTTGTTTTAGGCAGAAAACCAAAGAGTTTCAAAGTAAAAGAACGCACCTATTGGCTCTCTTAAAATTTTCAAAATATTAAAAATTGTATGGTTTATGTCATTTTCGTCACGAAATGTATGTAATTTAAAAATATTTTATTTTCTTAGACTGAAATGATTTTCATTGCTGTGTCGTTTTTTTTTTTTTCAAAATTAAAATTAAAAATAGAAACGGTCAGTTCCATCTTAATTTTTTAAGTGACAAATCCAGATTAATTGTTACTGAAACAGAAAAAACAGAAGTGATACAAAAATGCAATAAGCTTTTTTTTCTGAATACAATTTTTATCAAAATTATTTAAAACAGTGAAAATTATATCGGGTCTGTAATTTTTTTTCTAAATATTAAAAATTGTTTTTATTTTCGAAATTAATGAAAATAAAAAGGTTCAGTTCTTTTTTTAAGGTAACAAAGCTCAATTAATTATATTAATTGACAAACAGAACAAAGCAGAAACCGATTATTTGCTTTGAATTGAAATATGGGAGGATGAGATTTTTTTTTTTAATATGAGTTCATTTACAAAAAAAAAAAACAAAAAATACAATAAAAAGGGATTGGATACTTAAAGTGACGCTGATGACATTTGACGTTAATATGAAAATTAAAATAAGTTTATTGCAACATTTTTTTGAAAACAGCCCATTTAATTGAATAATTGTTGATTTGATTCGATTTTTACTAACTCAATACTTTTGCCTTCAGAAGAAGTGGGTAAGTTTCAATTTTAAAATTTGTTCATAGTTAACAATAGATCTGTTTATTTACTTGCCCGTGGGATCCCATGGTGTACCAAATCTACCCAAAATGTGGTTCTTTTCTTTTTTCTAGCACAAAAATGCCAGAGCTTTTGACTTTTTTTTACATTTATTTCATTTCCCCTCCAGCAAGAATTTACTCGAACCTACTTGCTTGTCATATTACTGATAATTTCTCTTGCTTGTCAAACTACTGATAATTTCTCTTGTCAAATGCGATGTTTTCCCAGAAACAAAGAAGGAAAAAAAGAAAAAAAATATCTACTAAATGCGTTACCTTACTTTTCATTTCTGGTCAAAAATTACAATAACAATGTCAAAAAGCTCGAGCCCAAACTTTTTCAAGAAACTTCTCCAGACTTTTTCCCAAACAGTAAAGAAACAAACCTAATATTGAAGAAAAAAATAATATGTCAGTTGTAAATTAAAAAAAAAAAAAACAATTTTTTTTTTGATTCATAAGACAACAAAACTCACATTTCATTCATAATTCGTATTTTTCATTATATCTCACCACCATCTAACGAAACTCATTAGGCATGTTCGTTTACTTCTCAAAACTGCAAATTTCATTTCTACGTATTTAAGTCTATTATTTAGGTCTTTGACAGAAAATTGAGAGCTTTGGGGAATAAATGAACATTTTCTACCACAACAAGTGTGTTGAAAAAAACCCAAAATTTTAAACGAAAACTTTCGAAGAATCAAAAAGAAGAACGAAATATTATGTCTATACCTATACTTTCCGCCAAATCCAATTTCTATCAATTTGATCGCAAATTCGCATTCGCATGTTCAAGAATAAGGTCATATTTAAGTAAAAAAATAAATAAATTGTAGAATTGTCTATAAATTGGCTATTGTGGAAATTGTGGAACATGCCTTTTATTTCTGAAACTCAAAGTTTCAGCATCGAATGAATGCAGCAGCTATATCAACAGCGAAACATGTTTTTCTGTTTCGTCTTTGTTTTCTTTGTTTTGATGTATGCTGGGTGTGTTCCGAGTAATTTGATTTTGATTTGACTTATAAGAATCATTGTATGTATATTATTGTTTCAGAAGACAGAAAAAATGTTTTGCTCATCCAGTTTGTTTTTAAACTTAATCTGAACTCCCAAAGCATCGCTGCAATGTTTTGTGGTAGATAAAATTTTAGAATTTCGTCCTAACCAATTATTTAATTTATTCAGCTTTTGAACATTAGTTTTAGAGAAAACCTGCATTTGTATTGAGCTGATCATGCACCTCAGTTTAATTTTATTAGGGCATTGGATTCTTAGTTGCACTTAATTCTAAGTTGTACCTATGCCAAATTAAAAGGGAACAAAACAAACGAACCCAAGTACAACAAAAATGTATATGATGATCGGGTAGAAATATTTAGTAATATCTCCACTCTCCAGCGCTGGATGAGAGCTTATACCAGAGCTATTCTTCCAATTTTTGTTTACTTAATTAGGAAAATTTAAATATTTGGGTAACGAGGTAGTTTCAGAGGGGGTGATTCACTATTTATGCCACCGTTGTAACTAGGCTTCCAGCTTCCATAACAAGGTGGCGCAAAAGGCGTCACTCTGTCAGAAAATGTTTTAATTTTTGCAAATGGCGCGTTATCAATTTAAAACAATTTTTCCGTGTGTTTTAGGATGCATGTATTTTTGCCTTGTAATTTTTATCTGTTAACTTTACAAATGTCAAAGTAGAATTGACATTTACCGCCATTTGCAAAAATTAAAGCATCTTTCGATAAGATGATTATGACTTTTTCGCCACCTTGTACATAATTATAACAAAATTCATCACACAATTCTTTATTAAATTAAACCATCTACCCCTGGGGTTTAATTCCGTACTGTATTATATAATTTTGTTTAAATTTAAATTTTTGTTAATTTTTTATTCATATTTAATATAAAACTAATAAATTCTGACAATGAATATAACAATAAATGCATTTAATCTTTTAAACCGGATGAAATAAATTATGGAATAAAAATTGTATACAGACATCTAAAAGACTGCCTGCCCCCAAGCAAAAGAAGTCAAAAGTCAAGTCAATTTTTAGTATTTTTAATTCTTGTTGCTAACCAAGCCAAAGCCGATTATCTCATCAAAAAAATTACCTATTAACTCATTTATATTTGAAAAAAATGTGTCAGCAGAATGATCATTTTCCTGGTTTTGATAAATCATTTTTTTTCTCATTTATATAACAGATTTTAAATAAGATTTATGAATATAAATATTTAATTGACAAGTTAATGTTAATTTTCCTTCAATAAAAAAATAATCTTCTGTCAAAACAAATATCAAAATTATTGTCAATTTTAGGTTCACATTTATGTGACAGTTCAATTACTCATATTGATTTTCTCATAGGCTGATTTTCTCGAAAAGAGAAAAAAAGCAGGGAAAGAGATCAACTTGATTTTCTTTATTACTTGTTCAATTATAGGAGTTTCCTTGTTTGTACTTGCCCATTGTTGGGTGTTAAAGAAGTCTCAATTTAAGTTTAGACCGGTGTCAATTCACTTGTTTTTGTATAGATGAAGGGACCACTTTTTTTTTCATTAAAATATGGCTCTCCTACGGAATTAGGCCCCTGAAGAGAATTGTTGTGTATGCAAATGTCATTTTTTTTTTTAACGTCAATTAACATATCTGTCATGTCATGTCTTGTCATGGATCAAAGAATACACAGTTTTTTTTATAAATATTATTAACTAACAAATTTTGTTTGTTTTTTTGTATTTGTTTTCATTTGTAAAATATAAGCCCTCTTGCTTACATATCGTATCTCTCTTATTTTATACCTAAAGAAGAAACATTCTAGGAACGACGGGCTTTCTTGTAGTGGTAGCCATCGGCCTGCAGACTGTGTGCTGGTGCAGCTTCAAAACTTTGAATTGGTGCTGGAGCAGCGTGGTGGTGATGGTGGATTGGTGCTGGGGCCGATTGGAATACAGGTGCTGGAGCAGGGGCAGAGAAGAAAGCAGGTGCTGGAGCATGGTGATGATGGTGCACTGGAGCTGGGGCCTGGAAGCTTACAGGTGCTGCTGGAGGAATATACTCATTTGATGGAACAGAGAATTGAATTGGAGCTGGGGCATGATGATGGTGGTGGACTGGGGCTGGAGCAGGAGCATGGTAGTGCTGTACTGGAGCTGGAGCAGGAGCATGGTAGTGCTGTACTGGAGCTGGAGCATGGTGATGATGGACTGGGGCAGGTACGTGATGGTGAACAGGGGCTGGAGCTTGGAAGCTTACTGGTGCTGGTGGGGGAATGTATTCGTTAGATGGAGCTGAAATCTGGATTGGAGCTGGGGCGTGGTGATGGTGGACTGGGGCAGGAGCATGGAAGTGCTGTACTGGGGCTGGAGCTGGGGCTGAAACATGGATGTGCTGCACTGGAGCTGGAGCTGGAGCGTGGTAATGCTGAACTGGAGCTGAAACATGATGATGATGTACTGGAGCTGGAGCTTGGAAGCTCACTGGTGCTGCTGGAGGAATATATTCGTTTAATGGAGCAGAGATTTGAATTGGAGCTGCGACATGTTGATGATGGTGGACTTGAGCTGGAGCAGACTGGAACACTGGAGCAGATTGGAATACTGGAGCTGGTGCATGATGATGGTGGTGCACTGGAGCTGGGGCCTGGAAGCTTACAGGTGCTGGTGGTGGAATGTATTCATTTGATGGAGCAGAAATCTGAACTGGAGCACTAAATTGCACCGATTGTTGAGCTGGACCGAAAGAGTTTCCAACTGGGGGCAAGTATTCGTAAGCTGGCAATTCGTTGACATCACGACGGTGGCGGTACCTCTTCACGGTCCTATAACTGTAACCATCCTCAGCCAGAGTATGAGCTGGCTCAGCTTCTAAAAAGTTGCTACCAACAACTTCATCAAGAGATGGAGGAAGATACTCACTTGATGGGTAGCCAGCGCTAACAGCGGCAATAATTGCCAATCCAATAAAGAAGATTTTCTAAATTAATTAAAAAAAAAACACCATGTCAGAAAACCCATTGCCAATCCCGATATAATCCTTTTTCTTTTGTTTGTCTTACCATTGTGAATTGAATTCGATTTTCCTGTTCCTCGTTTGGTATAAGAGATTCGAATGGTGCTTGTATCGTTTTTGTTCACAACATTTATAGTCGTGGAATAAAATCTCTTTTTCCCTCAACCACCTAATCAATACTAACATCATCATGATGTGATCAAAACTATAAAGATGTACGATATGGTACCCTAGCAAATGTAGCTATATTTTTTTTGTTTCCGTCACAAGAATATATTAAAAAATTAGTTTTCCTCCAAAATAAAAATAAGAAAAAAAAAAAAAATCACCAAAAATATACAAAAAAAACCACAAAAATTTGAATATGAATATGGTAAAATATCGAGGTAATTATAAAATAGATTTACAGTGCATGTTGAGAGTTAAGGCACATTAAATGAATTTCCACTTTGCTGCAAGAAAAAAATATAATAGAAACAGAAAAAAATCTATTACATTCTTGTAGTTGTGGATTATTGAATGGCTTCAAAGCATCCTGCTTCACCACCAAGAAATTTACTGACCATGCCTATCCCAGTCTTTTGGCAATCCTAGAATCAGCAACTATTGTAGACCCACCAGTTTTTGAAATCGTCATGTGCATTAAAAACGCTCGGAAATTGATAACTGTTCCAAAGACCAAAAATAAATTTTTATGCATAAGCATTATTTTCGATAAATAGCGCAGTTTGTTTAACTCATTTGCTTCAACGATGTAGTAATAAAATAGAGAAGACGACGGCAAAAATGTTAAAGAGCTGAAGAGCGTGTTCGTTGGTAGCAAAAATATTAAAGAACCGAAGAGCGTATTCGTAAACGTCAACTTGACGTTTACAAGAAAGTTGACTGAAGTTGATCAAACTGTTTTTGTTCATTAGAACGATTGCATATTTGATCATAGCAATATTCGCGTGAAAAAGAATTGACGTTGTTTTGACGTTTTTGAAAATAGCCACTGTCAAAATTTCCTCCAAAGTGCTTCTATTAAAATTACCACAGCGAAGACCTTCCGAGTTCAATGAAGGGTGCTGGCTGGCACATGCGTCTAAGAGCTATAGGCCTACACTACATGTCAATTCTGCAGACCAGAAGCAGACATGGGAGAGCAAATTGTAGGTTTTAGGAAATTTCAAAAGGAAGAGAAACAGAGAGAGCATGAACTACAACTTCGATAAAGATGCTTAAAATGTTTGTTCACCACAATTAACTTGTTCCAATCGTACAAGTCTCCTGATGCAGATGATATTCTGATCGAAAAATTCAAAGTAGCGTGTAATGAATTCGTAAGAATAATAATTCAGCTTACCTGTAAAAATGTGAAAAATGCAAATACCTATGCCAATGCGATTGAAACCTCGAAATAGTGTCCTCCATCTACAAGAAAGAAGACACTATATGAACTAGATGCACTAAAGAGGTCTAAGTTTCTTGAATACACAACACAACACAACACAACCTACATAAAACTTGATGGCTATATTCTGCTAAAGTCTTGAACATTTTGTCAAGATTCTGTTCGGTCTCTTCAGTGGGTTTAGATGAGGAAAAGATCTCAAAAACAAAATACCTCCTTATATCGACTCTAAAGTAGCCTTTGATAGAACATGGTTTCACCCTAACCCAAGGAGCTATAATTTTTGCAAATGGCGGCAAAAAATCAATCGAAACAATTATTCCGCATTTTTTAGGAGTAAAAGTTAGTCGTGTCTTGTTTGTTGTGTTTGTTGTGTTTGTTGTGTTTGTTGTGTTTGTTGTGTTTGTTGTGTTTGTTGTGTTTGTTGTGTTTGTTGTGTTTTTTTTTTAATTTTTTTACTTCACAAATGTCAAAGTAGAATTGACACTTACAACCACTGATAGCTTTAGCGACAGCTTGTATAAATAGGGAAAAACTGTATTTGCATATTAACAATCCAGTATTTAATTTAAAGTTCCCGTTTTTTTTCTGAGATCTGCTGCAATTAAAATATTTAGTCGATGGTAGACTTCATTGGTCTAAAGCTATAAATTTGTATAATGGACCAATCAGATTTTTGACTTACGCTCACAAATCGTTGGATACGTTTTGACGTTTTCCCTTGTGCCTTTCACATGGGGTAACTTCCATGTAATTTTATTCACTCCCCTTGCTTCATATACACTTCTCTCCTGATAACTGATACTAACTCGAAACAAAGTGAACATTTTCAAACATCTTGTTTTCAATAAATGTGTCTTCACTTTTACCATTCACTGTAGAATAACTAAAGATTGTTTTAAATTTTGTAAAAAAAGATTTAAAATCTATGCTCTTATGTATAAACTGGTTTCCCACGTTGACATAGACACCAAACTAAACTTTTATGTATGGGTAGTGTATGGATATATGAATTTAACACAAAAGAAGGTTTTCAAGTTTTAGCTAAAAATTATAAATACAACCAATCAGATTAGTTTGCCGGCCTAATAAGTTAAAACCATTCCATTAAAGTATGCACGTGTAAGAATAACTTATAAAAAAAATTGCTTGTAGTTGTTATATTTTGTTTATTTTTGTTTCCTCGAATTTATAACTTCATTTCTTTTTTTTTTCTTCTTTTGTATTTAATTTACAAGAGTAAAATTTAAATATTTTGTTTTACGTATCAAATATCATAGTTTATTGCCAAAAATTACGGTTTTTTCCTTAAATTTTAATTTTATGCTAATCTATAAGAAAAGAATTAAAATTAACTGACGTATATTTGAGTGTTTTAATTAGAAGTTAAAAATTAGAGCTTCGAGCGGGTACATAAATATTGGATTCTATGACAGTTGATTTTGACAGAAGATAGGTTAACAATATTTTAGAATTTGTTTGTGAAAAAAGTGCGTTGAACTTTTTTTCGAATGGTAAAACCTTTGCAGCAAAAGTAGATTCGAAGTCTATCCCGGTTTCTAGAGCCTCCTTATCAATTTTAATAACTTTATTTTCTTGATAAACAACAACAAATTTAGGAAAACTTATAAAAGGCAGGTTGCACAAAAGTTGTCATTTTATCTGAAGTTGCTATAATTTTTGCAAATGGCGGCAAATGTCAATTCTATTTTGACATTTGAAATAAAGATATGAAATACACGTCAGGATAGACATGAATCAATATATTCCTAAAGAACGCGGAATTGTAACGAATTTTTGCAAAATATCTTCCGATAATGTTACAACTTTCCCGCCACGTTGAAATTTTTATTGTAAGTTTGTCAGGTTCCAAAATTGTAAAAGATTTGAAAGGTATTGTAAAATAGGGTCAGGCACCATCGTTGGGTCAAGACCTTGCTCCAGTTACAATAAATTGTTTATTTTTCTAAATAAAACCTTTTACTTGGTTAACTCACATTTCTCCCTCATCGAAAAGTATTAATTATACAAAAAAGTTTAACATTAATGATTCCCATAAGTTACTCATCATTTTAAATATACCTACATGCATCTCAAGACATCTCTCAAGCTAATAGTAGATAGATGTCTTGTTTATAAAGTAATAACAAATTTACATATATTTTATCCAACACAACACACCGAGAGTTCATTCATTTAGATTGATGCAAATTGAAAGAAAAAAAAAAACTCAAACATTTTTTTTATTGATTTCAGATAGCCATCCCAATTAAGTGTAAGTATCAAAACCTATAAACAACTTTAAGCTGAAATTATAATGGTTGATGAGATTCTGAAGTAACCTACCTCGAATATATGGGAGGCTATCCAAGATTAACGACTATTGACAGCATGTACGAGGTCGCTACTGATATCAAAAAAAAAAAAAAAAAAAAAAAGCTGCTCGAAGAAGAATAAATACTCCGGAGATTCACTAGCTAAAGTTCATAAAGACCATTGATATAGGTATAAGCTGGTCGAATGGAGAAGCCGGAAGAATGAAAGACAGACAAACTTTTATAACATTTTTTTCATCACCATCCACGATATGAGATAAAATGCGATTTTCAAAGTTGATGAAAAGATGAAAATTCAATAACGCTGATCTAGATCTTTGTTTTAGGTTTCAACAATTTAACGCATTATCGCAAAGTTTTCTCAGATTTTTGACCAGGAAAAGCTGGGATTACAGCAGCAGTTGAATTTTAGAAGGAATTCTAATTTTTGTCAATTAAATACAAGGTGACGCAAAATTTTTCAACGGTGGAATAAGCTGTCACTAGTTTGAAAATGGCATCAAATGTCAATTCTACTTTGACATTTGTGAAGTAAACAAATACAAAATATACACATAAACAAGAAATGAATCACTATATTTCTAAAGAACGCGGAATAATTGCTTCTTTTTTTTCGGTGGAATAATTTGCAAAAATTATAGCATCTTCCACCTTGTATAGTTAATAAGAGGAATTTATTAGAAAATTTAACTGTTTTTAAATTTGGTCTTGACAATTATTTTTTTTTCGATTGATAATTTCTGACTTAGGGTTGGCTTAAATATTGAGCATAATAGTGTTTTTTTTTTTTAGGTTTGAATGAAATCAACTTATAATTTGATAAAGACTTTTCTATTATATTTTTATTTCTATTATAGCCCATCAATTTTACATTTTGACCTATCTCAACACGTTACATACACAAATCTTGTGATCAGCTTAACATGCTGACACACATAGAGTGTTCATAGGGAAACAAAAAATCATTGATAAATATTATCATAATATTTTTATGGCGTTCGCCGTCAATATATAATTAAGCAATAAAAAATAAAGGAAATAAACGATAAATAAAAATAAAATATTTTAATGTTTTTAATCAAATAAGAATGATCAGAATTCAAAATAAAAATTTAAAATAGGTACGTTTCGAAAAAAATTGTAGGTAAGTCAAATTTCCATTTTTTTTTATTTCGAAACCATACAGTTTGAAAGTTTGTAAGGTAGGTTAAAAAAAAATATAAATAATAAATAATAAAAATATAAATGAAAAAAATAAAATAAAAAAAATCATTGCCCTAAAATTCCATGGAGAAACTCTTAACTGAAATTTAAGAATTTCAAAATAAAAAAAATAAATAATTTTTATGAATAATTTTTTGAAAATTTCATATTTAAATAAATTGTTAAAATTGTTTATTAATTTTATTTTTAAGAATTTTAACAAAATTATATAATAAATAAATTGGGTGGTGCGACAGCTCGTGTGTACTTATTTTCAGGAAATTTTATTTCACCAAGATTCAAACGTGGTTCAATCTCAATTCAAAATTTGTACTCATCGATTTCGGTGAATAATCTCAGGTTCAAAAATGGTTAAGGGTTAAAGTAAGTGATTATAACCAATCACATATACCTACTTAGACCTTGGTTTAACATCATTTATTTCTTAAAAACCGGTTGGGTAAAATCTCAAACCGGGGTTAAACCACTTTTGTACAATTGACATTAAAAGTGGCTTTTCTCAATAATAGTAAATTTAATTTTGAAAATTTTTAAATTCTATAAAAAATCTGTGAAACATTTTTTGACAGCATTAACAGCTTAAAAATTTTGTATGACAGTTAACGGCCATTTTGAGTACTAAAAAAATAATCCTTTTAGGATGTAGTAGGTAGAACAGACAGACACAGAGATTTGTGAGACCAACTATTTTATACCTAGGATTTTTTCCTGATCAAAGCAACCTGAAAATAGTAATTTGACAGTAGTCTCACGGAAAAAAAAATTAGCTGAAATAGGAACAAACAAAAAATCATCACTGATGAACAAATAAACATTTACTAATCCTCATACCATTAGGATTTTAAACAACGAGGAGATTTGTCGTCTAATTAATTTAAAAAATTAAGTGGGTATACACAATATTTTGTATTTAATTTTTGATCAGGGTTCATTTTACCCTCACTCCGGCACTGTTTTAAAAAATCATCTAAAACTAAAAAAATTCTGTATAAATTATTGTAATTTTAAGTGTTTTAAGAATTTAATTTTGTGGGTGTGTTAGCCAAGTATATAATTTTATATGTTAATTTGCAAGTGGGTCTTTTTGTTTTTTGGCTTTTAAATATGTAACAAGTATTTCTATTTATTTATTTTAAATTTAATTCGCCAACGTATGTATATTAAAATGAATTCCTATTTATCGGTAATAGTGAAAGAAGGTATAGGCAGAATTAAAGTGAGAACATTTCAGCATATTGTTTAATCTAAACTATTTGTAGGTATCGTTATAAAAACTGGTTGGATAAATTCAAAAGATTTTTATGATATTTTTAGTTGTTGACTTGGTGATATACCTACTATAAAAATAAATTATTCCAATTTTAAAGAAGAAGACCAATGTTTTTTTCTTCAATTCAAAAGTTAGTTAATTTATCAAAAGAACCAATAAAATATTATCTTTATACGAGATGATGTTGATTCAAGCATCAAAGACAAAGGAATATTTTATACAGATTTTTCGTATTGATAGACAAAGACATAAAGAATGGTTATCTTTTTTTTAAAAGACTTTGGCAGAATGATGAGTTATGTTTGATGAACTTCTGTGGCAGTGATTTTTTTGTTTAATTTTCAATTTAAAAAATGTCCGTGCCTCTGAGTATATAGTGCCAAAAAATCAGTTTTACCTACAAACTAATATTTATTTATTGAAAAAAAAAGTATTCAAGAAACAAAAATGTACCATTTCTGATTTGAAAATTTGCCTTTTAAGGAATTTGTATAAATCAAGTTAACAAGCTCATATCATACAGCATTTATATTTGTTTATTCTTATTTGAATATTAAAGTCTGATTTTGTGGTTAAGATAAACAAATTGAATAGATCTAAATGAAAAAAATAATCACTGAAATAGTTTTCATAATTATAGGAAAAAAAATCCACTTTGATTGAAGGAAAAAAAAAATAAAAAAAAAAAAATAATAATTTGAAACCCATGCCATAGCTTGTTGTCCTCTAAACTAATCAATGCGTGCTTGTTGTTATTAAACAACAATAAAAAGAGACGAAATAAATAACCAAAACTATACCAATTAAAAAATGTTTCAGATATACATATAGTTATAAATGTAAATAAATATAGAACTAGTTCTAGAAGTTAAACCAAAATCAATACTATCAGCATGGGTCTTATAATGATTGTCATCATCATCGCTTAGCCATGAAAGAAGATTTAGCATTTTTTTTTTTTTACCTTTCACCAAAAATATAATTATTGAATATTAAACAATGCGATTAAATAATTTTGATGATCATCATCTAACTATATAAAGAGGAAACAAACATTCAAATTGCAAATTATGTATAATATGTTAATTCTCATATCATAATGTCAGGTATATTGTGCCTTAATACATATATTATAATTTTATTGTATTTTTATTCTTTTAAATTCAGTTCAAGCATACAATTTTTTATTATTTATAGAACCTTTTAGTGCACGTAAACGCAGGTAAACGTGTTATACGAGTCAGAAAGGTCTTATATGATACTAATTTATTTTTATTTTTTAAAATACAGTCCAAGCAAACAAAATTTGTATACGTTTTTAGTGCGGTTAAACGTGTGAACACGTGTTATATATGTTACACGTGTAACGTAAGTCTTATATGCGTCTAATATGCATTTTTATTTTTGTTTTAATTAAGTTCAAGGACACAAAATTTCCATTTAAACTAGAAGATTTTAGTGCACGTAAACCCGTGTAAGATGTAACACGTGTTACACGTGTAAAGAGGGTCTTATATGATCCTGATACAAATTTTTAATCTTTTAAATTCAATTGAAGCAACTACAATTTTAATTAAATTAAGTGGCTTTGGTCCACGTAAACATGTTTAGACGTGTTATACGTGTTACATGTGTAAAATAAGTCTTAAATGCCCATACATTTTTACTTTTTTTGCTTGTTATTGGTATTAAGTTATGAGCGTTTGGTAAATACTACCCAAAATAGGTTGGTCAATTTGGAAAGGAATTAAATGTGTATATTCTTTCACTCATAAACACACATATAGTATTTATTCAATGGTTAAACTAAAGACCAAAATATTCACACGCTTTATGCTGGTTAAAAATTTAATCCAGATTTATGATGGATTTACATATACAATCATCATTTGAGTTCTGCAAAAAATAAAGCCCGGGGTTGTTATTTTCTTTTATTTTTGGAAATAAGACCCACGGGCTTTATTTCCGTTGGGCTAATTGTACTGCACCATGATGAATAGAGAGAAAAGACCAAAATGAAGAGAGTCACAAACCTATCGGAAGATGCTATAATTTTTGCAAATGGCGGCGAAAAAAATCAAACGAAAAATAATTATTTCACGTTCTTTAGGAGTATAGTGATTTATGTCTTATTTACGTGTTATTGTCTGTATCTGTGTTTACTTTACAAATGTCAAAGTAGAATTGACATTTTCCGATATTTGTAAAAATTATATCATCTTCCCATAGGGTGACAATTTTTGAGCCTATAGAAAATACAATAATGATGTTTTGAAGACGAACGTGCCCATGAAGATCAACATAAATTCACCATTAGGGGAGGTACTGCCTACAATAGTTCTACTTTTTCATTAATGTTCATTATGGGTGTTTTTTTCAATTTGGCATAAAACTACAAAACTTCAAGTTCGAGAAATCAGGAACACTTTGTGACCAAATTTCATTAACATTTAAAGAAATTAGTTTTGGATAAACTTTTATATAAGTTTTTTGTATTTTATTTTTGATACCAAAACATGATTCTTAAATTAAAATTTAAATTCAAAATAATAATAAATAACCGTTATATTTTATAAAATTTGTTTCGTTCATTTGCTTAACGAAAGATTCAATAAAATGGTTTATGTCTGAGACTAGCTAAGACTCAAACATAAACCATACAAAAAATGTATTTTTTTATATTATGGCAACAGTTATGTGGTGAAAATTTCTTCCATGGTAAAAAAACTGGTATTGAACCGTTATATAGATTTGAATTTAAAATTCAATATTTACAATGGTGCACAAATTTAAATTGCCTGATGTTAAGGAATTGTCATGATACTTAACAATTTTCTAACTTTTAAGTTCTTAAGTTAAATGTTCATAGTTTTAAATGTTCTTTAACTTTAGTAGCATACTAAAACTATTTTATTCATAAAAAAAAATCCAGCTAAACACTCCTAAAATAGTGACAATTCATACAAAAAAGTCAGCAAACATACTATTTTCACATATTGTCAAATTGACATTTGGAGTTAATATGATATTAAATTTGGCATTTGGTGGTTTTAACTTTAATAAAATGTCAACTTATAGGTTATCCAGTTAAAAATTTGAATAATGTTGTTTTTAACCTAGCATCGTACTAAAAATGCTTTAGCTTCGAATTTTCCATGTTACAATTATTTATAAGGCTTGTTTTGTCGAGCTTCTTCCTGGTGTGCATATAATTAGAAATATGCCACAATCTTAACCTTAGGTTATAGCAGAGGTAATATGCTGTTTACTTTTAATTGGAAGCATTTACATACTTTATAAGACGTCGCGTCGCGTCGCTTAATTAATTAAACAAAATAAAGCGATGAAGGAACAGGACGAGCGTCCTTAAAAGCTCGTGATCTACTAAAACTTAATTTATGTACATATATCTAGAGTCACGGCAGAAATATCAATTTTTTTAATCTTTAGATATATGCCACCCGCATTAACTCATGTATTGCCGTGCTTAAAGTATAGCAACATCACACAATTTGTTTCAGCGTGAAATTACTTACCCAACAATAGCTTGTTACTTTAATAGAGTCATCAAAAAATAAAATAATTATAGTTGGTTGAAATATATCCGTGTTTAGATAATTATAGATGTCAACTATAAAAGATTGCTGATCAAATTAGATGTTTCTATTAATGCTCACTCTTAAATTGACTTCATGTTTAACAAAGCAATATTCATGTTCATTAAAAGATTAGAAAAAAAGAGTAGTTATCGTTCTTATACTAAATGCATATTGTTCTTGGGAACTTCATTTAATAAGTCTACGTAAAATAAAAAAAAAAAAATATTCGAATAATTCACAATGGAGTTAAATCAAATATAAGATTATGTCCAGTGTGGAGTACTTGAAGTCACGAAGAGGCATTAAGAAAATTTATTTTATTTTACTCTCACAGATGAATTATCTTTAATACCTACATAAGTGGACTTCAAATATGACTTATAAGATATTTTATTCCACTTTTAAATTGAAGCAATAGCGGGGTTCAGATTCAACGACAAGTTCATCAATGAAGGTATAGCGCAAAAGTCATCATCCTATCGGAAGATGCTATAATTTTTGTAAATGGCATCAAATGTCAAGTCTAATTTGACATTTGTGAAATAAACAGCTATAAAATACCTGTCAACATGACATAAATCACTATACTCCTAAATTACGTGGAATAATTTGCAGCGTTCAGAAAACTTAGATCTGAGAGATTTTTCTCACTCAAAAGGTGAGAAAGCGAATCCAAGTTTTTGACAGCAAGACTGAGAAATTTTGCTAAGGAATCTTGTTCATGTAAATGATGTGGTTGCTAAGTTCTCCGAGATCTCATTTTCCTGAACACGCCCATTGTTTTAAATTGACATTTGCCGGCATTATTTTTGCGCCACCTTGTACATACGTTTGTCCCCATGGATGTCATAAAGGAGTTTGCATATATGTAGCTCCCGGATGACTAAAATATCAAAATAATTGTAGAATAGATCCATGAGCAAGAGCTCTTAAAACGTATAAACAGTTCAGCAGTAGAAGCATTATGTCATTAAAACAAGAGGGCCATACTTTGACAGTTCTCAATATTCCTAGTGTATAAGAAAAAAAAAAAATGTATAAATTGTAAAACGAAAAGACCCAATAAAATGAATTCAAATTGACTTATAGCCCCTGGGCACTGTTCTAACAATGGAGGATACTTTATGATGTGAATTGAAGATAATTACCATGATAATCTACTTAAATCAAATAACTTATTTATATATACCTACATATATATAATCTTTAAAAATTATATAGTATCTGTACATGTATGTATACAATAAACCGCTAATTTTGACTAGTTTCAAGCTTCTGTTAGTTGCGTGTCACCAAACAATGATTATTTTTATTTTCTCATCTAAAATTGTAAATTATTTCTTGGATTGAAGGCCAACATTAAGTTTACTGGGTAAATAGACACATTAGCTTGTTGCTAAGAAGCAAAAGGTTTTCATTTGTGATGCAACACTAAAAGAACTATGCCATTAGACAATAAGTTCTGTTACCAGAGGATTTAGTTATAGCTTATAAGTAATAACTTTATTCATAAATAATAAAAGAATGACGAACCATGTTTTTGTAGTAAACATGCCATCTATGCGTGTATTTAAATATCGGTACAATTTGCGACCTACCAAAGTAATCGTAAGCTTGTGTTTCCTCTCAAAATGAATGCATATGAAACATATGGAACTGATATTTAAGAAACTTACCTCTCGATGCAACTGCCAACAGAATAGAATTACAGAGTTCGATCCCAACTCAATAAAAGCAAAGTACCAACCATCCAATATAGGTACATACCATAAAATTGTGTAAATAAATACTCTTCAATTACCATAACTTTAAAAAAAAGTAATTTAACTTTATTATCATAAAATTTACAACTTAAAATTAATATCCTTAACTCTAGCAAAAAAATAAAAAAAAAAATACTGCATAAGAACTTAAGAACAACAACAAAAAAAACTTAACCACTAAAACCATAGGAAAGGTATATCCCACCGCAAAGTTTCTTTTTCTCAAGAAAGAATATTCTTTGTGTGTGCGATGTCCTCTATCACAGTACAACAACTATACCTATATGTATATTATTATAGGGGCATCAAGCCCGCCCCCCCAAAAAAGAAAAAAAACATTTTGTCCTTATTCTACATCTCTGGAAACATCTTTCATCATCATCAAAGCTCCAGCTCCAACGATACCACAAACACCCATTACGGTTAAAGGTAGCAAAGGCGAGACGTGCTCCTGGTTTCAGAAAATGATAAAAGAGAAAAGGAAGAAAAAAAATGTAGGTAGGTAGGTAGATATAAAAAAAAAAAGTTTTCAAAACCCCATTAAATTTGAATTTTATTCGAAATTGATTAAATTGTACATATATCTCAAGCTCACTTACCAGTAACCACATATACGGAACAAGTATCAGTGCTACACCAGCAGCTAAGTTGCCCATGCCAAGGCCAAAGTTTCGTACAACCGTTGGATATTGTTGCGCTGTGAAAGTTGGGATGATTGCATTGTTGGCTCCGATAACACATTTAGCTGCAATTTTGTGTGTGTGTGTGTGACGGAATAGAAGAGAGTGAGGTTAAGAAAAAAAAAAGCATTATAAATTTAATTGGAATTTTTGTGATTTATAATTTTTATGATCAAAATGATTTTCTGTGGTTAATATAATGTGACTAAATTATTATTAATGTTGTTATTTTTTTTTTTAACTAAACTTACCTATCATTGCTAATCCAATGACGCCATAGAGATTTCCGCCCGGAACAAAATTAACCGCCAGACAGCACAAACCGGAGATAAGCATGTAGGCAATGAGATTTTTTCGAATACCAAGTTTCAGAACTACGAAGATACTGAGGCAGATGGATATGGATTCAACGAGACCTACAATTGCCTGGAAAATAAAAAAAAATTAATACAAGGTGACACAAAAGTTGTCAGCGATTGCAAATGTCAATTCTAATTTTGACATTTGTCAAATAAACAAAATACACGTCAGCAAGAAATAAATCACATAGTGGATTTACATTTACTTCATGCGAGTTCTGCAAAAAAAAAAAATAGAGAAAAATAGAGAGAGAATACCAAAATGCAGAGATCTTCACTATAGGAAGATTATAGAAAGTGCCATAATGCAGATATAAAGACGAACATGTTCATCTATCTTTCACACATTCGTATTTTTGGCATGAATCTGTCCCGCTCTTCTTTTCTTTAAATCTACAGATGAAGATGAATGTAAATCCACCATAATCTTAAAGACAGCAGAATAATATTGGGCGCGTTCAGAAAAATGAGATATCAGAGATTTCGCTGTGTCAAAAAGTGAAAAAGAGAATTCAAAATTTTTGTCCAGCAAGATTAAGAAATTTTACAGAGGAATCCTGTTCATTAAACTGACATGGCTCTTAACATGACATTGACATTTTATCGCTATTTGCAACCAGTGACAACTTTTGCCACCGGTATTAGCCTTTGGTTTTTTTTCGAAAATTCTAAGATAAGAGTGTTTCCTCTAGAAAGAAGCTTAGATCACCTTTTTTAAAGACCTCCAAGTTAAATAAAGCTTCAGGAGAGACATCATTCTGAATTTATCTTTGAAGGCAATTTATTGTCTTATATTTAAAAAAAAAGATCTGACTGAATGTCAAAAGCACTGCCAGCTATTTTTTTTTGGTTTTTGTTTAATCTCTTATTTAAAAAAATTGAAAAATGAAATAAATAAACATTTCTAGGTTAAAATTACAAGTGACTCTCTGAAAATGTTGCGAAAATCTCCACTGGAACTTAAATCTCAGAAAATATTTTTAATTAGAACCTAACCAAAAAATAAAAATAGACTGACAGTAAGTTCATAAAAATAATCTCAAATGGATATCAATTTAACTTAACTTCCATTTGGGTTCAAGTGCAACAGACTTGAATTAAATTCATAGCATCTGCTAACCATCAACTATATAGCTCTCTCTATCAATGAAATTCTGGTTAGGGACTTCTCTCTTTTTAACCCCAACCTCAACCCAAACCTAATCCTAAACCCCCAACTCATATGTTATTGTATTAGGTATGTTGAGTGTGTGTGTGTGTAAACTTACCGTATTCAAATAAACGTTGCCACCTAGATTGCTCAGATGCAATGTCAATCCAAAATAGATGATAATCAATGTCAGCCATACAATCAGAGTGAGAACGGTTGTACGCCAGTAGTCTTTGTTGAATACAACGACCAAGGGACTCTTGGTGCTTATATCGTTGGATATTTCAGGTACTACAGTTATAGGTACAGGTGATGATGGTAAAGGAAGAGTCCTGGTAGTTATAGTTCCATTAACTGGATGACAAGCATCAGCCTCACTTTGTTTTACACCACCCATTAATGTAGGTGGTGATGATGCAGAGGCTGATGATGATGACGACGATGACAGTGGTGCAGTTGTTTCCCTTAGGTTAGCTTCAAGTGATTTCCGATAATTCGATGGAAGCGTTCGACCATTCATCCTTGCCGCACGTTCAATCAGCTCAACCAATTCATCGAGCCGACCTCGAGCCAATAGCCAGCGTGGTGATTCTGGGACACAATACCTTTATGAGAGAGAAAATGGGTATATAGAGTTAGAAAAAGTTATATGTAGATGTGTATGTATAAATTCGATCATAAATATAGTCAGTGTGTTGTATGTGTGTGTGAGGGTTGGTGTATAAACGATGTGACAAGGACGAAACAAACGTATATACACACACTTGCGGCAATAACACACAACATGTTGATTTAATAAATTAGAGAAATGAAAATGGTACACCAACTAACCTAACCCACACCCGCTCTCACCTCTCCGCTTTACCTTAAACCACTCTCAACTTGGACAAACAATTAGAAAGTGGTAGAGTATACATCTCATCGAATAAATGGGGACAAACAACAGGACAGAATGTGAAAATAAATAAAATCAATTGAATCGGATAACAATTCTCCTTATTGTTGACTGAACAAAGATATTGGCTATACTCTCCTTGGAATGAGGTTGATTTGATGAAAGATGGAAGAATGAGTCTCCATGCGACCAGAGTTGTGGCCATCAGTGATGAATTACTTAGAGGGAATATTTAAAGGGCTCTGTTAAAAAAAATGTGAGTTAAAGGTTTGTAATGTGTATAGATTGTGTGTCGATGAATGAAACAAATATTGTTGTGATAGGAGGGGCAAAATCTTCGAAATTCTTAAAATGATTAAAAAAGTTAGAGCTTGAGAATAATGTTATATTTATTTTTATTAAATAAAGCATATTTCCACGAACTTGAAAATAGTTAGACAGTGTCTAAATAGACAAAAGTTTAATAAATACGAATGATTATCTTTAAATTGTTAAAACCGTTTTAAAAAATTACGCATACGTCACAGTGTACTTTTAATTCATAAAGTGATCTTTTTAATAGTTGATAAATGTTTTAACAACCAAAAATATTCTACGACTTCATTAAAATACATCGAGTATTCACCCCGATTATAGAATTCGATGAATAAGCTGCGCGAGATTCAAACTCAATTTTGACATTTTTACTGTCAGTGAAATGTCAAATTGATTCTGATTTCATCCACAATTCATACCTACTTGGGATTTTGTAATGGGAGTATAATTTGTTTTATGCTCAATATACATTGGTTAAGTCTAAGACTTCAGTTGCTTAGGAGAGGAGAGAGAGGACTTTATTTGTATTTATTAAACATTTTCTTAAAATTACACTAAATTCGAACCAGGGCTTTTGATTTTGGAAGTTTCTTATATTGCTCGAAAACGATCAGTTTCTTGCAAGAAATGTCAAGAATCAGTGAGTTTTAAAATTCTACAAAAAAAAAAAGGAATTATAATTTTTTGTAGGTAAGACAAAGAGATTTAGAGAAAAACAAAATGGCTTCAAAATCTTAATTTCGGCAAAAAGTGGACCTAGCAGCTTTACGTATTTATCTGAAAAAAATTGATTGTTTTCGAGATATTTTTATAAAAAACTTTTGTTGCAAATTTAGGCTTCTTTGAAGAAAAGGCATAACACAAACACATACAAAAAAGGCTCTCTACTCAAATTTAATTTGGTTGTATTTTTTTTTTTGGAAATTTCCCTTTTTTGTCTAATTTCCCATCTATAGTGTGTGAATTATCAATTCTCATACACAGCCATATTTAAAAAAATTCGCAAGACCAAAATTGCCACAAGAAATAAAGTGCATTAATTGGAAGAAATTTATATTAATGAGCCAATGTAATCTATATAACAATAACAATAAACATACAAGGAAGAAATTTCAACAAAATCTTTAATAAAAAATCCCTTGCAAACCTCTTAAAATTCCTACTAATTAATTTCTTCCTTTCTTTCTTCCTTTCCTTTTTTTTTTAAATGGCACCCCAACAAAATAATCAAAGACACTGCACTTGGAGTAACTTTGTAAATAACCATCCTTCACGAACTTCACTCACATCACTCACACGTCACACCCCATCCCACACCCGAGAAAATAAAAACGTATACATTTCTCCAAATCTTGTTTTCAATTTGCCACGTCACGTCATACAGATATAGAATGTGATATATGTACACACCAACACACTTTCATCTTTGAACATGACTGCACTTGTTCTCTTTTGCTCTCCATCTCTAATCAGTTTGTGTATAGTAAATTTTTCAGCCGTGTTTAACTCCAGTCCCGTGATCGTGAGATAAAATTATTTATTTTTAACATAAATAATTAATATTCGGGCATAAATTTATGAAATAATTGTTTTTTAATTAGTGAGGATCAGTTTTTGTCAAAAAAATTATCGGTTTTTGTTGTTTTAAAGTGTTTTTTTTTACAAAATAAAATTGGATTAAATTGTTTTTTTTTTCTTTTGCAGTAGATCGGTACGTGTCGTGCATCATCGCAACGCATCGCATTGTCAGTGGGTAATCTGTGTTCGGTTTAGAGGTTAGAAAAAATTTTAGTATTTACATAAATTCGAAATTAATTTTTAAAATTAATTTCGGACAAAAAATGGATTTAAATTTATTTTTTTTATGCTCCACGGCGGCGTTTATGTTTAATTAGCATTTTTTTAATTAAAATTATAAGATCGTTTGCGTGTGAAAAAAAGAGTTTTATTGTGGATTCTATAGCAATTTTTTAAAGTACCAAGTACCTACTTTTTGTAAAAAAAATAATAAAGGTGCAAACGATTTGATATCAACATTAACTTTGGTAGGTAAGTTTTTTTCTGTTTTTTTTTAATAGTTCACATTTTATCTTGAAGAAATACGTAGGTATCCTTGTTTTTTGTTTTTTTTTTTTTTTTTTTTTTTCTATGCAAAAGAAAAGTACAGTGCGGTTCACTTGGCAAGACATGCGTATCTAATTTTTGCCAATTGTTTTATCAAATATTGATTGAGTTCCAATATTGCACACAATAATACGTGGGGTTTATTTAATTGAATTTTTTATGAACGGATCCAGCAATAATCCCATCAAAAACCCTTTATAAGTTTCAATATCCGTGAGATCTGAGATGAATAACTTAGCATCATGAGTAAATAAATTTATCTCAACATTTTTAGAATTTTATATTTAATTTAATTTATTATGTAATTGTTCAGTGGCGCTAAAAATAGCTTTGTTTACGTCAGAAAATAGTTATAAATCTCTAAAGATTCCTACGTCACAATTGATTAATTTTTTTTTGAAAATCGTGCTAAAAAAACCTTTGTTTCAACGGATGTGGTGTCTACACCGCATTTTACATGCAACAGTTATTGCTTTTCCATCACATCAAGTAAACCGCAACTTTTATCGAATTTTCAAATATTAGTTTTGATGAATCAGTATAGATTCATTCGTTAATCAAGATTCATAGCAACAATAGAGATGCTTTCTATAAACAAATAATGTTATCGCTGCATTGCTTACATAAACAACCCATTGCAATTTTCATATGCAGGAGAATAAGCTGGACATGTGTTTATGGTACCAACCTGAACAATAATGTTATGAATGCTTGGGGCAAGTTCAGCCCACGTTTCCATGCCTTTTTCTACACAATACTGTGTTTTTTTTTTTAATTACTATCGCAGTCATGCAAATTGAATTGAATCTTATTCGGTGAGTTTGCGGGAATTTATTAATGAATGAACATGAAATGATTGCACCAACATTAATATTTTGTGGTAATGCAAATATTACCACGAGGATCTCCATATGTACATATAATTATATAATCAACTTACCAAATAAATAGCAAGGCAATCCATGGCACCGATATAACCAATTGCATAAGGCGCCAGTCGCGCGTTAAATAAGCTATACCCGAAGTAAGGATATAGGAGATCGCCACCGGAAGGATATTCAGGATACCAATTATAGTTCGCCATTTGCCACTAACCAATTCGACGACCAAAACAAAACTAACCACAGCAACAGTCATCGATGCAAATCCAATTATGACTCGCAGTGTCATAAACATGGCCAGGGACGTTGAGAATGCAAGCGAGGTTCCTGTGAAGTAGAACAACAATAAAAAATTATAGAAAAGTAAATTTCGATTTAGTGGTTGATTTTTTAACATTAGAAATGTTTAAACGGAGGCATACAATGTAAAAAAATCAACTGAATTTCAAAAATATGAAACGCCTAGTAGGCAAAGGGGGGTGAAACGTGAGGGGAATAAACAAAATAAACAAAATAATCAAAATAAACAAAATAAACAAAATTATTTCGTTCATGCTTTGTTCTTACTAGTCTGAGGAAACAAAATACGAAGAAGATGATAAAACGAACAGAAAAAAAGGAGAAATGTTCGTAGAAAAAAAATGGGTATGTTTTCGATGATGATTTTTGCGAAATCTGAAAAATACCCGATTTGCGTTTACTTATGTAAATGCTTATATCTTTCGACCCAATTATCCGATTTTCAATATTAAGGTATATAATTAATTTCAATATAAGGTATATTATAAAAATAAATATCAGACAAATAATTATATATATATAATAAAAACAAAAAAAGCATTAAAATAGTTTCAACCACCAATTGGCGAGAGAGATAGTATTCTAAAGCCGGCGCGGCGGCGGAGTTTGTGCAATAAAAGACCACAATCGTGGCAAATTTGCTTCGCGTCGGAAAAAAAATGCTAAATGTTCATATGTACCTAAATTTGTAGTCGGTATAATAATTGTAAAGATACATTGTGTTTAATTTGGCTTGCTTATAACTTCGGTTCTAATAAACAGTTCATTAAGGTCTTAAAATTTAGCTAGAATATCGGACTACATTTTTTGTATTATATCATTGCACAGTCACATAAAACTATAATATATGAAAAACCTTATTAAATTGCGTATTTAATAGAAACAAAAATTTAATACAAAACAATAATTTTTTAAACCACACGTATTTGAACCTTTTTAAGAAAGTTATGATGTTGGTACCTATGTTCAGAAAAGTTGCTCAACATTTAAATTTGACATTCAATGTACATACATAAATACATAAATGCTTTTTTCATTTCTAATGTTCCTCAACTATGCTGGAATGGCAAATCGGCTAAATTTTGGGTGGAGATTTATAGCTTGAGAAGAAGATAAACATATTTTCAAATAAAAAATTTAATTGACATTGACTGATTAAACGATGATGTTAAGAAAAAGGAAGAATAGGGGGGAATTTTGTATCGCACTTTGTTGTAAGGAGATCGGATGATTGATGAGATGGAATGACATCTTTTACTTGCTCAGAAGAGCAAGTACATATTTACATTCAGCGTTGCCAGAAAAAAAAATATTTAGGGTCATTTTGAGGTCCATTTCCCTAAAAACCGGGCCACAACCCATTAAAGAATTTTTTTTTTCAAAAAAAAAAACAAAATAGGGCGCAGAGTCATAAGTCCACAGACCAAAAGTCCATAGTGACTTTTTGACCCACTTAGGTTAAAAGTCACAAATCTATTGTGGACTTTTAACCTACCTCGGTGGGCCAGAAATCCACAGGAAATTCTTGTGGATTTCTGGTCCATTAATTGTGGATTTCTGACATACTTTAATGATTTTAAGAATATTCACTTTTAAACCACTTGGGTGGGTTACAAGTCCACAAATTAATTGTGGACTTATAACCTACCCTTATGAGCCAAAAGTCCATAAAGAAGTGGGTCATTATTCCCTAATTTTATTTAGAAAAGAAATTGGGCATAAGTACACAAATATTTTTTCATCCGAATTGCTGGTTGTCCAAGAAAAAGCGTCCGTCGGCACATCAAACTAGAGCGCGCTTGTCTAGGGTTTAAGCAAACAAATGTTATTTTATATTGAACTCTTAAGACGCATCTTAAGCTTTAAAAAAAGCTAAATAATGGATTTTTAATAGTAATAAAATGAATATTTTTAAAATCTCTTAAGTGAGTAAGAAATCCACAATCGATGGGCCAGAAGTTCACAAGAAATTCATGTGGATTTCTAGTCCACAAAGGTGATTTGAATCCACAATAGATTTATGGACATTTAACCCAACTAAGTGGGTCAAAAATCCATTATGGACTCTTGGTCTGTATACTTATGATTCTGCGCCGCCTTAATAACATTTTTTGAACACAGTGACTTTAACCCGGATTAGTGGGTTAAAAATCCATTATGGACTTTGGCCTGTGGATTTATTACCCTGCTCCCCTATTGGACATTTAATTAAGTTGTTTTTTTTTTGTTTTTAATAATAATAAACCAAATACTTTTGAAATCACTAAAGAAGTCCACAATCGATGGGCCAGAATTCCACAAGAATTTCCTTTAGATATCTGGCCCTCAAAGCTGGGTTAAAAATTCACAATAGATTTGTGGAGACTTTAACCCGGTTAAGTGAAAAATCTATAATGGACTTTAAGCCTGTGCCCAAAATTCAGCTTTGTTGGATTTATTTTTAAGTTTAGTACCTATGTGAATTCTCAATTCTCATACACGGCCATGTTAATAAAATTTTTAAGACAAAAGTTGCTACAAGAAGAAAAATGCACCACTTTTCGGATACTATCTACGTACGTACATACATATATTAAATTAATACACCAATGTAAACTTTATAAAAATAAACAAGAAGGGAACTTCTCATCTTATTCGTACCAATAAAACTCCGACAAATCAATTTTTAGCACCTTCTTTTTCTTTGCAAATGGCAATCCAACAAAATAACCAAAAACACTCCACATGGATCAATTATTTTTGTAAACAAGAACAACCAAAGACACTGCATTTGGAGTAACTTTGTAAATAACCATCCTACACAAATCCACATTCTTCCCCACACCCCGTAAAAGAAAAAATTATGTATGAACACCTATCCATTTCTTCTTTCATGTTCCCAATAATTTGCCAATTCATACAAGATTCACATTCACACAAACACAGGTTCATCTTTGAACATGACTGCATTTGTTCTCTTTTCTTCTCCATCGATAATCAGTTTGTGTATAGTAAATTTCTCAATCGTGTTTAACTCCAGTCCCGTGATCGTGAGATAAAAAATATTTTTTTTTTAACATAAATAATTAATATTCGGGCATAAATTTATGAAATAATTGTTTTTTAATTAGTGAGGATCAGTTTTTGCAAAAAAAATTATCGGTTGTCGTTGTTTTAAAGTGTTTTTTTTACAAAATAAACTTGGATAAAATATTTTTTTTTTCTTTTGCAGTGCATCGGTTCGCGTCGTGCATCGTCGCGACGCATCGCGTTGTCAGGGGTAATCTGTTCGGTTTGGCGGTAAATTTAAATTCGAAATCAATTTTTAAAATTAATTTCTGAAAAAAAAAAATCAATTTATTTTTTTTACTGTTCAATGGCAAAAGTGTTAAATTATCCCCTCTCAGTGTTTTAATTTTATAAGCTTTATCATCGAAATTTTAAAATCTTTTGTTTATGAAAAAAGTGCTGTTGTGGATTCTTAATATTTTTTTAAGCGTTTTACCTATGTACCTATTTTCTTGAAAAAAAATTAAAAAAAAAAGCAAACGATTTGATATCAACATCAACTTTGGTATGTAATTTTTTCTCTTTATTTGTTTGTTTTTATGAAAGCATACAGTGCGGTTCATTTGGTAAGACATATTTTCTTATTTTTTATCAAATGTTTTATACAAAAAGTATTGGTTTACGAAAAGTAGGTAGATATTGGTTCCCTCTAAAAAAATGTTTGAGATTTTTATCTAGGTTAGGTTTCAACAAGCCCTCCATCGTTGTCGGTCTGTGCATCTGTCCTACCAAATGTACATAAATCTAAACTCTTAAAAGGGTGGACCAAGTTGCCCCTGTTTTTGATATTTTTCTACATATGTACATATGTAGCATTGTTTTTTTTTTTATTTAGCTCCTGTAGAATGTGTAGTTGCCCTAGAACATTTTATAAACAGCAAAAAATTGCTGTTTCGAATTCTGATAGGTTTCTAAAATTATTTGAATAATTTTGGCCAGGGTTTCTCACTGGTTCAAGAAGCTTTATAAGTACCTATGCGATGTAATAAGCAATTGGAGATGCAGTGCCTATTTTTGAGAACATCTTATTTGAAACACCATGTACCTTTAAAGTTTATGTGTCCTAACTTTTTATTAATTTTTTTCCCCACCGCTTAAATGTCAGTTTTTTTCTTTATTGGATGAAATCTTTAAAAATAGGTAAACAGAACAATATTTTTCTTATCGTAGATATATTAATATGGTATCAACGTTATTACCATTTTATTCTTATCAATGACTTTAAAAGTGGAAATAAGCATACAATTTATAATATTTTCTCCTCTTAATTCTCTTTATCACATAATTATGAACATATGTACATATATACAAATAAAAAAAAAAAATAGTTGTATTTTGGGAATAAAATATTGAAAAAAAACAATAATCATGCAACAAAGGTCAAAGACAATAATATTGATTTTTTTTTCAATTAAGCTATAAAAAGTACCTACATTTATGTTGTTTCTATTTATTGAAGAGTTAATTAAAAATTATTACTTAAGATTCCAAGTTTATACTTATGATTAATACAGTACAGGGTGTTTCAAGTATAATGATCCAATTCTCATTCATTCGTCATTAGAAATTGCATTTGGCATTTTTCTTTCTTTAAAGGTGTCGAGAATTACTCATCTTTTGTTTTGATTGAAATTTGATTGATTGACATTAATGTCAAATATAATCCCACTTCTTTATTATTTTTCCTTCTGGTGATCGAATAGTGTCAAATTTAAAAATGCCTTTCTATTGAACGGAAGGTATAGTTTCAAGGCATTTAATAAACACTTTTCATACTCATGAAATTATTATATTTGATTCTATACAGAACAACAAGTGTGAGAAAAATTAATTTAAAGTACGCAATGATCATCAGCCTCACCCATATGCAAATTCTCACCTCTGTAGACCTTGTAAACTAACCTCTTGTTCAGTAAATATATGCCTATATATCACTTGATTTGATAATTAATCTAGATATGCCTATAAAAATTTTACATCTAACAAATAGTTTCAAACTTATTCTCAGAATCAAATGAAATTTCCTGTACCGATTGTATCAGCATATTGCAGTAACCACTATGACTGCGCCACACTAGCCTGCTTGTCACACCTTTAATGTCGTTTTTCTTGTTGTTACCAATAATCATATATATGTATTTTATATTAATTCGATCAACTTTGTTGTGCTCCAAACAATAAAAATTCGAACTATTTCCATAATTTTAATTTGCATAAATTCTCTTTAAAAAGGCATCCCATTGCAATCCACTATTTTTTTTTTTTTGTTATATAAAGCTTTAATTGCTTATAGGCAATAATAATATAAAACGAACGTGTGATTTAATCACGAATAATTCTTGCAACATATATGAATGCACCTGTGCACAATAATAATAATAATGTGTCACATTAAATCTGGAAAAAAAAATAAATAAAAGAAATCTTTGAACTCACCTATTACGGTTTGAACTAGAGCAAATCCCATAAGAGTGTGTTTTCTGCCAAAACGATCTGATATCCAACCACTACATACACTGCCTACAGCAGCTCCAGCAAGGAAACACATTTCCACAACACTCAGAAGATTCTTACGATCGCAGACAAGTCCATATTCTTCGACAATTGTTATGCCCGAGTCAACGTAGGAGAACTCGAAATTATTACATTTGATCATGTTGGGGATGACTGATGTTGGTGTCAGTTGGAGATAGTCATTATTGTTTGATTTTAAAATTTCCGAAAAATTAATATCAAGTATAGAACAAGGCCCTTGAGGTTGACTGAGATTTTTCCAACTCTCAACTGTCATGTTTGACATTTCATCGGGACGGGCACACCAGAAGTCCTTTTGCATTGACTAAAAGAATAGAAAAAAAATGAAATTGGTTAAAATTTTGAATTTTATAAGTTTTTTTTTTTTTTTAATTTTAAAGATCGTAAGCAAAAAGTCAAGAAATCAATTACACTGATATTTCTGTCAAGAACCTTTTTTAAATTGACCGTTGTTTGATGAGAGCGCAAAATAAAAAGGAAGCTCTAGCTTTAAATATTTTATGAAAGACTCGATCCATATACATACCTACATATGATAGATGATTAGGTTAAAGATATCAAGACACCGAGGTTTAAATAACCTTTACATCACAAGATATGGTATCATGTATATACATTCATACATTGTAATTTATTTTATGAGCTTTGTAATTTATTACCAAGAATAATTATAATTATTTTATGTAGATTTTAATGTTTTTGTTTTAATAATATTCACAATTGGTAAGGTTAAGGATGCAAATGATCTTAAAAGACACCTTATAGATAATTTAATTACATATAAATAATTGATTTTAAAGATAACTTATTTACTTGTTTTTTTTTTTTTAATTACTGTCATCAGATAATAAAGTGAACGACTTTAAATATTAAATGATGTAGTTTCAAATCGGTTGCAATCAATTTACATATGTAGGTATATAAAGAGGACAATAATGGGACCAGTAGATATATTTTTAATAATTAATTGATAATATCACACTATTTTATAAATATTTTTAAAAATATATTAATAGACATATTTGTATTCATACGACTTAAAATTAAGTACAAAAAGTTTGTTGTGTTATTAAGTCCGGAATGCGGATTTGAAATTATAAAGAAATTATAAAATAAAAAAAAAAAAATCAGAAAAAAATAAAGAGTTTATGGAAAAAAAAAAAACAATTTCGAGGAATGTATAATATTTGCATTGTGCGTTAGACCAACAGTTTATACCAATCAGCGTGTATTGATATTCCTGTTTGAATACGAAATTCTGTGTACTTGTTTTAGGGTACTAAATGACTCGACTGATTTTTTAAAAATTACATTAGGGTGTGTCATTTTAGTATGGAGGAGTAGTTTTCTTGTTAAAACATTTAATGTATTATCCAAAAATATTCATGTGACCTTAAATATAATGTTTCCCATGGTAATTTGTAATTTATTTAATTTTCTTTTCTTGCGAATTGCAGCAGGTGTTTTAGATTATTTTTTCTTTTGATTTCTTTAAATGATTATCTTAAAAAAAATACATTCAAAAAATTTTTTATTGCAAAATTTGAAATATTATCAAGTATGATAACATCAAAAATCAAAACGAAATATTTTAACAAATTATTTTCTTAAATCGTGAGCAAGAGAAACTTTATAATTTTTTTTTAAATAAAATTTAAAATAAAATTAAATATGTATAAATCAAATAAACTAAAATCATCATAAAAATCTAGAGTTGATGGCATCAGTTGGTGAGTCAAAGGAATAAAATTAAGTTAATTTTTTATCGAAAATAACAAAATAAGGAGGACTTCAGAATTTTGAAAAAAAAAAAAATATTTAAAATGACACCCTTTTATACAGTACTCAAACAATTTAAGGGTACACGATTTTGTAAAAAGTGTGCTTATCGAGATAAAACAAAAATAAGCTGCTGGTCTTAAAAAAATATCTTTTAAAATACCACTTCAGTGCAATCATTGACAAGATTGACATTTTTCAATTCTTATTTTTTTAATTTAAAGGGTGCAAATTTCTTTGAATTTTTCTTAAATATCTGATGTTGAATAAAAAAAAGATGCTTTCGTTTTTCATCATTATTTCATTTAAGCTATTGATGATGCTACAGGAAATTGAAGGGTATTTTTCCAAAAAAAACACCTTTTTTTCCTTAAGATTTTTGTGAAAATAGTTATTAAATTTTACAAAATTGTATTCGTTATTTTTTTTTTTGAGTAGTGTATTTAAAAAATTTTTGGAAAAATTGTTTAAAACGTAATATCTAGGTACTGGAATATGGATTTTAGCTATAGATTTTTATGTGATATTTTGAGAGAAAAAAATTAATTTAATTAATGTTTGTACCTATGGAAAATCATACAAACTTTCATCGTGCGTCAACTTGCTGACAAAAACAATTTTTACTTGGTCTGGTCTATAGGGCAAGTATTGGTTTCGTGTAGAAAGCATTTCGAGGTTGAATTGAAAAGATGAGAGATCGCTCTGATGAAAGATTTGCTGTGATTTAACATTTTACCAAATTCTTAAATGAAATAAAAAAGTATTGTTGTTTTTTTTTGTGAAATTTTAAACTATTTTATTTTGGGCAATGTATTACATTTATCAGAAGTGGCATTCGCCTTTTTTTTCATTAATCCCATTGAATCCGTTTATCAGCAATAAACATTGCTTATTATATCTTGTGTCATTTTAATTGTGGAATTTCTTGCTCTCTGTTTTCAAGTTCGTGATTTGGGCAATTGATCAAACTAATCTTATTCAATTGCTGATCATTAGATCTCACATTCTTGCAATTTGCAGAATATTACTAAATTTAAGGTCATAACTCAAAAAAAAAAAAAAAATTCAAGAGGTGTTCAATTTTTACGTGAAATTAATTAGTGAGTGCTAAAAGTGTTCCATTTTCAAAATATCAATAAAAAAAAAAACATCAAGGTTATTTTTTTAAATTTTTGTGAAATTAATTTTTGAATTTTAAACATTTGTTTTTATTATTCCTGTGGCTTAAAATCTTTTCAACAAAAATTAACAAAAAAAAAAAAAACAAACTAAAATAAAATTGAACAAACAAATTTCTTTACTTATTTGTTAAAAAAATATATTCACTTAAAAATAACCGACCAAATTTAATTGCACTTTTTTTATTGTTTTGTAATAAAACAGACAACATGGTTTGTTTGCAAACAAATTCTTTTTGTTTTCTGATGTTTGTACAAGAAAAAAAAAAAAACAAATTTCATGCCATAATTTGTTAACCATATGTTTATCGTTTTTTTTTTTTATTTTAAAATAATTGCCAATGCAATCATACCGCCATTAACATACTAATCAAAAGTGCTCAGTAGACCAAGAGGAAGGTTTCACTTAAACAAAAAAATATTATGTATGCAATATTTAATCAATAAGCAATTATTATTGCTAATCAATTATTAATTATTAGGACATATTGTTGTATGCAATCGATGACTTGTATATTATAAAAAACCATAATTTTTTTTGTTATTGTTAAAGTTGAATGCACCCGTCTGGTATTGGTTTCTCTTATTTCTTTTTGTCTATAAGCAATCAATAATCAATGTCTGTGGAGGTTTATTCCTATGAGATATTTCTTTCTTAATAATTTTTCATAAATGCAAGACGATATAAATTTCTTAGGGCCTGTTTAACAATGTCATAGTAATCTTCTGATTAGTTATCTGACACATAAATATTTGTGCAGTATTATAAATCCATAGGAGATAAATTCACTATTATTGTCTTTTGACCAACCTAGGATGAGTTATATATCCATAGATACATTTTTCTGAATTTAGAATAAATTACCCTGAGCCATTATTTAATTGTCAGATAACTAATCAGAACTTTACTCAGACATTTGTGAAACAGGCCCTAAATCTCGTTTGTAGTAAAAAAAATCCAATAAATTTTTTCGAATCTTGAATTAAATTTTTCTTTCCAAAGTTCATCATCAGCGTCATTTCTTTTAAATTTCAATTTTTTTATTTAACTTCTGAGGGAACTCATGTTAAAAATAACAACAAAATATTTTATTTTCCTTTAAAAAAATTTATTATTTTTAATTAATTCCTATACAGATAAACTAATGTATATTTTTTATATATATAATAAAATGAATGAATTAATAAATGACGTGAATGGTATGAACTTCATTAAAGTTCTTCCTGGGTTTTATTTTAATCGTTTATCGAAAAATACTTATTTGTTAAGGCTTTTATAAATTTATATTTAATCAACACAATTAATTCATTACATTTTTTTTATCTGTTAATTTTATTACACATTTTTGCAACATTTTTATTGAGTTTATATTTATAACTTGGTACTTGCTTTCTTGTTTGTTTGAATTTACAAATCTAACTCATTAACAATTTTAAGGGTCAATTTTGTTCACAGCTAATCAACTTTCATCAATTATTATTGCAATCATCATTGAATGTGTTTGTTAATTAAAGACTTTATGATAATTTAAGTCGTTAATTATTAATAAAATTAAGTTAATTTTCAGTGAAATTTATTTAAAACCTTTGACAAATCAATGTTAATGTGAGCAAATTAGTTTTAAATTGTAAAGTAAAATCATCGTTCATTTTCATAATTACTAGAAAATAGAATTGGTGTCAGAAGTGTGATTTATCAGTTCATTTTATTTTGTCAATAGGTACGACCCAAGTTAAACGAGTTTCTTAAACCCTCCTGAGTTAAGCTGATGTGAATTTTTAAAAGTTAAGAGTTTTTAATTAAAATCATTGAAAAAATAAAATAAAAATCCTTCGTAGTACTGAGCACAAGATTTTTTCTACGAATTATTTGAACTACAAAGATAATGTATTTCCGTACTCATAATCAGTATTCCAAACTTAGATTTTAATTAATTAATAAACGTACACTCAATAAATCAAATCAATTTATTTAACTATCATTAACTAAGCACAATAAAACAGAACGAAAAGTAATAAAAATTACATTAATTCCGGCCTTTCGATTTAATTGACCTTATTTTTTTTCCATATTCTCGACGATAAATTTATTTGATTCCTGTCACTTCCACTATGTGTTACTTATTTGTTTTTTTTTTACATATTTTGTTTTACAACGGAATTATCATGAACAACCAACCTGTCAATTTTATAATAAATTCCATTTATAGTACCTACATAAGGTAGGTAGACTATATTATTACTATATAGGTAGAAAGAGAGACTAAAAATATTTCAACGCCAACAATTGATCACGAATGCATCTAAATTAATTTTTTTTTTATATTTTTGTTGCAAACTAATCGTTCATTTGCAATAACTTAGCTTAAAGTATTTTTCAATAATGATTAATTTAATTTTTGCCATGTTTATGTTTCGATTTTAAAATGACGTAAGGAATGTAGTTATAGATACCTTTAAAGACTGACCAGACCTATTTTATTATTTTAAATAAAACTTTATCTTTTTTTGCCGAAAACATGTAAGTATCTTTTTTCTAATTAGATAATTTTGTATTTATTTTTTTTTTTTATTTTTATTTTTATTTTTATTTTTATTTTTATTTTTATTTTTATTTTTATTTTTATTTTTATTTTTATTTTTATTTTTATTTTTATTTTTATTTTTATTTTTATTTTTATTTTTATTTTTATTTTTATTTTTATTTTTATTTTTATTTTTATTTTTATTTTTATTTTTATTTTTATTTTTATTTTTATTTTTATTTTTATTTTTATTTTTATTTTTATTTTTATTTTTATTTTTATTTTTATTTTTATTTTTATTTTTATTTTTATTTTTATTTTTATTTTTATTTTTATTTTTATTTTTATTTTTATTTTTATTTTTATTTTTATTTTTATTTTTATTTTTATTTTTATTTTTATTTTTATTTTTATTTTTATTTTTATTTTTATTTTTATTTTTATTTTTATTTTTATTTTTATTTTTATTTTTATTTTTATTTTTATTTTTATTTTTATTTTTATTTTTATTTTTATTTTTATTTTTATTTTTATTTTTATTTTTATTTTTATTTTTATTTTTATTTTTATTTTTATTTTTAATTTTATTGTTATTTTTATTTTTATTTTTATTTTTATTTTTATTTTTATTTTTATTTTTATTTTTTGTGTATTTGTTTAATTTTTATGGAAACAAAGAGGTCAAATCATTATGAAGGATACAATTTTTTTTTGTAATTATGTCTCACGCTAATCCAACCAAAACTTGTTCCATAAAGGAGGTGATATGTTACTCATACGCCCCAGTACCCAGTTTATCCCAATTAAGCTCTAGTACTTGTCCCAGACATTACGATGTTGGGAAGAAAGTGGGTCTGGCAATTCTGTCCGTCTGTCTATTCGTCTAAAGCCTAAATAGATGGATCGACTTTTATTAAGTTTAGAGCTTACAGTTTTTGTAAAATCCTTTTTTAATTTTCAAAATTATTTTTTGTAAAATTTGATATTTCAGAAAAAGGTTTTTAAATTTTTTTAAATTTTTTAACTAGGCATTAAAAAATGTTGTATCATTTTTTTTCTTAAAAATTCTCTTAGAATTTTTATTCTCTGGACCAAAAATGTTAACAGAAGGGTGATAGCTTATGGCTTATTTATCATCTGGTCACTCTAAAAATAATGCAAAATTTCAAATCACGATCGCACAACCAGAAAAAAAAAAAACTATTCACTTAAGTTGGACTTGCCTGCGCTCTTATGGTAAAGGTATACTCCATGCCATGCCATGCATCGTTTTTCCATCAAGACAAAACTTATCTATCGATCAAGTGAACACCTTTTTTGGAACGTGATATGATACAAGCTTACTAATGACATACTCAATACATATACTTTAAAATGCATTTCGATAAAAGATAAAAAAAAAGTGTCTTATAAAATTTTTGTTTGCAAATTAAATAGTGCATGCCATTGCCTGATGCAATGACAAACGTATTGCATTTTAAAAATGACCTAAATAGTCGCGTGGTTCACATACAGTTTTGTAATTCAATTCCGTATGCGAATGAGTGAGTGAGTGAATAAAGGTGCGGATATTTGCTTTCACTTTTTTAATTTTATTTTAATATGAAACTAACAACCTACCTCAATGCCATTGAACTTGATCCCACTGAAGAAATAAAAAAAATAAAATAAATAAATAATACTTTTGTATTTAACGCCGCGCGCCGCGACTCATTGAGAGCTCTGTTTCATGTTACTCATGCAACAGAAAAAAAAAAATTTGCGCATACGCACTGGTCGTTAATGGCATAGTAAATGGCCGGCGAGTGATGGGAATTTATATTCAATTTATTCAAAATGATTTTTGATGCTAATTTTATTGCTTTTTTTACAGGCTATTATTTTTAGTTTATAAGGAAATATGTAATTACTAGTTGACAGTCAAAGTATGTAGATTAATAGTTTAAATTGTTTTTGATTCATGTAATTATATACATAGTTAAATTATTTTTATTTTTATTTAATTTTGATCTAAATGATCTATGATCTAAGTGGCGAAAAAATTGTTAGCTGTGACCTTAAGTCAAAAATCAATTTAACTATTAAGACAATGAATATTCTTTGCTTTAAAAGGAGCTTTTAGTTTTTAAAGATAAACATGGCATGGTAATTAGAACACTAAAGGTGTTTTTTTTAAATTTGAATGGTGCATTTAAATTAATTACCATAGTTATTTTTAAGCTGTTTTTTTTTTTTTTTATTTTATTTACTTAGTTCATGACACAACTTGAATGGAAGAGTTAAGCTCAGATTAGACAGGTTGCCTTTGGTAACTTTTCGGTGTCGATGCGTGAAGTTAATGCATACTCAAAGGAGAAAGAACTTATTTACCACCTCATAGTTTTTGCTATCACGACGTTTTTTCTCTTTGTCTTATGTTCGTTTCATTCAAGACCTGTTTTTCTATCGCCGAAGTGCTAAGGAATCTATTTTAGCATCTTAGAAGGGGCTAATGATAGTATGATAGTGATAAAGTATCTCAGTTGAAGTTTTCCCGAGGATAGTTTTTCAGTCTTAGGGCATACCGCCCCTGTTGGAACCTCATGATGGCATGTTTGAAATAGTTCGGAAGAGTTATCCCCGAGTTCTACATTACCTCAGAGTATTTTCTAAAGTCACGCTTCTCAGCTGGATCCGTTTTCCCAAGATCTTGAGTTCGACTTACTTCAAATAAAGAGGTCCTGACGATGAAAGCTTCTATATGCGGCTTTGAAGTTAATGATATGAAAGTAGGTATCACCTTGAAATTCGTTTAATTCCAATCTGCCGGAAAAAAAAAATCCAAACTGATACTTGCTGGGGCTTAATTCTGTAAAATGAAAACGCTCAAACGATATCGTTTTGACAATAGCTGTCCCTATCATTCTCTTAAGATGTGATAGAGATGGATTGTCAAAACGATATCGTTCGATCGTTTTCGTTTTATGCAATAAGGTCCCTGTTCAAAGTGCTGCACACAAGCATTAAAATTGAATCAATCCTATATGTACATTTTTTTTAGCAGATATGTGCCTTGAAAGTTCTTCCAAGACATGGGATCTCCTATTTTTTTTTTTTTTTTTGTGGATGAAGCATTTTCGATGCCTGAGAGACTATTAGCTCCATATGCCCCTATGGAGCTAATAGTCCATATAGTTGCTGATTCGATGCATACAGTCTTTCATAACATTTCTTCCATATTTGACGAACTCTACTAATGAGCCATCAGAACAAGCGGCCATGTATTCTCAAGTTTTTTAAACCCAATTCTACATCTTTTACAAAATGAGTGTTGGGACTGGTTCTTCATTGATCAGAAATATCACTCTATCCTGATCAATAGCTGCTGGAAATTCAGCGGTGACTATAGGTTACCTTTGCTTCTTGGAAAAACTAGTTTGCTACAACGCTTTTTATGAAACCTGAGGGTGTTGTTTCAACCGCTAGATTATTCGATCTCCTTTAGGTGTTAGACTATAATGGAAGATCGTCTTCTTCTTCTTCTTCCGATACTTGGATCCCTGATTGTTGGCGTCTGTGCAAGGTTAAAAGCGAAAAACTTTTTCCTCAGGTGGTTTCTTAAGACTTAGACAACTCCATGTTTGCTAGGTTTGTTATTAATGTTCATTAGAGAGTCGAGCTTTGAATTTTACAACAACTAGAAAATAGTCAGTCTCATCAGGTATGTGTGTATTTTGTCATAATGATAACTATTTTACAAAAGGGCCCCTCACCTTGGATTTAATTGGGATGATGATTGGAAATTTATAATCAGTTCAGAAAATCAGAACCTTACCCTTTAGCCTTGAGACTTAAAGCGATACAATAAACACCTGGCTTAAGACAGACAGGATTTTGCAGAATTTGGTCTAAAAGAACGGTTTTTATACAAGTTTTTTTTTTTATGTTCAGGGACAAGATTGGCTAGAAGAAGCTTGATGACTGACTAAAAACAGTATCATTCAAGAAATATTAGTCCACTTCGGACTATGAAGTCACTTTAAGTAGTTAAATTTAATTTTCAGTCGTCTTTCTATCAAATTAAGTTGGGAGCTTCGAAATAATTTACGGATTCCTCTATTTTAAGTCTGAAAACTATTTTTTAACCAAATAACAAAAAATAAATTAGTATTACATCCACTTCTGTAGCGATTCTTCTACTTTTCAAAAAAAAATTCTTAATCCTTACTTATTCCAATCATATCCTTACTTATTCCAATCATACATTTTCAAGGTCTTCTTCTTTTTCACATTTCAAAAAATACTGCATTAACAATTAAAATAATTAAACTATTCGCATTGTTTACGTTTTGTTAGGCGCCACTTGAAAATTGAAATGATTTTATTATCCTCGCAGTCTACATTTTGTTGGGCGCCACTTTCACTATTGATTATGAAATTCACTAATCATACAAAATGGGATTATGCCCGGTTTTCTAGGGAATCTTCAATTTTTGATTCCGCCTTGGGACATTATTGTTAGCTTCATCATAAAAACGCTATTTAATCAGGTCTTTAACTAGCTACCCTCTAGCTCGCGTCTTAATCTTGCATCTCTTCCATATTTCAATTACGAGATAAATGAAACAATGAACTTAAAATAAATTCCATTGTATATGAGCATTAATCTTTGTATCACCCCAAACTGGAATTTCGAACAATTTTTACTATAAACCTCTTGTCATAGTGTAGAAAGCTTAACTATTGTAAGAACTCGTGCAATTTTAATTGAACTTCATATTTAATCGTTGTTTAATGTAGTTTCAACTTTAATAGTAATTTATGTTATTTTAATGACACACTCTGATACCTATAAGATACCAATCTCGTAAAGGTTTTTTTTTTTTTTTAATTTCAAATCATTGGCAGACTACAAGTATAGTACCAGACACGTACACACGAGTACGTATAACCTCTGTGAATTCGATTAACATCAACTGATTCACATCAGAAGAACGCGCGCGGTTTAATTGAAACATGTTAAATAGCAAAACATTTGAAATTGTATTTACATAAATTAAATACTGTATCTACCATAGCTAGCTATTGTTTGAAAAGGTGTTGATAGTTTGAATTAATTTAAATGGTTTAGTAATTAAAGTTTGAAAAGTAAAAACCTATAGTTTGGCAGTAATTTGACATAATAATAATAATAATATTAATAATAATGTAGGAAACAAAAATGAAGGAAAGCATTGGCAGACATTGAACGTAAATGATTTCCATTCAATTACTGTTCTGCGATTTAAATAAATAAAGAAATGTGACTCAAAGAAGATTTGTCTATATATGCCGCAAGTATGTACCTTTGTTTGTTGTTTCGTTGGAAATTAAGCTCTGCCATGTTAAGTTTGTCAAACTCAATGTTTTAATTGTTTAAATAACAAACAAAAAAACATCAACATTAAGTCCATAAAGTGGATTTTAGATGACTTTGTTTTGAAGTGGTAAACAATTTGCTGTTATGATTAAATTCTGTGTGCAAGGTCAGAAAATAAAAAAAAAGTAAACAAACATTTTCAGTGGAAAATTTTGTTAACAAATTAGAAATTTATAACTTGGGATCAGTATTTGCTGCTTGCAGTCTCGAGCTGGCTGGGTTTGGAGCTTTTGACCACCAAGGCCAATGTGACAATGTCACATGTATTGCGTGGATACTGATTTAGCATATTGATGAAAAGAAACAATGGACTGTAAGAAGACAATATGAAATCCTCCTTCGAGAATTAGATCGTAGATATCTTAAAATTCGCTTTAGTTCCAAAATATATGTATGTACTTTGAATATTTGATCGTAGATATCGTGAACTGAATTATAATACCGAAATAGAACAACATCCAGTGTTGTTGTAAATATCGTAAAATTTAATAAAATCTCGAATTAGAACTAATTCCAGCGTTATATCGTATGTATCGTAAAATTCAATGTAACGATATTTTCGATCAATTGTTCAAATTAATTCTTTTTTTTCTGGATTAAAGTTCATTTTGCGATATATACGATCTTATGATCTATTTTGAGCGTTAGATCGTAAATATCAAAAAATACAATATAAACCCAAAATAGAACTTTTTCCAGTATTTATTCGTATATGTATATCGTAAAATTTAATTTTTGCTATTCCCAAACAGAATTACTATGGAAATTAGATCGTATACATATGTATATGTACATACATATGTATGTTTATGTATATTAAGCAAAATACACTATATTTACAGAATAGAACAATTTTTCGAGCGTTTAACTGAATACACATATCGTAAAATGCACTATAATCCCTAAAAAAAAAAACAACAAAATAGTTCGAATAATTTAATTTTAGGTTAATTACAGTAAAGCTAATTATCGTAAAATTAAAAAAAACATAAAATTTCTAGCATTAGATCGTATAGAACTATTTAAGACGTTAAATCGTACATATATAACAAAATGCATTAATTTCAAGAATATAACTATTTTTCAACTTAAGATCGTAAATATCGTAAAATGCACTATAATCCCAAAAATTAGAAAACTTGATTGTAACTATAATTAAATTCAATATAATCCTGAAATAGAATTATATTCTTCAAAAGTAAGATCGTATGTATTGTAAATTGCACTTAAATCTCGAAATATAACTAATTCCAACATTTATGTCGTATTTATTGTTAAATTCAATATAATTTTTGTTAATTTCGTCTGCAAATCTATTTATCACACATTTATTCGTGAAACATGAATCAAATTATTAAAAATAATAAACAAACAGAGGAGACACCATATTTTTTTTTGACAAGTTCATATAAAATGTAAATTTGATGAATTATTAAAAATTTAATCAAGAAATTATAAATCTTTCATATTTCTAACACCCGGCTACTTTGAAGTTACATTTCTTGTTTTTTTTTTTTTTGCAAATTTGAAGGTCATGCTTTATGACACATATTTATCTAAAAGCCGGTCTTAAAACCATTAACGCACATGCTACCGAAGGTGAAATTGTTAATAGACTATCTGTCATCAATCAAATTAACACCTAGCAAATTATCTTTGAACAATCAAGTAATATCCACATTCACCATCTTTTGCCGGTTAAGTCACGATTGGTCTGAAGACGACAAGTAAGGAGGGGGATGGCTTTGCAACTCTTTTATGGTGCGTCAAAAGGTATTTAAGGCAAAATAAATGTGTATTTACACAATTATTGTATTATCGTCTATTTAATGAATATTGATGACGATTTAATGCCGTGCTAGACTTGATGATTCAACAAAGACCATTTGAAAAGCCTCTTACTCGATGGCTGGCAAATTGAGTGAAATGAGTAGCTTCTGGCTAAGAAAGGTTGAAAAATGATTGTTATAATAATAACATTGAACATTTTTATGAAACAACAGCAATTTAAAAGGCTGGATTTGTAGCTACATATATCACAGGGGCTGTAATTGAATTTTAAGTGGTAAGGTTCATAAAATTGTGTTCATTACATTTTTTGGAAAAAACGCTATTGATATCTTTATAAATAATACCGTTCTATGCTTCTACCTAAAAACTTACGACACAAAGTTAAAACGTGTAGGATAGAAAAATTACAGATTATAATCATTGAACATTTTATATTCGATATAATGAAAACTATCAATTTCTCTGTCATTATTAGTTAATTTAGATACATATTTAGAAGTTGGTACCTATTTATGTCTAATGAATTTGAGGTCAAAAGTGAAGTATTAAAGGAGCTTGAATAATGTAAACAAGTCTTAAAATAATTATAAATATAAATATTAAGCATATCTTTATATTTATTATTAATTGAGCTAAAGGGTAAGCACCTAATTCATAAAAAAAAAAAAAATTGGAAAAAAAAACTTTAAGCCATAAGTTGAATGATGTGTTATGTTTTAATTAATCTAGAACATCTAGCAAGACCATCTAACTAGACCACCTGATAGACCATCTTAATTCATTTTAAGAACAAAAAGACCCACTAGACCATCTACACTATCTATGCAATCTAACCAACTAGACTATCTAGACCAATTAGACGATCTAGAACACCTAGACCATCTAAAATATCTAAAAAAATTTAGTCCAACTAGACTATCTACCCTTTTAGACCAATTAAACCGTTTAAACTATCCAGACAATCTAGACTAACTAGAACATCTAGACCTATTAGTCTTATCTAGACCAAGTAGAGGATCTAGACCAACAAGACCATCTATAGGCCAACTAGAAAATATAAAATCTAATTAGACCATCTAGACTATCAAAACCATCTTGTCTACCTAAACGATTTAAATCACCTAGACAACCTATCAGTCGTAGATCTATCAAGCTATGTGTATTTGTTTCTTGGTTTTTTTGGGTGATTTTTATACTCTAGAACTTTTGCTTCACCAATTAAGTCTTGACTAATATACATTAAAGGTGCCACGTAAAGAAACAAAGTTCATTACCCTTTTTCAATTTTGTAGAGAGTCTCTTCTTAGTAATTCAATCTTATATAACAGTACGTTCTGATTTCACTAATACATTAAAAGGTATTTATCTTTATACTTTGTTAAAGACAAATTTCATATGAAAACGTAAAAACCACCGACCTAATTATTTTTAAAATTGATTCAATGTAGAAGGTGTGGATTCATCAGAAAAAACCAATGGAAAATAAAATAAGTGTAACGTGATTTGACTACTTTAGTTAATAATTGCATTTTTCCAAATCGAATTGACATATGTCATGATTTTACAAAAAAAAAAATAAAAATTTGCATTTAAATCAGTACCTACACAAGTTTGCTCTCTCAATAATTTATATTTTATTTTATTTTATTTTTTCAAAGAAGAGAACGCGAACACACCTTTAAATATTTAGACGAGTTTTTATTTAATCTAAAGGTAAATAGTAAAATCATAAAAAAAAAGACGATAAAGAAATAAATTTCTTCACAATGAAATAATTTCGAAATTCACATAAATTTCAAAATTTACGAAAAAAATAAATAAATTTCGAAATTTACGAAAAAAAAATTCGAAATACATCCGAAAATGAATAAATTTCGAAATTTATAAAAAACAATAAATTTAAAAATTTGTGAAATATAGATTAATTTCGAAATTTACTAAAAATAAATAAATTTCTAAATTATCGAAAATTAAATACATTTTTAAATTTACGAAAAACAAATAAATTTTGAAATTCCGAAAAACTAATAAACTTCGAAATTTAAGAAAAATAAAAAAAAAAAAATTTTTTAGGAGAGTTTGGGAACTCTCCCCTAAAATTTTGACGAATCAAAATTTTAGTGGAGAGATTTGTTTGGATACCTCAAACTCTCTTACAAAGCAAATTAATTTTAAAGGAGAATTTCAGATGTCAAAATAATACTATCCACTAAAATTCCGACAAAGCTGAATTTTAGTGTAGAGATTTTTTTAAAATTTTATTCAATGTAAAGGTTTTGGGTTCGAAGTTTTATCTTTTTTGTCTAATTTGCCTAGGCTAGTAAGAAACTTTTGCAATACTTTAAAAGTAAATTCCCAACAGGAACACTTTCTAGCGACGCAGGAGGAGAGTTTTTTTTAACTTTTTATTCACGCTTCAACTGCGCTGTCTTTAAAATGCAAATATTAACAACCATCTTCACTTTATTAATTACTTTGTTTATATATATTTTTTCGATATAAAGATACAAACCAACTCTGAGCTGTGAGACTATTAGAAACCCACGTAGATGTGTAGGCATATAAATATATACGAGAACACTGACACTGCAGATTAAATAAAACTCGATTAACCACTTGACTTTTCTCAAAGGTTTCGATTTACACCTGATTAACAACATCTCTCACACAAACAAAAACAACACTATATCCCAAAGCCATCAACAACAAGTTTATTAAAAAAAAAAAAACAACACAAAAAAGTATCACAAGTTTCAAAGAGTAAATCTCTATATTTCCATATTAAAAAAAAAAAATAACACACAAATATCAACGAAATTAAAAGACTAAAAATTGTTCAACTCAATTTAAAAAAATCTACCTGTGAGTAAAACTCTGAGTAAATTAGTTTATAATTGAACTTTTATCAGTTTTGTAGCAAAATTTTGTCAAATCATCAATCTTATCGATTACTTTTAATTATTAGAAAAAAAAAACTTACTTGAAATACAAACGAAAAGATATGAAAAGTGCAAACCAATTGAAACATTGACAATATAATCGCCCACGTTGCTTGCCACAAGCCGATGTCCCCGAATAAGTATGCAATTTTGTCAAATTTCACAGATAAATTTTTTTCGTAATCTTCTTCGTCGTCATCGTCATTGATGTTTGTGGTCTGATAACGAGGTTTTCCCATAATTCTTCTGTTTTTTTTTTTTTTTTTTTGTTATTGTGATTTTGACAAATTCTTGACTTCGGACACGCGTCCACTCGCAACACGATTCACTTATAAACTGAACTTTTAAATACCAATATCCCCCCCCAGTGATGGTATTTAAGGAATGGCAGATAGACTAGCTCTTTGTACGTACGATCGTTACGGGTTTTAAAATGGCTAGTATAGTCGAGAGTTTCCGGAACCCATTAATCTTAGCATTTTAACCCACTGTATATATCTAACCTATAAGTGAGTGCCTTTAAGCGACATTGAAACTATATAGAGAGTGAGAGACACCTTTCGAGAGTAATTAGCAATATCGATGATTATAAATAAAAGGTAATTCAAGTCCGAGCAGCGCGCAACAACTGTGGCCACAACCACCATTTGGTATAATATAGGTGCACTTCTAAGTTAAAATATAGTTAATGTGTCAACAAAACCATGTCAATACGTCAAATAGAATGACATCAAGACTGACAAATAACCAATCACTCGTAAATGGGGATTTTTTGTTGTTGTTTTGTTCTGTTTTATTTTTGAAAAGCGCGCCAAAGTACATCTTGATGAGGTTTAAGGTACTCTTGCTTGAAGAGGGGGTTGGGGGTGGTGGTGGTGCAAATAATCATTATATTCATTCAATTAAAAGGGGCGGCATACATTTGATAAAGATTTTTTTTTTGCAATATCTAATGGTTTTGTCTTTTTTATCTTTGCAACACGTCAAGTTAAAGCCATCACAACATCTGGCAAGATTATGGATGAGACTTTGACGGTTTCTTATTGATTGATGGCTTTGAAGTACCTACCTTACTTAACTAGCTTTGTATACATATGTGTAAAACATAGATACGCTTTAATTTGTGCAAATAATATATGAAGTCACTATTGAAATAATCTCTTAGCAAATAAATATATAAATTGCGGCCTTGTCTATGACAATGATGACAGTTTTTTTTTTTAATTTGGGCAACTCTGTCATTATCATTATTATTATCATTCAAGAGGTTTGCGAGTAAAGACAGTCAACCGTTTTACAATAATAATTGATTATAGAGATTTTTTATCGATCAGTTGTCATTTTAACCCCAACTTAATAGGTTATAGATTAAGTAGTTAATTAAATTAATTAGATAACATAAAGATAAAATTGGTTTACATATACATTCACCTTTTGGAAGTTTAATTTTATTGATTTAAGTGGGTATCAAAATGCCTGCAATGCAGGTAATGTAGATTCCTAAAATGATATTAATTATAGAACGAACCTACATATGTACATACATGAAACTTATCGAATTTTTAATAGAAAATTAGATACAAGGTAAAAATCTATTGTTTTTATATGATTCACTACTTTGCATAAGCCAGTTTTATCTTTAAAGTCAGGTACGTAGCCAGGGAGATTAATCAAGGGGCTGAATAATACACAGAGACTTTCTTTATTTTACCATATTTAAATCTTAATAAATATTAATAAAATTTTCGTTTACAAAGAAATTTTCAAATATCAACTAATTCCGTTTAGAAAATATTTTTTCGACATATTTACCCCCTTATACCCTAACTCAAATTGAAATTTCAAAAAAAAAATCCCACCTTATAAATTTTAAAAAATTAACTCCTTACGTTTAGATAATAGTTTTTTGACAAATTTAGTCACTTATACCCTACTTAAAATTGAAATTTAAAAAAAATTCCATCTTTGTCTCCAATTAAAAAAAAAAAAATATTCGTTTCAAAGAAATTTTACAAAAAATCAAAAATCAATCAAAAATAGAAAATAGTCTGTCGCCACCTAGTCAAACCTACTCCCTTTTACCCTTACTTAAAAATTGCATATTTGTCTATAACTAAATAAAATAGTTTTTTTTTTACATTTTACCCATTTCCTTCCGTTTTTCGATCCCTAATCAAATGTACCCCATCTTACCCTACTTAAATTTTTTGAAAAATTCTATCTTTGTCCGCAATCAGATAAAATAGTTTTTTACCCGTAGTAAAATTTACCCCATTTTACCCTACTTAAAAATTTTAAAAATCACATCTGTGTCCGTAACGAAATAAAATATTCGTTTTCAAAATATTTTTTTTTTTTAAATCAAATGCTTTCAGTTAGAAAATAGGTTTTTGATAAATTTACCCCCTTATACCCAACTTAAAATTGAAATCCCAAAAAAGTAACATCTTTGTTTGTAAATAAAATAAATTTCGTTTACAAAGTAATTTTTAAAAAATCAACTGCTTTCGTTTAGACATCTAGTCAAACTTTCTCCCTTTTACTCAAGCTACTTAAAAATTTCATAATATACCATTATTATCCGTAACTAGAAAGAGTTTTCGTTTTCATAGAAATTTTTCAAAAATCAACGTTTGCAAAATAGTTTTTTTACCCCTTTTCACCCTACTTAAGAAGAAATTTTAAAAAATGTTCTCTCTATCCGCAAATAAATAAAATTTTCGTTTTTAAAGATCTTTTTTTTTTTTTAAAAATCAACTCCTTACGGCCGGCCTTTCATTTTGAAAATAGTTTTTTGACCCCTTATAAAACTTAACCCCTTTTACCCTACTTAATATTGAAATCAGAAAAAATCCCATCTTTGTTCACGGTTATTAAATAAAATTTGTCTTAACTTTTCTTTTCTTTATGTACATATGTCCATAATAGGTTTATCTATGATTAAAATTTTTTTATTACCGATTTAACATAATAGCGGTTATTTGTCGCCACTGATTAAGAAGCTATTGGTTATCATATTTTTACATGTAAGTTATTTTGTGGTCCTACCAACAATAAAAAAAAAACATGAAGAAATTCTCTAGTTTTCCCATAGTGTAATATGTCAAAATTAAAAAAAAATTAAATATACACAAAGCTACCAATATCAGAAAGATGAAATTGGCTGTCAACTGCGATTGATTAAATAACATTACAATTGTGTCCTCTTTGCGTTGTATTTCCATCATTACTTCAGTGTGGGTACTGGGTACTCTCATCGCTGTATAACTAAATTTTCCTAAGTGAAAGTTTTTATGTCAACCCGAATATTTGCGAGACCCTTTAAGTACATAGAACCCTTGAGGTACATAGGAAACCTAATTTTTGTGAATAAATAAAATTTAATTTAATACCTTGGCCTGCTTTTTTAAAGATTGTTTTAATTTTTTTTTTTATTTTCAGATTAAATTTATGTATTTGCCAGATATTATAATGTGGTAAGCAATAATTATTATAATTATAAATAAATTACCGAAATATCAAATAACATAAAAAAAACGTATAAAATAACTAAAGACCTTTGTTAACTAAGTTTGGCAAATATGAATTCAAACAACTCTAGAGTAAGGTCATGTTAACACCTTCAATCAAAAAATATACAGACTGCAATTAAATCTTTTTTTTTTGGCAATTGATAATTTATTTCGAACTATTTAGTTTCACTCGTGTTTAAAATTATTTATTCGCCAAAAATCAAGGTTAATTGTAACTGGAAAGCTTTTTTGTCATGAGTGAAGTTATAACAATTAGAATTTAAAACAACCAAGCATTTTTTTTTTAAATTTTGTTTACACAGCATGTATGTTAGGTATGTACTCACAAAATATCATATGATGAGAAAAATTCACAAATAACGGTGAACAATTATTTTTATTTATTATTTTAACAAGCCTATTATCATGTACTTATAAAATTTGCTATTGTTTGGTGACTATATTCATTGCGATGATTTGATGAAATTATCATTAATTATAATGATAAAAGGCTATCATATCTAATCACAGGGTAACCTGTACACAATGTTTATTTAAAGAAAAAGCTTTGATATCATTTTGTTGTACATATGTCGACGGAATGACATGTGCATGAGCGTGTCTTATATGACCAAATTACATTACCGATAAATTGTCATTGTTTCTGTAAATAAAACTGTAAAAAAAAAAACAACACAGTAGAACATGACTTCATTATAACGAAAAACATTGACGAGAAGTTATATAATCATAGTCTCTGATATTCGGTCAGTTTAAACAGGGTCTGTCTTATGAAGTGTACTTAACTCCTTGATAATTTTACATTGGCAGTATGGATGAAATCGAAAATCCTGATTCATATTTTCACACAGATTTTTCCATTCAGTTCTTTACGAGCTGGAACAACACGTCTGACACATCGCCATATTTTTTGCCATTTTATATTCAATGTTTGGTGTTTAACATGATTATTAAAACGGCAGAACCTATGCACTATTTTAAGTTACGATATTCGGAAAAAAAATTAAAGCACGTGATTTTGATAAAACTTAAAATAACGACAACACGTTTTTTTTTTTTAATTTTTTCTTAGAACCAAAAATAATTTTCCTCAAAATATTTGTTAGGTAATAAAAAAATATTTTAATTAATAGATAGATATAGAATCCTTCTGAGGAAGAGAATTTTTCCAGAAATGGTTATTTATGACACGCCCCCAGGGAACCATTTTTTTGATTTTTGCGTTTCTCGAAAATGGGGTTTAACTGATTTTAATAAATTATTGTATTGTGAATTTTTTAAAAAGTTTAAAAATATTTTTTTATTTTTTTAAAAAAGTTTCCAATTTTTTTCAAAAGTTTCCAATTTTTTTTTTTAAAAAGTTTCCATTTTTTTTTTTTAAAGTTTTCATTTTTTTTTTTTTTGAAAACTCAATATTTCTAAAATGACTTCATCGATATTTATTAAAATTAGCTCGACACCGGTTTTTAACATTCAGCCCTATTCTGCTATCCGATCCGATCGAATTTTTCGATTCACGTGAATTGTTCACTTAATTTGTCACAAATTATTCTTTAAACTCATTAATCTTTCGAGTTAAAGCTCTATCAATAATTATTTTTGAAGTTCTTGAGAGAATATAATTGTTAAAATTTTATTTTTCTCGCAATTTATATGCTTTTTGGAACATTCGTTGTCCTCCTACAGATAGCAGAATACGAAAATTCACGTGAACGTTTAGCAGAATAGGGCTGATAATCTTAGGAGTTTTTCAACAGAAATTATTCTAAATGCCAAAATGAACGGTAGGTGGGTACCGTACCTTCCATCAATTGTTTAAAAATCGTTAAAGAAAATCTTATTTTTTTCTAAAATTAAAATAAATTTTTAGGCTATTATTTATTTTTTAATTTTTAATTTTCTGCTTTACCGATTTAAATTAATAACTTTATTAAGAAGCTTTTATATTTGAATCAAAATTTTCAAAAAAAAAAATTGAAGTTTTAAAAAATTTCAAAAATATTTTTTTTTTTAAATGTTTCGAAAATGGTTCATTGATTTTTTGTTTTGAAATTCAATTTTTGAATCGTTATGCCAACTTTAAAACAACAACAATGTGAACGCACATAAGAGCAAGTCGATGCAACCCAATCGTGTATTTAAGTTTTGTATCTCCTCTCGCACATGTGGCAGCACAAATTAAGCACATTACAAAAAAAAAATCAGCCTTTGGCTCTAAAAATCTAATCTATTTATTTAAATTCATATCAAATCAATTATATCTCACAATTGTCCAAATACATTTCTAAAAAAACTTCCCATCAGACGGTGATATCTTTAAAGATAATAAACCAATCGATGAAATTATACTTTTAATTTTAAAATGATTATTATTATATTCGAGTTTAATAAATTTATTTGATACATTTTTTTTTGTTGCATTCAATAAATAATAATTTATTTTCATTTTAAATTTTTGTCATTATAACATCATCATCAAACTGAGGAATTTAATTAAATTGCAAAAAAAAATCTGTAATCTTACGCAATCTTATTTATTTTAAAGTCAGCCTTAAATAAAAAAAAAAAACTGTCAAGAGGCACTATCTGAAATTTTTATTGCCATAAACAAATGTACAAAAACTCGCTCATAATATAAATTTTAAAGAGATGTTGTACACAAAAATTCTTCCTTATTTTTATTTGAAGATGCATTTACTGATAGGAATTTTATTTTATGTCTCTCCAAGAATTTTTTGTCATCGTGGATTTTAATATTATTTTTTTTTTTGTATTCAATTTTAATTATTGTATTTTTAAATAAATAGAAACACATAAATCAATACAGCTGAGATAAGCCAAAGAGGCTTTGGCTTATTAATGAGCAAGATTTTATTTCATTATTTGTATTATTCAAATTAAATGAAATATGACATTCAGATAAACTGCATGATGGCTGATGGAGGTGAATAATCTGCTTCTAATTAGACTATAAGTGATTGTGATTGAAAATATGGTATCATCACTGAATCAAGCAAGTGTGAAATTATTTAAATTTAAATTATTTAATAACATTTCAAACATATCAACGTAACGTGCACAAATGGAGGAACAATTGTTTAAAAAAAAATCATTAAAATAAGAAAAGTACGTATACGCCCTAGTGTTCAACTGTATTTTATCGTTGTTTTTTTTTTTCAGAAAATAAATTACGACATATTTTCAACTTACTTTAGGGCTAATAATAATACATAAAAATACGGGAAATAAAAAAAAATAGAGAAAATTAAAGAAAAATATAAAAATTATATTTGTATAAAATTATGAAAACATTTTTAAGAACAAAACTTGGTACGCATCTCTTTAGTATTTATTATTGCGGAGTGAAAAAATCAATTTAAAAACAATCATCTACCCATTTTTGAAAAAAATCGAATTTCAAAAAAACTAAATTGTTTTTTTTTTTTATATCCAAAATATTTTTTTTTTTAAATTTCTATGAGAGGCATACGATTGTTTAAATCTAAATAGTCTTTTTCGAGAAAAATAAGATTGTCTTAAACGGATTCAAACCAACGGGAAGTACCCTTAATTTTGACCAAAAAAATGTTTTTTAAAAAATATTATACATATTGTTAAAAATTACTTGAATTGTGCTACACAAAACTATTAAGATTTTTGAATTTTTTTTTCTATTAATTTAAATTTTCTTTAAAAATCCCAAAACTTTTTTTCGAAAATTTTGGTAGGTACACAAAATAAATGAAAACTTTTGGAAACTATTTTGATTAAAAAAATTATTAAAATCAGTCGAATCGTTTTCGAGAAAATCAAAAATAAAAAAAATATACTATAGGCGTCAGTTATAGCTTTCAGGAAAAACCATCAGGAAAAGTTGAAACAGATGGATACGATTTTTTTTTCCTTTCACATATCTGTCAGTGGAACAAGTAAAAGCTGGAACGCAAATAATTGGAACGATTAGTTCCATTTTGTGTGAAGTGACAATCAGTTGGCACGAAAAATGAATTTACATCAGAAAAACACATTAATGCATTTTTAACAATAAAATAATTGTTGAGTTGATAATTTTATTTGCATAAAAAATTCATTGAGTTATTTGTCATCGATTAGTACAACATTTGCGTTTCAAATCGAATGAAAACCTAGTAAATAATCTATTTGAAAGTTTTTCCTGTTTCGTTTTCCTGATCGCTATAACTGACGCCATAGGAGGAGCAATGAATAACCATTTTTTGAAAAAAAAAAATCACAAAAAATTGCTTTTACCTTTTACCAAATTTTTGTTACAAAAGTCTATAAGAAAAATTAAATTATTCAAAAATGCTAAAAAAATACATTACAGGTACCGTGGTTTTTGGTCCTAAAAATAGTGAAAAAAAAAACGTGTCAGGGAAATGCCCAATAAATAAAGAAGTACCAAGTTTCCAGAAAATCAACCTATACGATTAGGTTGTAGTTGAACAGACATACAGACGGGCAGAATAGTGGGACCTACTGTTTTGGTTTTCCCTATTATCCTAATTTCAAGATGGATCAAAATTTCAAATTCTTTTTATTTTACGAATCCAATTCTTGCCATTATGCACTTTTATTGCATGTTAAATCAAAATCATGTATAGGAGATGGCAGTCTTTTTCCCCCGTTCATCTACTTTCTTGTATAATAGAAGAACTGAATCAATCCATCTACGTACTCATAACTTGCTATAGTTAGTTAAACAATGATCCATCACACGTATCCACGTTTTATTATACGATTATGTCATGTATTCATACGCGAATTATACCTATATACTTTAAATATAAAATTATGCAGGTAAAATAACAGTAATGAGTTCATATTGAAAAAAGTATTATACTTTAAGATAATTTAGTTTATGATTCCCTTAAAAAGCACGTCGCAAAAATAAATACAAATTCTTTTTGAGTTAGTAGATTTTCTCGTAGAAAAAATTATAATTAAACAAAATTGCAATTGTGAAAGATAAAAATGTACAAGACAGTGCATGATTCACAGATTTTTCTTCAGTTATCATGACAACCAGCAATAAAAGAAGAGTTTTTCAAAGTTTATCAATAAAAAAGAATGAATTATACATAGGTACAAGTGTGGGCAAAATTGATTATAAAAAATTAATTAAAAATAGAATTTTATGATGTTTAGTTTATAAAATCACAGCATATGTACATAAATTCTCAATTGAATGAGTCTTAGGCTTTCAAAGCATCAAATATTCTTTATGGTTTTTTCTTCTAGTTTTTCTTATGCTTTTTATTTTAATAACCACATTTTTTTAAGGAATTAGGAAGTTTTCGAAATATTAAATTTTCTTAAAAACAAGTAGACTATAACATAGTTAGGTCTTAACTGCTCGAACTGGTCTTAATAAGAACTAAAAATATTTGACGACAAATAAATATTGTATTTTGTAAATTTTTGGCAAAAATCTGAACAAAATTTTAGTTTTAACTTTTTTATCAAAAAATAAAATTTGAAAATATTTTTTGTTGGTTCATTAAAATTATTAATTTAAAAAGAAATAAATTGTAAATATAAAATAGCTTTTAAAGGCTTTTAATCCACAAAAATGTAGGCGTTTCGTCCCGGCGATCTCTCTCGGATAAAGGCCGTTAAAAGCTATTTTGAATCAATAATTCAACTAGTCCAATTAAATAGTGCTAAGTCTTCTACTTGGCTGATGTATTTTAGTAGTATATAGAATTTGTATTATTAAAAAATAAAAAAAAAAACACCTTCAGTAAATATAAAAAAAAAATTATAAAAAATAAAAAATAAACCATAAAAATAAAAATAAATTTCAAAAATAAAAATAAATAATAAATAATAAATAATAAATAATAAATAATAAATAATAAATTATAAATAATAAATAATAAATAATAAATAATAAATAATAAATAATAAATAATAAATAATAAATAATAAATAATAAATAATAAATAATAAATAATAAATAATAAATAATAAATAATAAATAATAAATAATAAATAATAAATAATAAATAATAAATAATAAATAATAAATAATAAATAATAAATAATAAATAATAAATAATAAATAATAAATAATAAATAATAAATAATAAATAATAAATAATAAATAATAAATAATAAATAATAAATAATAAATAATAAATAATAAATAATAAATAATAAATAATAAATAATAAATAATAAATAATAAATAATAAATAATAAATAATAAATAATAAATAATAAATAATAAATAATAAATAATAAATAATAAATAATAAATAATAAATAATAAATAATAAATAATAAATAATAAATAATAAATAATAAATAATAAATAATAAATAATAAATAATAAATAATAAATAATAAATAATAAATAATAAATAATAAATAATAAATAATAAATAATAAATAATAAATAATAAATAATAAATAATAAATAATAAATAATAAATAATAAATAATAAATAATAAATAATAAATAATAAATAATAAATAATAAATAATAAATAATAAATAATAAATAATAAATAATAAATAATAAATAATAAATAATAAATAATAAATAATAAATAATAAATAATAAATAATAAATAATAAATAATAAATAATAAATAATAAATAATAAATAATAAATAATAAATAATAAATAATAAATAATAAATAATAAATAATAAATAATAAATAATAAATAATAAATAATAAATAATAAATAATAAATAATAAATAATAAATAATAAATAATAAATAATAAATAATAAATAATAAATAATAAATAATAAATAATAAATAATAAATAATAAATAATAAATAATAAATAATAAATAATAAATAATAAATAATAAATAATAAATAATAAATAATAAATAATAAATAATAAATAATAAATAATAAATAATAAATAATAAATAATAAATAATAAATAATAAATAATAAATAATAAATAATAAATAATAAATAATAAATAATAAATAATAAATAATAAATAATAAATAATAAATAATAAATAATAAATAATAAATAATAAATAATAAATAATAAAAATAAATAATAAAAAATAGAAAAATGTATTTATGGTTTTAAAAAATGCTATTGATATTGGGAGTGTTGCTGTTTCTTTTAAAATTTTTGTTTTCCACTTTAGTTCAAAGTTTTTAAATATTTACGCTACCGCATATGGGGGTTTGAATAGACCCTCCATCACAAACCCTTTTTTAGAACATGCCTAAGAATCATTTTCCGAAGTATTTCTATTTAAACTGGAAACACCATATATTCGGAATAAACTGATTCAAATAAAAATTTTTAATTTTAAGATTTAATGATGTTTAGTTTATACGACTGAAACAACTGATATAAGTTCAGGGCTGTCTTTTTAAGTAAGTTAGTCAGATTTTTAATAACAAACAAACATTTAAAGTCTGGACAATTTTTTTTCTAGATTAAATTTAGAGATATTGTTTAAGTTGCTTTATCTTTCTATTTCGACTTATTTCAATCAAATAATAAAAATGTTACGTGACCGATTCTCACTAGATTAGGAACAACACTTCCACCCCACGACACAATAAAATACACCGTAGCCGTATGAGCCTTTAAAAAAAAAAAAAACTGAAATAATCCACAATTTTATTTATCACTTTATTTCATCCGTTTTAAACACAAAAAAATCACAAGCACTATCAATCGATGTGTAGTGTGGTGGTGTTTTGGTTTTGATTAAAGTTGGGGTTGTTTTTGTTGTTGTCTTCCTGTCGGATTTGTCCTGCACGGCAGTTCCACTCCGATCTCACATATCCAAATAATAAAAGGAAATAGATACCTGAAAAAGAAAAAAAAAAGAAAATAAATAAATCAAAAATAATAAATAAAAGTTTACATAAGGAAGTTGCCACCAGATCTTGACTCTGAACTATCCCTGTTAAAGGGTAATTTAGAGAACAATTTCTGGCAGCTATAATACTTATCTTTGGGATGTAGATTATCGAGAATACGAGAAGTTGGTTTTATGTTGAGTAGATGAATGTTGACGATGAACCTGCAAATAAAATAATTGAAATTGTAATTAAATCAAAAAAAAAAGTCTAGCTACATATGTAGGTACTGTAGCGAAATCTCACCTGCAATGATGGGTATTTTATTTCACAATCCAGGGTAGACTTGTTTATAATTTATTGTTTCATTTATTTATTGTTTTTTTTATGTTTATTTATTTACATATATAAATATTTTACCGATTTCTTTTACATTTTTATCAAAATATTCGTGATATAAAGAAAAAAGAAAAAAAAAAGAGAACAAACTAAACAAACACAAAACTTGACAAATTGATTGTCAGCAGTAAGTGTCACTTGACAAATGTCAACAGAAAGGGTCAATCTAGTGCGACACCTACTGCTGAATTGTAATGTAGGTAAGGTAGTTCAGTAAAGTTAAACGCTGCGATAGGGATTTAGTGCAATATTTTATTATTAGGTATATTATTTATTTATGATTAATTTATATTTCATGCTTTAATTTATTTTATCTTAGTTTTATCAGATATTTTATTCTGTGCAATATTAGATGTAAGCAAAGTAGTTACACCCACACTCACATAATATTTTTGCAGAAAAGTGAGTTAATATATATTAGTTGATACATAGACATGCAAGATAGAATTCTATTGATAAAAGTATTGCTGACTAGGGGAAACTCAATCCACTTCCAATCTGCATACCAATACCAATGCAATTTTTTTATCACTTATGTAGGTCATAAGGCGACGACCGATTACAAAGAAATTGATCCGACATTACAGAAAAGCAATTATCAGCTGTAGGAGTTCAGTGTTGCCATAAATCTATAGACAAAAATATATTCTCTCGAAATTTTGGAAAGAAAGTATATATGTATACTTAAAGAATTTTTTTTTCTTTTCTCGTGAATTTTTTTAAATTTTTTTTCTGTTGAAAAAAAAAAAAAAGAAAGAAAATATACCTACCAAGAGTTTGAATCTCGATTTTCGATAGAAATAAATTACAAATAAAGAAAAAGAAAGAAGAAACGAGTGAAGGTCAACCTAAGGTGACATTTAACACTGTGGGGAAGGGGAAGAAATCCCTATAGGAAATTTTGGGACCCAGTTCGTGTATAAAGCAGAGGTTCTTCATTAGGCATAGACAAAATCTAACCAAGGCTCGTTAGATATATACGTATGTATATATATATATATTTATATACGATAGCAAGAGCCTACCTGTATAGACCAAATCGACATTTGGTTCGAACCTCTGCTTCCTTTTTTTTTACCTCGACCATCAGAGATTCGTTGGCAGGGTGGTTGAATTCAAGACCAGGCTTTGACTCGAGGGCTGGTAGCAAGTTGGGAAACGGGGATTAGCCACAACGCTAAGAAAGGCAATCCAAAAGGAAAATCCGTTGGAGGTGCTGCCATTAGTGAATTTTTTTGTTGAGACAGTCCCTTTTGGACTAAAAGAACCAAAAAAAAATTTTTTTTTACTATTTTGATTTTTAATTAATTTTTTTTGATTCATTTTTTTTAATTTTTTTGTTATTGTAAAAGAAAAAAAAAAAGAAATTAGTGAAAAGTATAGTAAAATAGTGAAAAAAAAAGGAACAAATTTAAAGTGATACAAAGGGATTTTTTTTGTAAAAAAGAGTGAAGTTAAGAGTGTTGTGTTTTCTGGACCTTAAGTGGGATATATGTATATAAAAAAAAAAAAAAAAAAAAAAAAAAAAAACAGGTAATACGTGGCTAGAAAAGTGAAGCCATTTTTTTCATAACTTCAGAGTACTGCCGGCAGGACACCGAGGGAGATCTTCTAAAGTAGTAAGTGCCTTGTTTATCATATAAAAAAAAAAATATTTAAACAAATATACATACACTTATACATATACATATATATCTTAAAAATACACTGAGGTGAATAAGGGAAGGAAGTACCTACACTCTGGTGCTTCGAAGTATATCCACCTTTTTACATAAATTTCAACCCTAAATCCTTTTTACACTCCAGAGCTATTTCATAAACCCATAATTTTTTTTATATATTTTTTTGGCCGAACACAAATTAATAAGTTATATACCTTTTTTTTTACCTTTTCATTAATTTTTTTTATTTATTTCTTATTTTCTTTTGTAACGTAATTTACCTAAATTTTTTTTTATGCTAATAAATTGTAATCAATTGTTGAAAGAAAAAAAGCATACTTTTAATAAAAATATCTTCTGATCTGAAAACATTAGAATCATGAAGTGCTAATTTCTTAAAAGAGGTGTGTGAAGGATCGGCTGGGCCGACGATGAGAAGAAGGAAAATAAATTGGACGACTGAAAAATGACTTGACACTTACCTTTATAGATTCAACAGACTTACTAACTACGACAATTATACTTATACTTACCAAACATGACCAAACCTACTTTGTTACTAAACTTACCACTAAACTATAACTACTTTATACCATACTTACCATACTATACTTACCCTACAATTTATTACTAATTATACTTACCTTACTTACACTTACCATATAGACTATACATTCTCTTGACAACAATGACTATAATTATTTACTTACTTTACTTACTTTTACTTACCTAAACAGGACCTAAGACTATAAGCATAAACTATGACGATAAACTTTAACTGAGACAATAAACTAGTTTGCGATCGGAGGTTCATATTAGGGGCTATCTCGTGAATACTGGCCAACGAGATAGCATCGGTTGTATCATATAGATACAAGGGTGGGCAGGCCAACCTTTGCCAATAATACCAGGCAATGTCTTTGATGGCTCGGCGAACCATTGTATTGGTGGGACAGTGGGGCAGATGGTGTCTTCTGGTGGAAAAAAAAAATTTATATATTTTTTTTTACTATAGGTTTTAATAATAGATTAGGTTTAAGAGCATATATATATAAATATATATATATAAATATATATATATATAACTATATATATCTATAAATTTAGGGTTTAGAAATTAAGTTTAAATTTAATTCTCTTTTTTATCCACTGAGAACACACCAAAGCCTCACTCTTTCTCCAATGCAGTGGCATAGGTAACTATGTTTGTGCAATTCAATGTCCTTTAGTAATCCTAGCCCTATTTTCATATCCTATCCCATTTCCTATCCTGATCCTTTATTATTATAGGCATGACTTTTTTTGTTTGCTGTGTAGGAGGAGAGCGGAAAAAGGCAAGAACCACTCCCCAACCCGTCGAGCTTAGCCGAGCTAGAGCAAGCATGCCAACGCCTTTTCCTAACTCCTGAAGATACGCCTCAGTGGTACCCTGACACGCAACAATGGCGCCCAACGTTTCGAACGGCTTCCAGATTGCTTGGGACTCCAAGGAAATGATTTTTCTCTTAAGATCATTCCCTTGGACTCACAACAATCTTCCTTTAAATTTTTTTCCTTTTTTATTTTTTTTTAATTCCTTTCCCATCCTTAAGCACAAGCTTAGGGACCGCTAAAGCTCTTTTCCTGGCGATAGATGGAGTTCAGCCGTCCAATCTAGCAGGTTCAGAACTAGTAGATTTTGTGAGGTAGTGCAAAGTCCTTCGCAAGACAGAGAGCGGGGTAGGACGAAAAGCAGATCACTCACTGCTAGCCTTACAGTCAGGCACAGCCAGACGTAATAAGTGGCGTGAGTGAGAAGTTTTGAAAGTCTACTCGAGTGGAGAGTTGTCTCTGTTTCCTAGCCAACCACTTTTCAGGTTTAACATCAGAAAACTCGATGTGGCAGGAAAACTAGAGATAGCTCGAAACTCTCGTCAGGTCACGAAGACACCGGTCGCAAATTGGACTGACTTTTGACATTAGACTGGAACTTACGAAAACTTGACTTGATGAAGACATTACAAAACTAAAAGACATTACAAAAACCAATAAATTTTCTTTCCTCCTTAATTCGTTTTGGATACTCAGACGTGCCTCCACACACCTCAATATGAATATTGAAAAAACCAAACATATAAATCTATTATTACCAATTCTGAATTCTCAAAACTTAATTTTTTTAAATTTTTTTTAATTACATTAAAAAAAAAAAAAAAACAATTTGAATTTTTTTTTTAAACATTTCGTTTTACACCTATTTTCATTTTTCTTTACATTTATTTTACATTTAATTTTTTTTTTTTTTGAATTTCACGTTAAGTTTTTTTTTGATTCATTTTCTTTTACTCTTATTTACCTTTTTTTAACATTTCTTTTTACTATCTACATACATTTATTTTTGAATTTCAAAATTATTTTTTTTACACTTATTTCCTTTTTTTTTATTTTTTCTTATTTTTGAATTTCAAGATTTTTTTGTTCTATATTGATTTTATTCTACTTACCTTTTTACATTTTTTTTTGAATTCGATATTATAAAAAAAAAAAAAAAAAAAAAAAAAAAAAAAAAAAATTTTTTTTCTTTTAAGTCCTTTTTTTAGTTTTACTTTAAATTCTTTTTTATTGAATTTCATTGAATCTTGTTTCTATCATTTTGTTTTCATTCCTTTTGTCAAAAAAAAAAAAAAAAAAAAAAAAAAAAAAAAAAAGGGGGGAACAAACAAAAAAAAAAAAATATGCAACCGACAGGTGCTATCAAAAAGAGTACGGTAGTAAGAAGTAGAGGTAGGCGACGACTCACTCGACTTGCTACCAGAACCGAATTGAGTCCAACTCCTTTAGAAACAGAGCTCAGCCAAGAGGTGTCGCGAAACCCGTTCGACGATTTGTTAGGAGAAGACCTGAATGAGTTACCAGGTGGGTCACAAACAAACCTAGCTAGAACAGGGACGAGGGAGTCAGGGGCTGAGGCATTAATTCCGATCAGGGAAAGCACAGAAGAGACAAGAGACTCCATAAACAGACTGACACAGGAATTACATAAAGAACGCTTCCTAATAGAACAAACAGATGAACAAGGGCAAAGTGTAGACAAAGAGGAATACGAATTAACCATGGGGGGAGAAAACCTTAAAAAAGTTATCGACTGTGCGATTTCAAGATCGATAAATGAATCCCATAATAAGACAATGGCAATCCTGACTGAACAAACGAAAAACATGACGAAAATGCATTCCATGGTAGAACTAGTGACAGGGAACATGGCCGCGATGAGTGAACGTTTACGAGTAGTAGAGAAATCGGCGCTTTCTTTATATGCTAGGCAAGAGCGAAAGGACGGGGCTCTTCTTACCGATCCCGATGTAAGTCAACCCAGACTTCCTTCACCACCCATAGCCCAATCAAACTACCAAACAGGCAGAACGTGTAGTGATCATAGCAAACGAATTGACATTCATAAATGGGGTATCAAGTTCGATGGGACAATGAAAAATATGACCGTGGAAAGTTTTATTTTTAGGATTGAAACCCTGCAGAAAAAGAACGGGGTCACTAATGAACAAGTTTTTGCTAATTTCCACCACTTAGTGTCCGGTACAGCGGAAAAATGGTATTGGCAATTTCTCGAAGAAAACCAAGGTGACGAATACCTGAATTTCTACGACCTTAAGTCAGAGTTATTGAGACAGTTTAGAAATAGTAAGAGGGACCATGAGATTCTTAGGGAAATAATGGACAGGCGACAGCAACCAAATGAATCATTTGACGAATTTTATGAAGATGTAAGGGGTTTGACCTTACAAATGAGAAATAGACCTAGTGAAAAGGACCTAGTCTCGATGGTTAGACAGAATCTTAGGGACAAGGTAGCGACCCTGATCTTCGGATGTCCTATCAAGGATATTCGAGATCTAAGAGAACAATGTCGACTAGCGGAAAAACACTTATCCACTAGAGATTTTAGGGCTAAGAAACAGATAAGTGAGATAGACGATCACAAGTTAGTACGGACTAGACATTACCTAACGGATTCAGAGGACGAACAAGAAACACATATTTCAGCCGTGCAATATAATCGCACTGACAGACCAAACACAAGTACAAAAACAGATAAACGACAACCTACTCACAAAAACAATGAACGAGACAGAAAACCTGACCTAACCAAAGACAAAGACTTAACTACATCAACGTGTCCTTCGACATTCCATGCGCTAACTTGTTTTAGTTGCGGACAGGGAAACCTTTCCTTTAAATGCGCTTCGTGTCAGGGAAACCTGAAGGTCGGGAGTGCGCCCGGGTTCACACCACCGACGACTGCTTCACTCCCGGAAAAACCAAACCCGGAGAAATAAAAATTCTAAGACGCGAAACAAAACAAGTAAATACCCAACCTGAATGTAAACCACAATATAAAAGTCTTCATGAACGTATGTTAGCCTATGAAGATGCTAGAAAACGAATCTTCAGTGCAGAGATTACAATTGAAGATAATAACAACAACAAAAGTAGAAATTTTAGAAAAATAGCCAGGCTTAGGGAAAAACGTTTCATAATGAGAAGAGCGAAAAACAAAATAGAAGCTACAGTGTTAGCGATTTCTGACGACAATAGACCTTACGCTAAAGTAGCAGTAGATGGTGAAGAGATGGTAGGTTTATTGGATAGTGGTGCATCAGTAAGTTGCATAGGAAAAGGGGCAATAGATTTTATACAAAAACACGGTATAAAAATGACAATAATGACAGTTAACATAAAGACAGCAGACGGTAAAAATCAACATATTAACGGACGGTTTAAGACTAAAGTTTCATGGGGAGACAACACTCAAGAGATGGAGCTTTATGTCGTCCCTAGTTTGCAACAGCAGCTCTATTTAGGGGTAGATTTTTGGAGAACGTTCAAAGTTGCTCCTAACGTTATAAGCGCTCTAGACATTCCGTCACCGACGGGAGAGCTCGAGTCTGATCCTATGCGACAGCTTACTTCAACACAAGCAGAAGAGTTGGAGCGAGTTAAGCTTGCATTCCCTTCGTTCGCAGTAATGGGATTGGGTAAGACTCACGTCGAAGAACATGTCATTGAGATGGAAGACGAATCCATTCCCATCAAACAACGACATTACCCGATCTCACCTGTCGTTCAGAAGTTAATGTATGCTGAGCTAGATCGCATGCTAGAACTAGGTGTGATCGAAGAGAGCAATAGCGCGTATAGTTCTCCAGTTGTATTAGTTCGCAAGCCAGGAAAGAACAGGCTTTGCTTAGACTCAAGGAAAATTAACGCGGCCACAAAAAAATTTGCTTATCCCCTGCCGCATATTGAGGGAATATTAAGTCGACTTCACGACACACACTTTATTTCGTCGATCGATTTAAAGGACGCCTTTTGGCAGATTCCTCTAGAGATCAAGTCAAGAGAGAAGACGGCTTTCACAGTCCCTGGGCGACCGTTGTATCAATTCACGGTTATGCCGTTTGGGTTGTGCAACGCCGCCCAGAGAATGTGTAAGCTGATGGACAAGGTTATTCCATCACGTCTGAGAGAAAATGTCTTTGTGTATCTCGACGACCTCTTGATTTGTTCCCCGGACTTTGAAACCCACATGAACGTTCTCAAAGAGGTTGCGAGATGTTTACGTGAAGCGGGGTTGACCATTAACGTAGAGAAAAGTAAATTCTGCTTCAAAGAGATCAAGTACTTAGGCTATTTCGTCGGTGATGGATGTCTAAGAACAGACCCAGATAAAGTTTCTGCAGTGAAAGATTTCCCTGTGCCAAAGACCCCTAAGCAACTCCGTCGATTCTTAGGGATGACGGGATGGTATAGACGCTTTATACCAAATTTTGCGACTATATCAGCCCCAATGACAGACTGTCTAAAGAAAGGAAAGGACTTTGTAATGACAAGTGAAGCCTTAACGGCATTCGAGAACTTGAAAATGACCTTAGTAACAGCACCTATACTAACTAACCCCGACTTTACAAGACATTTTTACATACAATGTGACGCATCAACTTCTGGTGTGGGGAGTGTTCTTTTCCAGATGGATGACGAGAACAACGAACGACCCATAGCATTTATGTCCCAGAAGCTTAACCCTGCTCAGCGGAATTACAGTGTAACGGAACTTGAGTGTTATGCGGCCGTTTTGTCTGTTAAGAAGTTCCGGGCCTACATTGAAGGTCTGCCTTTTACTATAATTACCGATCACGCGAGTCTTAAGTGGCTGATGACACAGAAAGACTTGAGTGGTCGGTTGGCGCGTTGGAGTTTTAAACTCCAAGGTTTTGATTTTACCATCGAGCATAGGAAGGGTATCCTCAATGTGGTCCCGGATACTCTCTCAAGAGTCCATATGGATGAGATCGCTACCGAAATGCAAGAGGTTGACTTTAGTTCACCGTGCTTCTCATCTGAGGAATACGTTGAGCTGAAGAAGACAATCAACGAAAATCAGAACAGACTTCCCGACATTTGCATATCGGACGGCTTCATATATAAACGGACTGATAGACGAACAGGAGATCCTATTCAAGATGACAGAGCTTGGAAACTCTGGGTACCGAGGGAGTTGTGTAGGGGCCTTTTGGCAGCAGCTCATGATTCTTTTACAGCGGGTCATGGTGGGATACATAAGACTTTGGCCAAACTTCGGCAAAGGTATTTCTGGCCAAACATGACTACCGATGTAAAAGACTATATTTCCAACTGTGATATTTGCAAGTGCAATAAACCCGTCAATACAATTTCAAGGCCACCCATGGGACAACAGACTATTACAGAAAGACCTTTCCAACGTTTATACATAGACTTTTTAGGACCATACCCACGAACGAAGACAGGAAATACACATATCTTTATTGCACTTGACCACTTTAGTAAGTACGTTTTTCTTAAACCCTTGAAACGAGCAACAGCAGCTGAGGTAGTTAAATTTCTTGAGGTAGATGTGTTCCACATGTTTGGTGTGCCCGAATATATTCACTCTGACAACGGAAAACAATTCGTTTCAGAATTGTTTTTCAGCTTCCTAAAAAAGTATGGTGTTAAACACGTCCGCACGGCCTTTTACTCACCTCAAGCTAACGCCTCTGAACGAGTTAATCGATCTGTGTTAACAAAAATTCGGTCCTACATCGGTAGTGACCAACGCAATTGGGACCTACATGTAAGTAACACAGCCTTTTCTTTGCGTAGTGTGTTACATGACGCTATAAGGTTCGAGCCATATTATGCCGTTTTCGGAACTCAAATGGTCCAAAACGGTGAGACATATGAGCTCTTGAGAAAACTTGATATGATCAAAGATAGTGAAATCGAAATTTTAGAGAAAGGCGATAAACAAGCTATCCTTAGAAAGAAAATATTCAATAACCTCAATTTAGCTCACCAAAGATCGACAAAAACATACAATACAAGAAGTAGGGATATATCATACAAAGTAGGACAGATAGTTTATAGAAAAAACTTCAAACAGAGTAACAAAATAGACAAATACAATGCAAAATTAGGTCAAAAATATCTAAAGTCAATAGTGTTAAGGACAGTAGGTAATTCCCTTTATGAATTAGGGAACCTGAGAGGCGAGGTAGTAGGAATCTATCACGCAAAAGACATTCACTCATGATGACGCACTCAGCTACTGTTGTTCCATTAGCAAACTGTGATATATATCTGATGTGGTGTTTATTTATTTATTTATCTATAGAGTTTATTTATATAATTATTTATTTATTTATTTATTCATAGAAATTTTTATTTATTTTTTTTATATTTTTAGGGTTTATAGAGTTTTATTTATTTTTTTTATTTATAGAGTTTATTTATTTAACTTATTATACTGTGATATAAGTGTTTGTGAATGTTATAGATTATTTATTTATTTATTTATTTATTAATACTTTATTCTGTGATATTAAGTTTTTGTTTACTTATTCAAGTTTTGGGTTGAATTTTTTGTACCAGACTGTGATATGAATCACAATTGTGAGACCTGAAGACTGATTCGTAATATGCAAATAAAAGGGCTAATTATATATACTCTGAGTAAGTTATTAAAAAAAAAAACAAAGAAAAAAAAATTCCTAAGAATATATGCCCGGACATGAGAAGCAAAACCTAACTCAGGGAGTGGGACGTGCCACACGTTGAGAACGGCAAAGATAAATGTACCAAATCAAATACATAATAATCGGCCGACTTTTTTTACGAGCCCATTTTTCTCATGACCACTCGAAAAATGTTTCGAGCCTGTTACGTGACCGATTCTCACTAGATTAGGAACAACACTTCCACCCCACGACACAATAAAATACACCGTAGCCGTATGAGCCTTTAAAAAAAAAAAAAACTGAAATAATCCACAATTTTATTTATCACTTTATTTCATCCGTTTTAAACACAAAAAAATCACAAGCACTATCAATCGATGTGTAGTGTGGTGGTGTTTTGGTTTTGATTAAAGTTGGGGTTGTTTTTGTTGTTGTCTTCCTGTCGGATTTGTCCTGCACGGCAGTTCCACTCCGATCTCACATATCCAAATAATAAAAGGAAATAGATACCTGAAAAAGAAAAAAAAAAGAAAATAAATAAATCAAAAATAATAAATAAAAGTTTACATAAGGAAGTTGCCACCAGATCTTGACTCTGAACTATCCCTGTTAAAGGGTAATTTAGAGAACAATTTCTGGCAGCTATAATACTTATCTTTGGGATGTAGATTATCGAGAATACGAGAAGTTGGTTTTATGTTGAGTAGATGAATGTTGACGATGAACCTGCAAATAAAATAATTGAAATTGTAATTAAATCAAAAAAAAAAGTCTAGCTACATATGTAGGTACTGTAGCGAAATCTCACCTGCAATGATGGGTATTTTATTTCACAATCCAGGGTAGACTTGTTTATAATTTATTGTTTCATTTATTTATTGTTTTTTTTATGTTTATTTATTTACATATATAAATATTTTACCGATTTCTTTTACATTTTTATCAAAATATTCGTGATATAAAGAAAAAAGAAAAAAAAAAGAGAACAAACTAAACAAACACAAAACTTGACAAATTGATTGTCAGCAGTAAGTGTCACTTGACAAATGTCAACAGAAAGGGTCAATCTAGTGCGACACCTACTGCTGAATTGTAATGTAGGTAAGGTAGTTCAGTAAAGTTAAACGCTGCGATAGGGATTTAGTGCAATATTTTATTATTAGGTATATTATTTATTTATGATTAATTTATATTTCATGCTTTAATTTATTTTATCTTAGTTTTATCAGATATTTTATTCTGTGCAATATTAGATGTAAGCAAAGTAGTTACACCCACACTCACATAATATTTTTGCAGAAAAGTGAGTTAATATATATTAGTTGATACATAGACATGCAAGATAGAATTCTATTGATAAAAGTATTGCTGACTAGGGGAAACTCAATCCACTTCCAATCTGCATACCAATACCAATGCAATTTTTTTATCACTTATGTAGGTCATAAGGCGACGACCGATTACAAAGAAATTGATCCGACATTACAGAAAAGCAATTATCAGCTGTAGGAGTTCAGTGTTGCCATAAATCTATAGACAAAAATATATTCTCTCGAAATTTTGGAAAGAAAGTATATATGTATACTTAAAGAATTTTTTTTTCTTTTCTCGTGAATTTTTTTAAATTTTTTTTCTGTTGAAAAAAAAAAAAAAGAAAGAAAATATACCTACCAAGAGTTTGAATCTCGATTTTCGATAGAAATAAATTACAAATAAAGAAAAAGAAAGAAGAAACGAGTGAAGGTCAACCTAAGGTGACATTTAACACTGTGGGGAAGGGGAAGAAATCCCTATAGGAAATTTTGGGACCCAGTTCGTGTATAAAGCAGAGGTTCTTCATTAGGCATAGACAAAATCTAACCAAGGCTCGTTAGATATATACGTATGTATATATATATATATTTATATACGATAGCAAGAGCCTACCTGTATAGACCAAATCGACATTTGGTTCGAACCTCTGCTTCCTTTTTTTTTACCTCGACCATCAGAGATTCGTTGGCAGGGTGGTTGAATTCAAGACCAGGCTTTGACTCGAGGGCTGGTAGCAAGTTGGGAAACGGGGATTAGCCACAACGCTAAGAAAGGCAATCCAAAAGGAAAATCCGTTGGAGGTGCTGCCATTAGTGAATTTTTTTGTTGAGACAGTCCCTTTTGGACTAAAAGAACCAAAAAAAAATTTTTTTTTACTATTTTGATTTTTAATTAATTTTTTTTGATTCATTTTTTTTAATTTTTTTGTTATTGTAAAAGAAAAAAAAAAAGAAATTAGTGAAAAGTATAGTAAAATAGTGAAAAAAAAAGGAACAAATTTAAAGTGATACAAAGGGATTTTTTTTGTAAAAAAGAGTGAAGTTAAGAGTGTTGTGTTTTCTGGACCTTAAGTGGGATATATGTATATAAAAAAAAAAAAAAAAAAAAAAAAAAAAAACAGGTAATACGTGGCTAGAAAAGTGAAGCCATTTTTTTCATAACTTCAGAGTACTGCCGGCAGGACACCGAGGGAGATCTTCTAAAGTAGTAAGTGCCTTGTTTATCATATAAAAAAAAAAATATTTAAACAAATATACATACACTTATACATATACATATATATCTTAAAAATACACTGAGGTGAATAAGGGAAGGAAGTACCTACACTCTGGTGCTTCGAAGTATATCCACCTTTTTACATAAATTTCAACCCTAAATCCTTTTTACACTCCAGAGCTATTTCATAAACCCATAATTTTTTTTATATATTTTTTTGGCCGAACACAAATTAATAAGTTATATACCTTTTTTTTTACCTTTTCATTAATTTTTTTTATTTATTTCTTATTTTCTTTTGTAACGTAATTTACCTAAATTTTTTTTTATGCTAATAAATTGTAATCAATTGTTGAAAGAAAAAAAGCATACTTTTAATAAAAATATCTTCTGATCTGAAAACATTAGAATCATGAAGTGCTAATTTCTTAAAAGAGGTGTGTGAAGGATCGGCTGGGCCGACGATGAGAAGAAGGAAAATAAATTGGACGACTGAAAAATGACTTGACACTTACCTTTATAGATTCAACAGACTTACTAACTACGACAATTATACTTATACTTACCAAACATGACCAAACCTACTTTGTTACTAAACTTACCACTAAACTATAACTACTTTATACCATACTTACCATACTATACTTACCCTACAATTTATTACTAATTATACTTACCTTACTTACACTTACCATATAGACTATACATTCTCTTGACAACAATGACTATAATTATTTACTTACTTTACTTACTTTTACTTACCTAAACAGGACCTAAGACTATAAGCATAAACTATGACGATAAACTTTAACTGAGACAATAAACTAGTTTGCGATCGGAGGTTCATATTAGGGGCTATCTCGTGAATACTGGCCAACGAGATAGCATCGGTTGTATCATATAGATACAAGGGTGGGCAGGCCAACCTTTGCCAATAATACCAGGCAATGTCTTTGATGGCTCGGCGAACCATTGTATTGGTGGGACAGTGGGGCAGATGGTGTCTTCTGGTGGAAAAAAAAAATTTATATATTTTTTTTTACTATAGGTTTTAATAATAGATTAGGTTTAAGAGCATATATATATAAATATATATATATAAATATATATATATATAACTATATATATCTATAAATTTAGGGTTTAGAAATTAAGTTTAAATTTAATTCTCTTTTTTATCCACTGAGAACACACCAAAGCCTCACTCTTTCTCCAATGCAGTGGCATAGGTAACTATGTTTGTGCAATTCAATGTCCTTTAGTAATCCTAGCCCTATTTTCATATCCTATCCCATTTCCTATCCTGATCCTTTATTATTATAGGCATGACTTTTTTTGTTTGCTGTGTAGGAGGAGAGCGGAAAAAGGCAAGAACCACTCCCCAACCCGTCGAGCTTAGCCGAGCTAGAGCAAGCATGCCAACGCCTTTTCCTAACTCCTGAAGATACGCCTCAGTGGTACCCTGACACGCAACAAAAATTTTAAAAATAGAACAGCAAAATTTTTGAGTAAATAACAAACAAAATGACAATAAGTGTCTGTTTATTGAAATATTGTTAAAATAGCAACTATACTTTAGAGTCAATTTGATCATCATATTGTGTGTCTGTTGTTATTACTAACAAGAAATTATAAAAGACATTATTAACTACAAACGGATCTACATAACATGTATGCATAAGACATTCGACAAAAAAATTGATTTTCACCCGACACTTCATTCACTATTTTATAGTTCACTATTATTTATTTTAATTTTCGAAATTGAATTGGTTTTTCGATTTCTTTTTCGCAAAGAACGTTAAACAAAAGAAAGAATGGAACTTACAACTAAGATAAAAACAAAATGAGACCGATGGCTAAGACATAGCTTTAAGATTCTTTAAACTTGTGGAAAATAAATTATAAATAAATGAATTTGTTACTTTACTAACTTTATTTTAAAAACAAAATAAATATTTCAATTTTGTATTCTTCAAGTCATATAGTTTACGTTGGGCGCCATTTACTAAGTGAAAGATAAAAATTATTTTCAATTAACAAAATAGCTTTGACTAAATAAAAAACTACAATATTTTTTCTTAATCTGTGTTGGGCGCCATTTAATACATCAAATTTAAAATAAAACATAAAAAACTTTTAGTTGCAAAAAAAAACACTTGTTAAGTACCAACACAAAACAGTTACTTTTATGTTTATTTCAATGCCTTACAAAATTTAAAAATTTATTTTATGTAAATTTTGTGTTGGTGCCATTTTTTGATTTATTATTCATTTTAGTTATTTTTTATTTATATTTTTTATAAGATTTTTTTTAAGGTTATGGTAGGATACGGTTAGTTTTGGTTATAATATTAATCCTTTTTTTTATTTTCTAGAATTTGTTTTATAAAAATCTTTACGTTTAAAAAAAAAATTCAAACATTTTCGAAATATTGAATTTTGCAAAAATTTTTTACATCCAAAAAATATGTTTTTTTTTAAATTTTTGAATACAATACGCTAGCTAAATAAGTTAAGATAAAATCGACCCATCCGTTGAGGTTGTAGTCGAAAAGACAAAAGGACAGAATAGCTTAACTTTTTATCAATTTCCTCTGTCATTGTAATTTAATTTTTTAGCGAAATCTCGAGTTGTATTTTTTTGTGAATACACAGTTACGTTTATAAGAAAAAAAATAAACCAACCGAATTTTCTTGTTTCCAATTCTTTGCAATTTTTAAAGGTTTGTTTAGTTAAATGTGTTGCTAAAAAATCTACAAATTTAATTAAGAAGAAATCACAACACATTTAGAACTCTCAAAAACATCTTTTTAAAAAATTAAAATAATTCCTCACTATAAGTTCAAATGACTAACTACAGAACAGATTATCTATGCACTCTTCTGTGTGATAAAAAATAAAAAAATCTAAAAAAAAAAAAAAATCATTCCATTTTATCACACTTTTCGATTAAAAACTCACCTGAAAGACAAAAGAAAATATATGAAAAGTTGTTGGCACTTCAAATAAACACAAAAGAAAAACCCAAACAAATTGCCACCATCCAAAGTGTCCAATATAATTGGATATAATATCACTATCAACATCTTCACTTAGATCCTTGACAATTTCACAAGATGCTGGTGGTAATGGTGGTGGCAGAGAGACAGAAAATTTCGTATCACTTTTGCGTAAATCTTCGGAATTCCGGCGGAAATCAATTGAAATAACACTTATTTCCGGAGTTTTTGGTTTCCGACGTTGATCCCAATAAGCAGGACCAGATCTTTGAACACCGTTATGACTGAATGTTAACGTACCTCGTCGTAGGACACCGCTCATTTTTTTTTTGTTCGAGGGGATAAATAAATAAAAATAAAAGAATTTTACTTTTTTTTGTTTGTTTGTTTTAACCGGTATAACTGAAGCAACGGTTGCAAACAATATGAAAGGTTATCCGGGATAAAATGCGGTTTATAACGTGCAGTGGTTTGGCTGCTCGGCCCGCCAAACAGTGGGATAATTCTTGTCTGCATTTGAAGTATATTAATGTGTGAAACAAGCTTTTTATATTTGCAATTGATCGCTTTAATATGCTTTCAAGTATCTGGTATAAGTGTTTTAAACTCTTTTTTTTTTTTAAATTTCGTTTAGAAGCTTGCAAAAGCTTTAGAGGTATAGTTGATCAAATCTTTTGTATATCTTTGTTTATACCTCTGATGGTTATATGATGTTTATATTTATATCGTATAGGTATACTTAAGGCATTAAATTGTTGTTAAGTTTAGCAAACTTTTTCTATTACTACTGAGAGACTTCTGGCGAGTCTTTATGTTGGCGCCAGGGGGGTAAAATTTTCAGTTTAGTCGCAGGTATTTGTTGTCATGAAATATTGAATAAATATTTGAATAAATATTTGAATAAAGTGAGGGTTATTTCGCGGATTATATTTGCAGTATTTCTTTTCGCAATGATAATTTCGCAAATTATTTCTTCGTGTTTTTGGCAGTTTTTTATTTCTTTTATTAATTTTTTGTAGTTCTGCATTTCGCAATAATAATTTCGCTAAATATTACCTTCTATTTTATTCATTTCTCATCATTTAATTGTTTTGCAATTTTTTGCGACAAATATCATAGAAAAATATTACATTAGAACTTAAGCGGTAGTTTTTGGCAGTTTCTTTTTTCCTAATGGTAATTTCGCAAGCTATTGCCTCGCATTTTTGACCATTTTTCATTTCACAATGATAATTTCGTAAAATATTACTTTGCATTTTAACCATTTCGCATCACTTTATTGTTTTGCAAATTTATTTCGTAAAATGTCATATATTTAAGTGTTACATTAGAGCTTAAAATAAAGTTCAGAGTGGCAATTCTTCATTTCGCAAATTATTCGTGTCGATTATGGAATCCGCAATAATGGATTCGCAGTGATTCACAGTGTATTTCTCTTTATTCATTTGTCGTGAAAAAAAGAGAACACTTTACTGCGATCCAGTATTGCGGATTCAATAATCAGCATGATTGCCTAGCATTTTTCGCAGTTTTTCATTTCGCAAATTTTGGTGGTTTTTCATTTCGCAATGATAATTTCTCAAATTATTCTGACGCATTTTAATCATTTGGCATCATTTAATTGTTTTGCAAATTTTCTTCGACAAATTTTGCAAAATTATCATTTCGCATTTTTCACCTCGCAATTATGTCATCTTGCATTTCATAGTGTTTTTTTTTTTTGTTTGTTTATTTGTTTATTTAAGTTTTAAATTTCCAATACAGTTTCCAGTAAAACTAAATTTGACAGCTGACAGAAGAATTTGTATGCTCATCCATTTTTTAAAATCTTGACTTGAATTTTTTTTTACAAATTCATAAATCCCCCTTAAACCCATTTCTAACTTATAACAAATGCAACTCAGTTAAAAAAGCTCTTAAACTTATCTCTAGGCCTCATAACTGTTTTATAAATGCTAGACAAAGTGGAGTTTCCTGCATATCTCATTTTGGTTTGTTTTCTTTTTGTTCTCATTTGGGTCATTAAAAAAAACAAAAGTAAATCAAATCAAATCAAATCACAATCTTACATGACGTAGGTACATAGGTACACATGTTAGTCTGTTAATTGAAATAAAAAAGTCTGGAAAATTGTAACTGATAATAAATGGAGATTGAGGGGTGTTCAGTTGTTTTGTTGTGAAAATAAAAAAAATAAATTAAAAAAAAACAAAATTTCAACTTCCCAGTAATTTTCTAAAAAAAATCGACAAAACGACAAAAAGTAAAAAGAATTATTATTGTCAATTTTTTTATTTGTTAGATAAATTCAGTAAAATACTTTGTCAATTTCTATAATTATTTTAATTATTAATACAAAAAAAATTAACTAAGGGAAGGCTTAACAAAAAAATTATATATTAAATTTAATAATTTCATAGATTTCAAGTAGAAGGTACTTGTCCCAAATTAAATAGGTTTGTTAGTTTTTTAGATAAATTAATACCGTTTTCAGTAGATAATCCTTTATCCCGCTTAAAAAAAATCGTCAAGCGTACGAACTTGCTCTTGTAATTAACAACTTCCATGGAGCCAAATTAAAAGATCAAAAAAACTAAATAATTGATATTTAATTTCAACCATGTTACGATTGCCACTTATAAATTGATAACTGATTAATAATAAAATTTGATAGTTGATTTTTACTTGCTATATGGCAAGTTATGTATTCGTAAAAAAAATCGAACTCGATATTTTGATCAAAGTTTACATTACGATGATAGCGAAATCGAAAAAAGTGAATCTCGCAATTCTGTCTGTCTCTCTTTCCTTTCGGCTGTAGCCTAAACAAGTGGATCGATTTTCTTTAAACTTGGTACTTAGCGTTTTCTGGGCATTCCTTCCATACGTTTTTTTCATCTTTTTTTTATACCAAAAATAACGGTAACATTTTTTTTAGCCAAAAATGAAAATCTTATTTTTCTCAAAAACGTGCCCACAACTTAAAAAAAAAAATCCAATAATTCTTTTTACAAAAAAGCTACCATTTAAAACAAAATCCGAAAATTGGTTATAAATGGTACCTCCCATAGAATCATTTTTTCTATTTTCTCTAAAATGGAATGTTTTCAATTTTTTTTTGGATTTTTTAAAAAAATTTCAAAATTTTTTTTTGAGAAATTAATAATTCGAAAACAACTTGGTCGATTTTTATTAAACTTGGCATCCAGCAGTTTTTTGACATTATCTAGCAGATTTTAAATACAAATTATTTAATAGCAAAGAATAACACATTTTATAAAACCGGTATGGAATAAATCTCATTTTTCTCTAAAACAACTTCTACGATTTTGATTAAAATTTTTATGTGAGCTAATATCATTTCGATCTACTATATTATTTGAAAAAAATAGTTTTATCTTTCGATTAAAAATGGTATCTCTCATAGAACCATTTTTTTTTATTTTCGACTATCTCATTATCTGTGGAACCGATTTTAATCAAATTTTTTACATAAGAGCTTCTTATAAATTTGAATAATATTGCATATTAACATTTTAGTAAATTTTGAATTTAAAATAAATCAAAATTATTTTTTGAAAATTCGATATTTCGAAAATTGGTAGATGATTTTGTTTCAAAATTAATTTTTAAACTCCGCTTTGATAAATACAAAAAGATGACGTGCCTATTTTTTTTTCTAAGAAATAGCTATGTATTTTCAAAATTGTGTATATAAAAAAACCAGTCCCATTTTTTTTACAGCAAAAATTAGTTATTTTGCAGAGTAAAACTTTTTTTGAATTTCTAAGAATGCAGATGACTTTGTAGATTGTGGAATTTTTAACATAATAATTCTCAATGATATTCCATCGCATTGGCTTGAAGAAGAACTAACAAAAATCTCTGAATTAAAAGTAATATTTTTTTCATAACCCATTGAACTAAGTTTACAGCTTAAAGAGTTTGGGCCTCTCCCTCTTTCTCTCTCTCTCATCTATTCAATTTTTTTAATCAATTTGCAAATAAAGTTTGTCTTCCGCTCTTTCAAAACCTTCTCGGCGGTATAGAGGACGAAGTAGTATGTGTCAGTATCCAGTTTGGTAATTTATCAATGAAAGTAATAAATAACCTATTTCTCACGCCAGATGTTGTTTGTAGGTAAACTAAACTAATAAAAACTAAATGACAAAGCTTTTGTAGAAGTGTGATTTGTTTACTTATAGTGTGACAACCATAAGATAAAATTCACCATTACCATCATCTCTCTGCTAGACAGACATCAGGTAAATGTTTGTTTTTGCTTACGAATATTTTTCATTCGTTGTAAAGATGGATGGGAAAACGAGTTTAATATTGTGGTAGGTCAATAACTTTTTTTTGTTTTTCTATACTTTATAAGCTGGTTTGGTTATGGTGTGTGAATATAAATATAAAAATATAACTTATAGTTTCTGACAACATATTGTGCTAATTGAATGATTTAAGACTCTAAATGCTTTTTACAATTCTCTATCTTTTGAACAAAATATATTTATTTACTAAGCTTAATGCATGCAAATTAATCTTAAAAATTAGTGGAAAACACAGGGGGGCTTTGGATTATAAGGGGTGATCTTATGAATTGTGGGTGCACGAAAAGTATATCAGTGACTTCTCGACGTTAATAAGGGTTTGCAAATTGATCAATTTCAATGGATTAGGGGTGGGCGCGGGGTGGGGGCAAGATAAAGTTATCTGACCACGGAAGGGCAAATCGAACAAACCTTAGTTGTACAGCTTCAATTGTAAGGCAGTGGGATTTATGGAATGATGACCAGACTTGGCCAGCGTATTCGAGGATGGGTAACATAAATTGACTTAGTAATATAGGGGTCAGGGAATTCTTTAGATCACCGCCATGTAAAGTTCGTCAAAATCTTAATCTTTTGATATCTTGATACCTATGCCATATGCTAATGAGTGAAAAAATGAAAAAAAAATAATAATAATAAAAAAACTTGGAGATGCCGGGGATCGAACCCGGGGCCTTTCACATGCAAAGCGAACGCTCTACCACTGAGCTACATCCCCTCATATAAATTGTGTGCCTTAATACAAATTTGATACCAATTTCAAAGTTAAACAACACATTTGAAAGATTGTAATACACACCACCACTTTCAGATTATTTTTTATTTATTGCTGCATAAAATGTTGGAAATAAATTGAAGAGACGAAAAAAAAAACTTGAACTGAACTTGTTTCTGATTTTCATTCAATTGCATATTTTTAGGTGTTTTTTTTAATTAACTGCGTGGCTTTTTCAGGTGAAATTGAATTTAGTTGAAATCATCAAATGCATGACTATACCTTGGTGAGGTATGCAAAAAGCATAAGTTTAGACTCGAGTCATAAAATCAAGTTTTTGAAAAATCTACCAAAATTAGATTTGAGTCTGAGTTAAGGCTTTTAGAATATTTATTTCGAATTGAAAAATTGGGCCTTACATTAGCAAAAGTGAATTATGTAAAAGGTGAAGATGACGATTCTTGAATTTATGTTTATATATTATATTCACTTTAAACCGAGTTTCACAGTTCACACAATAGCCTGAATAAATAACTCTCAGTTCTCAATTATTGGCTGCTCAAGTGCTATCTGACTCATTGCCTGAAGATAATGGTTATAGCTTTTATTATATGTTACTTATTAGTTTTTTATTTAATTTTATTCTATTTTTATTCTTGATTTTAATTTTAAAATACTTAATTTCACAATTTTAAATTTCATAAAAGTTACGCGTTGAAAATAACATTTATTAATTTTAAGTTGTAAAATTAAGTATTTTAACATTTTAATATAGAAAATAAAAACGAAGTGGGTTAAGTTTTTTTTTTTTATTTTTTATTTATTATTCCATAATCAGTTAACACAACTTGGATCCGAAAACCGAATCAAAAAATGCAAAACAAAAATAGAACTAAATAGGTAACGTAAAATTTTGAAAACAGAACTTTTCATTTTTAGTTTGAAAATTAATTTTCCAAAAACTTTGTTTTAGTAGATACATAGTTGAAATATAATTAATTAAGAAAAGATTTTTGGCTTAAAAAAGGGTTGGGGTCATTATTCTATAAATGCCAAAGTTCGGTTTCTAAAATTCTGCATTTTAAAATTCTGTATTTCAAAATTCTGTAAATCCAAAATTGGGTTGGGGTCATTATTCTGTAAATGCCAAAATTCGGTTTCCAAAATTTTGTATTCCAAAATTCTCCAAAATTATTAATTTAAAAAAATTTGGAATAGAGAATAATAGATTTACAGAATAATGGAAAACAGAATTTTGTGCATACAGAATTTTTAATTCATTTACAGAATTTTAGTCATACAGAATTTTGGAATACAGAAAAACGACCCGTTCCCTATAAAAAAAATTATTTAGTTATATATACATTATAGTGTTGCCATTGTTTTGCAATATTTTTTTTTTATTTTTTTAGAAAATTGTCCCTGCCGTCTAAAATCGTTCTCCTCTGTACTTTCTTTAAATTTTCTGAAAAAAACACCTTGTGCCTAGAAAAAAATTAGCTTGCATTACAATTTCACATTATTGCCAGTCTCTACAAAATAGGCATTTGATCTGTTTTTCCTCACTTTCGACTTTGACAGATTTGGAAAACACCCGATTTTAAACTCCAATCCAATCTTCTTCTTGAATAACCAAAAATGTAAATGACATAATTTTCTTTTTTGATTTTTTTTTAATATAAATTTTACAATTTTTAAACTTTGGTTTTACTTTGAATTCCTTACGCTTTTTTAAGCATACAGTTTTTTTCCGCTCCATACTTACTCTTGGTCCTTCAATGTGCTATATTTTGTTTTTCTTTAAAAATAATAAATCAATAAATAAATTAACAACAACTTGATAAATTCACTCACATTGTTTCATTTTATTTTTCAATAGAGTTATTACATCTAACATACTTTTTTTTGTAACACTTTTTATTTTTTTTTTTATATTATTGACATTTATTTTAACATTTTACTCAATTTTTATTTATACAACATACAAAACTTAACAAAATTAAATTAAGTACAACATAAATATTTTTGTTTCGTTTTCATATTAAAAAAAAAAAACAAACATAACTAATTTGATTTACCTTTTTTTTATTAATTTTTAATAAATTAACAAGAAATTGAGTAGGGAATCAACAGATGAATATTAGGAAGTGGAGTTGGCCAGTTTATGTATTGAAAATTATTTTTTTTTTTTTTAATTTCCGAAAGAGCGAGCCCAATTCGATTCAAAAACAAAATTGTCAAATATTCATAAGACGGAATTTCATCAAGATAGAGTTAAACTGTGATCAATGGCGATCGTTAAATAAAAGTTTTTGAAAAATTTGTAGTGAGATTTTAGGAGCTGGCGACGCACAAAAGCAAACTTGTCCAAGAAAAAAAAAACAAATGTCCGTTTCTTTTTGAAAAAGGTATTTTATAGGTTTATTTTCTTTAACCGCTTTCTATTGAAATTCCTTCACGAAATTGAAATGCTCGTAAATATTTATATAAATATCTGAGCGTTGCAATATCCGTTTGTGTTTGCCATTTCCACATGTGTATTTTTGCTGCCTGCAATTTTCTATTTAAAACTAAAATCCAAACAAATTAATAATTTTTTCCTTTCCCGAACTAATAAATGGGTGTTTCAATCTTACGGATGTGACACTGATAATTTTTTTTTTTCGTTTCACAGAATATTATAAATTAAGAAAACTTGTACCTAATCTGAGTAACCCAATAATGATGTACCATAAGTGAATTTATACTACACTGAATTTAAAAAAAAGGTTTTAAAGATATAGAATCAATCCATTGCAAGTTCACAGTAACCGACTTGCAAAACTATTTGGTGCAAAATATTACATGACGACTTTGTGTCATTTAAAAAAAAAAATACTTATATGAAAGTTGATCTTCAATTTTGTTTAAAACGGAAAACTATAAAATATGAAAATTTTTACTATGAAATTGGTACGGGTGTGACACATTTATGTAACGTATGTGACCAAGTGTAAGTTAAACGCATTTACAAAATATAACTTACGATATTATAATGAGAAATAAATGTCCGAGAAGTGCAAACATTTCTCACACAAGTTTGGAACATATATTAATTAAATTACAAGTATAGTTTCTCACTCTTATATGGGTATTTTGTTAAAGTCGGGAAGATATCCATTTAAAATGGACTTAACTCCTGGAGTGGGATAGACTTTTCTAGAATAAGATATATCCCTGCATCGTAAGTTAAATTATCTAGAAATTACAGGAATATTAAAATAAATTAAAAACAGAAAAATTAAGTTTTTAAAATACCGACTTGTTGTGTGACATCGACATTCAATTTTAAATTTTAACTCAGCATAATTATTTTCAATTCAACTCAATTTTATCGTTTTCATTTCCCTAAAGTATCAGTTTTGTATGTACATATTTTTTTGTTACGGATGTGACACATATTACTTTTTTATGATTAAATTGCACATAAACTCAGACGCATTGGTTTTGAATGAGAATAAAACACTCAGTACGATTGAAAATTCCAATAAAGGCTTAGTGAAATGCCTTTCTTCAGATTCCATACACTTCCAAAGCCTTTTTCGAAGTTTTCGAGCATATTCACCGGCATTTTGGCGATTCCCGCCCAAACGTTAAATGTTTAAAAAAAAAATATAGATTTTAGGTAGGCCAACGTGAAAAATTTTAAAAGAAAAAATATGTTATATTTTTTTTTCGAAAACCGACCACAACCACGCCTACTTGTTTATCTAAATTTTCTTCTTATACATACTCATCTATGTAACGCTCTAAATTATTACAATACAAGCAAAAACAACATAACATACATTTACAAATAAGTACATTACATAAAAGCACATACATGCAAAATTATTATTTTGCTTTAAGGATAAAATTAAAAAATTATATATTTTTTACTTTTCAACATTAATAAATGCATTTTTTGTTTGTTATGATATAAATTGTTATATATATAATAATATAAGTATATAATTGACAATACAAATCTAACTTTCAATTTTTATTTTTTTTGTTTTTAAATTAATTTAATTGACTACACTTTTACATTTACACATTGATATATATATATTTCATTATAACAATAGTAATTTTGTTTTAATTACATTTTTAATTTTATTATTTTTGAACAATTTATTTTTGAAATATTTTGTATATTGTTTTTGAGTTTTGTTTTGTTTTTTATTGAACTTTTATTTTTAAAAATGTTTTTGTTTTTGTTTTTATTGTAATTTGTATTAAAAAAATCTCTTACACAAAGAAGGACCTGCCTGTTTTGTAAATATAGTCTTAATATCTAGTGTTTTTTTTGTTGTTGTTGGTAATCTATTGTTTATAAGGATATGGTTTTCTTCTTTAGTTTTTGATATTTTTCTTATTGTTTAAATGGTTATCGTAAATTATTATTGACATATACATGCATCTATTGAATTCTTGCATTTGATATAAATAAAAAAAGCACCATTTTTATATAAAAAACACATGGACGTTAAATAAATACGTTTTTTTTTTTTTAATTTTAAACAACAAAAATGACAAAACATAAATTAATTGGGATTAAGAAATATTTTTGGACCAGCCAAAAATTTTATTTTTTTATGGAAACATTTAGATGTGTGTTGTGTAGGTAGTTATGTATGTATATTTTGGATTTTTTGTTTAACTGTACACAGTTTTATTTTTGTTTATTTATTTTGTTTGTTTTGTAAAGACATTGATTATTAAGTATTTCTTTTGTTTCTTTTTTTTTGTTTTATGAAAATGCTTAGTTAGATTCAGATTCAGATTTTTAAGATCAACAACTTATATTATTATCAAAGACCACGAATTATTATACGAATATAAATTATTTAACAATATGAAACTACATATTTTTTGGTTTGTTTGTTTTTATTTTTTTAACAACATTTATCTTATTTGTTTTTTTTTATCTTCATTGTTTCTCTCAATTTTAATTTTAATTTTTTTTGATAAATACTAAAAATTATTCAAATTATTTTTTATTTATTTTAGTTTTTGAAAAACTATTTTTGTTTTATTATTTTCTTAATATATAGGTAATGGTTTTAATGAGACTCACATTCAATCTGGATATGGCTTTTTATTGCATTGTTTGCTGGTATTTTTTTAATTTTTGTTTTGGCTGAAAATAAAGCGCGTGGTTCCACCTAACATCTGAAACAAGAAAAAAAAGAAAAATTCATATTAAAACCTAATAGGCTGGTATTGTAAATTAAAAATCCCCACAGATTATCTTTGTGTGTAGTATAAACTATATAAAACTAAACTACTATATAAAATTGAATATTGGTTTTTTTTCTGTATAAGGTACGCAAGATGACTAGCGAAATTGATAACAATTATTTTAGAAGCTGATTTGGAGAAGTCTCCACTTTTTCGGATAGAATTATACAACTATTAAAATTGATAAAAAATCTTACAAGATTGTTTGGAAAAATCTCCACTTTTTTCGAGAGATTTTTGTCGTTGTCCTTTGGTCTTTTGTCTGTTTTTTTTTTTTTTTTAATTGGAGAAACTGTCTATGAATGTTTTCGTAAGCATTGTATTTTCATGTTTTGGTCTTTGGAAGTTGATTGGCAGAAGTCTACACTTTTTTTGACAGAATTATGTCGTTGTTCTTTTATCTGTTTTGCTTTTTTTATGACACTCCATGAATATTTTCCTGCTTTGTTTTCGTAATCATTATATCTTATGTTTTATAAGATGATATGTAGAAGTCTCCACTTTTTTATGGACAGAATTTTGAAACTGTCTATTTTTTTTGTATTTGTTTGGTGAATAAATATTTTATTGCTGTATTTTCGCAAGAATTTTATTGTCATACTGGAGACCACAGAAACTAAAAAAGGGTAACACATTCAAGTTAGTTCATATCTTCCGATCCATATTGATTTTTATTCTGTAGTACGTTAGATGGTTACCGAAATTAATAATAATTATTTTAGAAGCTGATTTAGAGAAGTCTCCTCCTTTTTTCTGATAGAATTATGGTTGTACGACTACTAAAATTGACAATAAGTAATTTAGAAAATTGTTTGGAAAAGTCTCCACTTTTTCGAAAGAATTATGTCATCCTTTAATTTTGTGTGTGTTTTTTGATATTGGAGACACTGTCCATGAATATTTTCGTAAGAATTTTACATATTTTTTTATGTTTTAGAAGATGATTAGCTGAAGTCTACACATTTTTGGACAGAATTATGTTGTTTTTCTTTTGTCTTTTTTATTTTTTTTGATAAGACTCTCCATAAATACTTTCCCGTTCTGTTTTCTTAAGCATTGTAATCTCATGCAGATGATTTGGAGAAGTCTCCACTTTTTTTTAGGACAGATTTTTGAAAATTGTTAAATTTTCTTAAAACTTTTTTTTTTGGTTTAACTCTTCATGAATATTTTGTTGCTGTATTTTCGTAAGAATTTTCATATTGGAGACCACAGAAACTTAAATAGGTTAAAAAAATAAAATAATATTGATTCATGATTCATTTCTACCGATAGACTTCTCCAAATCTTCAGAATTTGTGTTTTTTGGCCCCGTTTTAATTTGGATTTATTAAAAAAGGAATTAGCAGACTTACTTTTCCTCAGGCGGATGCTGCTTAGTATGTTGTTTCATAGTTTCAGGCAGGAACAATACAACCACACCACCGAATAAACTCCAGGCAGTTAGTAATGTCATCAGCAAATGACTTTCGATTTTTGTCTTTAAACAAAAAAAATAACAAAAAATATATAAAAATAGTCAAAAACTCTTTTCAACAAATTATTAACTCTTTTGAAAAACTTACCAACAAAGACAAATAGGGTGTTAATACTAACGCCAAACCAGCAGCGACATTACAAGCTCCTACTCCAACATTACGTATCGCTGTTGGATACAATTCTGCAGTATAAACTGGCATTATAGTATTGCCAGCACTAATTGTGAATTTTCCTTTAAAATAAAAAATTTCAAAAAATCATTTAAAAAAAAAAACTCTTATTTATAAATTTACCAATCATCAGGAATGTAATTTTCAACCAAAGTATATCATCCTGACCTTCGGTTATGGCCGCACACAAACATGCAATACTAGCACAAACTAATGTCCCACAAAAAAGCCATTTCTTGCCAACTTTCATAATGATATACATAGCAATGGCAATCGCAGGAATTTCGACTAGACCAGCTAGAGCCTATAATTCATATCAATCATAAAAATATAAAAAATTAACTTTGAAATCAAAACAACAACAACACACACAAAAAAAAAAAAAACAAACAACAAATTAAAAATATATTATAAACGTTTAAGAAAAATCTTTGTAGATATAATTTATTATAGTTAGAGACCTGCAAAAAAAAAAATATTAAAACACAAAACCGACATAGTTTGGGCAGAGAGCCAGTCTCCTGAGTAGCTTTCCAAATTTCCAACATTTATAGTACCTATGCCATGTGACGTCCGAAATGACGCACCATCAATTAATTCTCACGCAAATATGAAATATTAACGCGCAAATCATTCAGCAGACCGAAAACCAATATAAAGATTGGCGGCATGGTGGCACAAGACAGTAATCCCGTTATATCTGATCACAGAGATCACTTTCGGTTTTTATTTTAGCAAGACACATCAACGCCGCCGCGCCCGCCCCGTGGCGTGGCTATCATTAGGAAGAGGCGGCAATTTGTTGACAATGCATTAAAAAATTTGATCGTAAAAGTAGAAATTCATGTTAGTTAGCCGCCTCTGATGGCAGTGGGAGGACAAGAAGATTGTTTTTTTTTTTATTTTTATAGAAGCAATATGGTTGATCAGTAATAAATGACAATTTGTGACATTTCTGTCATAAAGAGGGAAGTATGTATTTTCTGAAAATTCTTTATGTCAGAATGAGTATTTTTCGAAACTTACGTCAACTTTAGAGAAAATATCAAAATTCAGAGGCAATCTGTCACGTCGTTGTTTGAAATTTAAAAATTTACAATTGAGAGGAATTTTTAGTCAATTGAGCGTCACACGTTGTTAACTCGCATTGCTGTCAAAATATATCTGACTTCGACAAATTGGTGATCGGGTCGGGCCTGAAGTTGATGGAGAAATCTACTACAGTAATTGAAGCATGTAAACGGGACTCTCGTCACTAATTCAGAACTAATCTAGGAAGACCTATTCGGTATCTTAAAGCTCAGTGAAGCGTTTTTTTTTAATTTTTAAAAAATAATTTTAATTAATTTTATAGAAAATTTTATTTGATAGACATGATCACTCGGTACACAAATAAAGCTCAACCACCTAACTTTTGATTTGGAAGTGTTGAACGACTTTTTCAAACTTTTAATAGTTGCTATAAAAAAATAATATTTTTTTTGACATGATCACTCTATGAACGTACGCAATCAGCCCAAACCTCTTAACTTTTGATTTGGATGTGCTGACTTTCGAATTAAGTTGCTATAAAAAAATATTTTTTTTTAACTGAAGCTGAGCAAAGAAACATGAACAAACGGTAGACAAACGAACCCAATTTAATCCAGCTTCCTTATTTTTAGTTTGGAGGTGCTGGACGACTTCTTCGATTTTTTTAAAGGAAGTTCCTATAAAAAAATGTGTTTTTTTAACCGAAACGAGAAACGATTTAACATGATCACTTGGTGCACAAATGAACCCAATTATTCCCAACCTCCTAACTTTTAATTTGGAGGTGCTGAACGACTTCTTCGAAATTTGTTATAGTTGCTATAAAAAATTATGTTTTTTTTTAACTGAAAGTGAGCTAAGGATTTTTTTGGTTAAACATAAACAACATGCAAAACAAATGAACCAAATTAGCCACATTGACCTATAATGTGGTTGCTAGACGAAATTTTGGATTTGGAAAGTTGCTATAATTTTTTTTTGTACATCTTGTTAACTTAAGGCGAAGAAACGATTATTTTTGTAGGATAGACATGACCATTTGGTGAACGAACGGACCAATCTGGCCCCATTCTCCTAAGATTTTATTTTGGTGTGCTAGACTAGACGACTTTTGATTTCTTTAATATAATAGTTGCTATAAAAAAGAAATATTTTTTAAGTTTCCGTGGACAAAAGGACCCAAGTGGCCTTATTCTCCTAAGTTTTATTTTGGGGTGCTAGACTACTTTTTATTTTTTAAAGTTGCTATAAAATAATATTTTTATGGGTAGTCATGTTTAGCTTGTCAACAAACATTCAATTTCCTCACATTCCTGAATTTTGATCAAGGATATTTGACGATTTTTTGCATAGTTGCTATAAAAATATTGAATAAGAACCTAATCTCCTCAGTTAGAGACCGAACTGCCTGGAGAATCGGTATTATATTACTCTGAAATCGTATGATATTGCAGTGGATAGCGCTCTGTCAATTCATATTTTTAATAAAAAAAATTATCACAACTAAAAACTCACCGAATTCAAGTAAACATTTCCCCCAAAGGTATTCATATTAAGAATTAATCCATAATAGACCAAATTCATTGTAAACCAAATGAGTAGAAAACATATCGTTATCCTTCGCAAATATCTCGATCGGAACAAACACCAAAAGTCATGAGTGCTTTCCTCTTGCACTGGTGGCGTCAATATTTTTTCATAATTCTCTGGCAGTTGGCGTCCATTAAATGCAGCCGCACTTTCGACAATTTTCTTAACTTCTGCCACACGTCCTTTGCATAAAAGCCAACGTGGTGATTCTGGAACAACAAACCTATAAAGTAAATGAAATTGACAAGGTTAATTATTTAGTTCTTCTATTTTTGTTATTATTGTTTAATTCTTACCATAAAAAGCACAAAAATATACCAGGAAAACCAATACAAAGTTGTAATTTTTGATAATCCTGTGTCAAGTAGGCAATTCCTGATATTAACATATAGGATATTGGCAGTGGGAATAAATTGTACATTCCGGCAATAGTTCGCCATTTGCCATCAACATATTCAATGGCTAAAATCAATCCGGCATAGGTTACCGAAACAGATACCAGTCCGAGGAGGGTCCTCAATATTAAGTACAATTCAAATGAATTTGCAAAAAACAATGCCAGACCTGCAAAATAAAATATATGTATGTACACAAAATAAAAATAGATACGATGAATGAGACGATATTTTTATTGAGTTGATGGATTTATGACCTTTGGGATATTTTTTTTTTTTTAAATAGATATCTTCTACACGGGGGATGGTTCGAGTGAGTGGGAGAAAATCAAATGTCAATGTCATATTTGTTGTAAGTTGAGGTAAAGCTGATGGTTAGCACGGGGACTGCACAAGCACATTGCACTTGGACAAAGGTCGTAGCCTTTGAATGGTATAGAAATTATAATTGGAAAAAATCATCAAGGATAACTGTAATAGTTATGTATATAGTTGTTTTTTTTTTTATTAAAATAGAAAAAATATAGAAATTCTATAATAGATCACTCTCATTTAAAACTGAAGTGATTGCAGTGAGGTGTAATTTAAAAAGCACCCACATAAGAGGAAATCTGTTTTTATTTTATTATAGCTATAACTCCAGGCTATAAAAATCTTCTTGTTTTCTAAAATTTCACAGAAAATTATCAAAAATAACAAAAATATACATTTTAAAAGAAAAAAATACAATATTGATCAAAAATCCCTTTCTTTTTCTTTTTAGATTCCAACTTTAAAAAAAATTGCTAAATTTTTTGTATAAAATCATCTACATACAATTCATCCAGGTAAGTTTTTTTTTAAACAAAAAAATATTATTAAATAAAATAAAATCCCCCCTCCCTTTTTTAAAATTGAAAATCAAAAACGCCTTCCCAACGAAAAATATTAGAAAGTTCCATAAAAAAATAATATAGGTACCTATAATAAATAAGATACAAATTTTATTTACGATATATAATAAAAACCCTTGTTCTCGAGTCCACTTTTCGAATTTAAATATTTTTAAAATTGTCTTATAACTCTTCTTAAATAATCATCATCAATCTTAAATTTATATACATAAATCGAACTTTTTTGAGAAATAAAACTAAAAAAAATTTTTACGATATAAAATAATTTTTTTTCTTGGACACATTCTTCTGATGTCCTCTATAGCTATTCTTAAATGATTCAATCTCAAATATCTAAATTCATATTTTTTATTTAAGTAAATAAAACCAAAAAAAAACATTTTTACAATATAAAAAAAAAAAAATTTTTTCTTGGCGCCATCTTTTTGAAATTCAAGACTTAAAAAATCATTCCAGTGCCTTGTTGTAGGCTTTTGTTCTTTAAAATTTATTTTAAATCTGAAAATTGAATTTTCTTTTTGAAAGACAAAAGTTATTTACTAAACCAATCACAAAAATCTATAGGAAAATATTAGAAAGTTCCATAAACAAAAACAAAATTTACGACAAAAATCAACATTTCTACGACAAAAAAATCCATTTTACGTTATAAAAATAATTTTTACGATATAAAAAAAACATTTTTACGATATAAAATAAAACTTTTCTTTTTGACCGCATTTTTTTAAAGGGGTCTTCTTACTCTTTTTCCAAGCTTTCGTTTTTCTAAATTTATTTTAAATATGAAAAATTAAAAAAAAAAAAACTTCACTGTCGTAGTGAAGGATTTACAAGAAGTATATTATATTTTTTTTTTAAATAGTTTTCAATGCACAATATTTTTAGTGATAAATTAAGTAGATATGTGGAACATATTTTATTTTTTAACTTAACGAAAGACGTGTGTCCATGTCCACTTGGCTTAAAGTGAAATGAACGAATAAGTTCCACAATATTTATTATACCGTTTTTTTTTAAGTTTAATTTTGTATAAGTATATGTATAAAAAGAAGTGGTGTATTTTAAACTTAAATACAAATTTATTTGTAATAAAATACGTTCCACAATCTTTTTGAGGTAATTTATTCTTTAAATTTCACTACGTATCGCCATAAGAAGCAAAGTTGCAGGTTGTACTGTCAAATAGTTAAAATTCGCAACTTAATATGTTTGATATTGAATTCGTTGCACAACTCTTTTCACGCTATTTTTTAATTTCTCTTTATTAAAACCAAAAGAAAATAGCCAAAAGAACTTGAAGAAAATAATTTATGATATGTAGTTTTTTTTCGTCGAAATAGTTTACATTCCACAATTTTTTCACGTAATATATTTCAACATTTCAAATGGATAAATGGGTAAAAAGTGCTCATATAGCTTGAAGATGTTTTGAATTCATTAATAAACATGATGTTTTTTTTCTGAAATAGAATACGTTCCACAAATTTTGTCTTGCTTATTTTTTATTTCTCTACGTGTGAAAACAAGAAAAAAGCTGCATTGAACTACATCTAGGAGATCAATAAATAAGATGTTTTATTTCAAAATAAATAAATAAATAAAAAAAAGTGTGGAACATATTCATTTTTAATATTTCAACAAGGATGTATGTACCTAACCTACAATCAAGTTAAAGTTATTTAATTTCATTCAATAAATTCATCCCATCCATTTTTTGTATTTTAAATCAATTTCCAAAAAGCAAATCACACATAACATTATGCTGAGATGATTGATATAATGTACTTACCAAAAATTGTCTGCAACACTGCTGATATGAATAACATGGTTTTTCTTCCAAATTTATCTGACAAATATCCAGATATAATGCCACCTGTAGCAACCCCCAATAAAAAGAACATCTCTGCGACATTTTTTAGATATTCTTTGTCACAGACTAAATTCCATTCAGATGTCCATGTATTGCCTAAATTATCATTCATATCGTATTCCCAAGATGAACATGCTATCCTTGTGTAATTGGGTGGAATGTCTGGTAGATTGTCCTTTATTGTTGTTTTTTTTGTATACAAAATGAGATAAATATAATAAGAAAAAATGTGTAAGTAGGCATAAGAATTTTTGAAAAAATGAACAAAATTATAGGATTCAATTTAGTCATGAAGAGAGAAAGATGAATGATTTATTGTAGATGAGAAGATTAAGTTTTTTTTAACTCACCTCCATGTTTGAATTTGAAGAAAGTGATATTCTATAATAATCATAGCCAACTTGATTACAGTTATCTTTTGAATCACTAAAATTCCGCCACACATCAACGGGAATGGATCGAAGGTTGTCTGGTCGACTGCACCAGAAATTTTTATTGGCTGCCTGAGAATTAAGAATTAAGTTAGGTTTTCAAAATTCTGCAGTTTTTTAATTTGTATAAATTTTAAAAATTTTCAATTCAAAATAAAAACAAAACTACCAAATTTTCTTTAAAAAAATGGCTGAAAATAAAAGATTAAAAAAAAATAACGGCGACACTTACAGTGTCCCGCTATGGCTTTTCTTGAAGCCAGAAATACAAACAAAATAGGTTTTAAACAAATAAATAATTAATTGTGTTTTTAAACATTTATCTAAATAAATAAAGAAATTGGGCTACTACAAACATTTATCTAATAAATTAAATTTTCTTCAAAAAAAGTGTTGGAAAATTATAGTTTTTAAAACCTGCTCGATTTTTTTATATTATTTTATAAAATAATCGAAAAAAACAGAACTTGAAATTAATACCTACCTAACTCAACATTTGAAAAACTTTATAACAATATTTGAAATTTTTTAAACTAATTTGTCAAAATTATACTTTTTGAAAATATTATTAAAATGTTTTTTTCTCCGGGTTGCAAAGATTTTGTAGTTTTCAACTTTCTTAATAATTAGAAGAGATGTCATACATTTATAGCTGTCTTCTTTTAGCCATCGAATATATATTTAAAAGATCCTAGACTTCCAAAGTCCAAAATCCAAAAAAAAAAAAAAAAAACAAAAATCCAGGAAAAAATAAATTCCCGAAATCCCAAAATCCAAAAAAACCTTAAATTTTCAAAATCCTGAAAAATTAAAACTTAAAAAAATCAAAATACCAAAATCGACCCAAAATCAAAGATAACCTAAAATGCATAAAATTCTATATTCCCGAAATTTAAAAATTCAATATAACCGAAAATCCCAAAAACTCACAGTTTCAAAAAACTCAATCAATTCCAAAAAACACAATTATGTATTTTTCGTATTTAATAAAAAAAAAAAAAAATTGAGCCCATAAACAATTTTACTGGTCTGTTTTGGATTCCAATGATCCAATCTTTTTTAATTATTATTATTATTTAAAAACATATAAACCGTTTTATGAAATAAGTCATCCTTATCACGTAACGACAGTTTCTTTGTTAATTTTTTTGTTTACCTTCACCACACATTTACACGAAAAGTATTCTCAGCCAAAAGCCATAAAGCTAGTGCTGTTAATTTTAATTAATCTGTATATTTATATTATAATTAATAAATAATAATAATAATAATGTTCTTCAGTAATTAATATCAATATAATTACTAAACATTTTTCCGAAATCAAAATCCACAAAAAAGAAAATCAAAAATGCCTAAAAAGCATAAATTGAAATGCCTTGATTTTGGGTTTTTGGATTTTAGAAATTTTAGATTTTCTCAAAATTAAAAAAGAAAATTTAAATCCAAAACTATTATTTCATTTTATATAAGTTTAAAATCGATATCCCGAGATTCTGGGTTTTTGTAGTTTCCGAATTTAAAATTTTTGTCAAAATTCAGATATTTTCAAATCCAAAGCTTATTTCATTCTACATAATTTTTGGATTTTGAAACTCAGAAATTCCAAAATTTTAAATTTTTTTAATTCTGAGTAAAACTTTGATTCCAAAAACCAAAGAACCCAAAATCCCGGGGTTTCGGGATTATGAACCCAACTCAAGGATTAAATACTAAAATTTAAACAAGAATCTACTTATTTCAATTTTGAAACCAAGCAATTTGATTTTTAACTTTTTTTTTAATTTTGGGTTTGAAAATTATTTTTTTTTTAACTGAAACCTGTTTTCATCGTCTGCAGCGTTATATGGTTATTGCATAAGAAAGTCATACCAAACATCTAATCAAATGCAAGTCTTTGTCACCTAAAAATTATTTCTTTTTCAAATTTTGCCTCTTCCCAGGAATTTACAAATTTTTCAAGAGTAACTCTTGTCATAAAAAAGTTAATTTTTCACTTTTTCCCTAAGCGGGGAAAAAAAGGTACTTTTTCAATTTTCCCCATAACTGTTCAGATCCCGCAGAAAATTCTAGATCCCACATTCTTGCCTATAACACGCATACTTCTACAGATTTTCAACCCAACCTCCTATAACTTACTCGTAGTTTTATTCGAAAAACCATAAATCTCAAAAAAGTTGCATCAACCATAAATCCAAATAAATTAAATTTAAATTCCTAGCAATTAGTGTTGTCTTAAAATATTTTTCATTTAGTTTGACATTTTTGAGCCTTACCGAATAAGAAAGTCAATTTGCCTTTAAAATATTAACTTTTATTAAAAAAAAACTAACTTAAAAGCTTAACCAATTTCTATAAACAAAACTTAACCCTTAATTCCTTTGAGATGTTTTTCTATAAGCTATATTATGGTGACCCACATACGCATATAAACTTCCTGCAAGAAGATAAACACTCTAACACTAAACCGTCTGCTCTTATTTAAACTTCTTTTGTTTCCATCGCCCACATTTCATTACAAAGAAGGACATTTTTTACATTTAACCCTCTGTGCTCACATAACGAATAAGTAACCTAAGGTAGGTAGGTATAAGCACCCCTAATTTGGTTGAATTTTTTAGTCTTTAATCTTTTACGGTTGTAAGTAAAAAAAAATATATACATAAATATACCTACATTCGTATGTAGGTATGTATTTTTGTATCCTCTTTACTCAGTTCTATCGTTGAGCAAACACACATCCGTTATGTCTCACCTGCACCAGCACAGCACAGCGCAGCGCAGCACTTACCCCGGAAGCAGGCATCATATCAACATCGACATGGCACTTGTGCCATTAGAAGTCGGCAATTTTCTAGCTCAGCCATTCGAAAGTAATGACTTCCCTCCAAAATGAGATCTTCTCTATTTGTCTTTCTTTTTCTTTTTTTGTTTTTGTTCGTTCTTTGGGTTACCGTGCCAAAGGCGGCGACACCACCGAACGAATGATGAAACATCAAAGTCTGAGAAGCTATCATATTCCAACCAGAACAGCACGGTGTCCTTGAATTGATATCTATCACCCTAAACCCCTCAATGAGAGGATGCGAGAGGGTGTTTGATTGGGTTGGGTTGGGGTTTTTTTTCCCACCGGAGACTGAAGTTCTCATCTTTCAAACAATTGAACTTTGTTTGCCACAAAGAAGGCGGCTGTTTGTTTGCCACAATAACAAAAACAAAAGTCACGATAAAAATCACATCAATATTATTTAAGGCAGACAAAATTGTTTTTCGAAAAACACACAAAGTTTTCTAAAATGCCTTCATCGTCAGGGATATTTATGTAGGTAGTATCCTTTGGCAGGATAAAAATCTACATAAAGTTGTGAAAAAGGCATCAAAGGATTCAATTCTGTGTGCGACGTTATGCATAATACCGTCTCCTTGTCATGTGTATGCGATGACAGCTCTCATATGCGTGAACAGTTGACAATGACAGGCAACAGCAGGCGATAAAAAAAAAAGAAAACACAAAAAGCCAAAAAAAAAAAGTATATCGAATTTGATACTTTTGGATGAACATTCTATATAAACTGGAATCATCCCACTTGAAGCTTGAATGGATTTGATTTTTTAATAATTGAGCCCGATTATACTAACCCACCTAAAAAAGCCTAGCCGTCATATATGGATAGCAGAAAACAAAGATGATGATAGCGAGTTATTTTTTTTTTTTGTGTTGGAAGTTTTCGGCACCATGTTGCTTATTGTTTTTTTTTGTAGACATTTTATTAGAATCGTATGTTTATCGCTTGAAAAGTGATTGAAAGGATTTGTTGCGGTGATGGGGGGGATTTTGAAGAGTCCCAGAAGGGTATCTATAATAATCAAACAAAAAGGATTGAAAATTCATTCTTGATATAATGCCATTTGAAATTGGATTGGGGTTTTTGTGCGATGATAACCTAACCGTGACATGACTTTAAGGGAAAATTCGTGATTTGTCTGTCAAGGAGTTGACAAAAAAAAAAAACGATATCCGTTTATTGTGGATGATTTGTTTTATATTGTTTTGCTATTTTTTTTTTTTTTTAAGTTTTAAGGTTCTATTTGATACAAAACAAGAATGTGGCTGACAAAAGGGAGAACAAATGTGGATTAGAAATCCTTTGAGGGATTAAAAAGGGAAAATTGTAATTTTTTTTTATTTTACTCTACTTTGTTTTGGGGCTTAAACTTTGTCTGGCTGTCCTAAAATATATCTAAAATCAAAGGGTTATCCGTTAAAGTTCAAGGGATTACTTCAGTAAATCAACATGATAACCTTGTTAAATTAACCGGTTTACCTGTAAAATTAACAAATTTATTTGTTAAAATCAACACATCACAATGCAAAATCAACAGGATATCTGGTAAAATCACAAAATTATAGTCAAAAGGTGGATCTAGTAAAATGAGCGTCAATTTTTTTTGGGAATTAAAATGATAATAAAATATTTTGAAAAAGATTTGTTAGTGGGCTTTAACAAAAAAAAAATGAAAAAGAAAAAAATGTTTTACTGTAAAATTAACATTTTTTCCCTATAAAATTCTCAATATCAACAATTCAACATGTTTACTTGGTAAAATCATGTAAAATCAATGCAAAACAACTTAGTTGAGGCAGGGATGTCTACAGTTGAATACCATACCATGTAAGGGTATGTCGGTTCTGAACGAAAATTCTTATAAACATTGATAACTTAACCACTGGGACGTGCTCTAATTTTGAACACGGCTTAGTTTTATTTTATCTTAGTGTCATTGAAATCTTAATTTGTCTGAGGGTCCAATTTTTCAGTGCAAACTGTAAGATCACCCAAGTTTTCAGAGTTAAATCACCGAATATTGAGGCAATCTTTGGAATTCGAATCTTTAGAACAGAAAAACTGGATCTAGTAAAATTACGGTTAGAAGGCCAAAGTCAATTTTTGGAATGAATAAAACGGAGCTATTGCTCAAAACTCCATTTTTGGGAGCATATTATCCATTTTGAATAAATTAAATTGTTTATGTTTGGATTTTGAGAATTTAGAATCTAGAATTTTCATAGCAATTGCTCAGTTTTATTTATATTGAGCAACTACTCTGAGCAAATGCTCACTTTTTCACTCATATCATCCATTGACTATTTAAAGCGACGCAACATCGAAAACACACAATTTTACAACTTTGAGACAAATTTGGATACTCGAAACGTTATCTGGATTATTCCTAAATTTCACTTGGGAATTTTGACCTTTTGAGAAAAAATTGACTTTACTAATTCAATATTAATTAATTAATTATTATTTATAAATGCTTTGTTTGTATTCATATTACCCATTGACTCTTTAAAGCGACAATTACATAAATTTTAACAACTTTAGGACAGTTCTCTATATTGAGCACTTGGTCTGAGCAAATGCTTTGTTTTTATTCATATTACCCATTGACTCTTTAAAGCGACAATTACATAAATTTTAAGAACTTTAGGACAGTTCTAGGAACTTAAAACGTTAATTGAAACAAATGGTTTTGAATTTTGACCTATTTTTTAAAAATTGATATATCTTGTTTTCCAACTTTATGTTTAATTTTTTTTTTAAATTTAGTTCTGTCAATTCATTTGACAACAACTCACCTGATAAACTGGCGAAGATATATGAAACGTATTCGGTACTTGAAATAGTGACAATAATATTGTCATTAGGAACTGCCATTTACCAAAATGACCAACCAATTCTCCAATCACATCAGTCTCTTCGCCAGCTTCATCGTCTAATTCCTCATATGATGCTGCTGTTCCTCCTCCTCCACCTCCCCCTCCGTCACCACTTCTGCTATGATTATTTTCACTTCCAACAGCTAATCCAGCTTTATTTAGACCAATGTTGGAAGATGTCAAATTAATATTATTAGTCACATTGACATTGTGTGTTGTTGTATTCGTTTTGGTTGGTGATGTTGTTGTATCATCGACACCTCCTTCACCACCATCGTCACTAGTAGCTTCGCCACCACTTCTATTCGAATTTATTGTCAACGATGGTGATGTAGATTTTATTTTCGCTGTCATCTGAACTGTTGTTGGCAAGCGGGTGCTGTCATTTTCTGGGGACGGTTTATTTGTTGGCATTTTGATGAATTTGACTGAAAGAAGAAAATATAAAAATTATTTTATTTAAAGAGAAGGTCAATCTCGTTTATCTTTAAAAAAAATGATTTGGAATAGTAGATCAGTTTTTTAAAAGATTGTACAAAATTTCAATATTTATCAACTATCGATTGATAAATGAGAATCATTATAGGGATGTATGTAAGTCAAACGCTTAAGAATCACTCCAGCTTCGAGAGAAATTTCACACAAAGAGGTTGTAAATCAATTTGATAACCTGGTAAAATCAACCGGTTAACTTGTAAAATGAATCAATTACTCTGTTAAAATCAACACGCTGCGATATTAAAATTAACAGATTATCAGGTTAAATCAAAAGGCTTATCTAGTTAAATAAGTGAAATACTGTAAAATCAACATATTTTTTTCTGGTAGAATCACCTTCATGTTTTATATTCCCATTTCTCTAAATGCGCCATAATGACCTCAATCACTTAAAAATTTAAATTATTTTCTATTTTAGTTAAAATTTAGCTAAGTGAGTAAATATTATAAATGACGTTAATTCAAAAAACAAATAAATTATTTTTATCTAAGATTCTATATTCTGTTTGCATTATATGCAAATCAACCTGAAGTAAGACATTTAATCAAATCGCCGCTTGTCATATTGATGTAAGATAATGTTTTATTTGAACAAATAAAACACTAATTAATTATCTCAAAGACATTTCACTGCATTTATTACAGCGCCTATGACACCAACCCGCCGCCGTCGCCTCATCACCACTTAGTTTGCTTATTTATAATGACAAATAATGACAGGAATGCAACAGTGTTTTTAAATGATTGATTACATTATTTAGATGTCAATTATTATTATGTCAAACTATACATAATAATAATCCGATGTTTATAGATTCCGATAGACCAATACACTTATGACTGAAATATTATGAGGAATCTATCTTTGGAATAAACGCATTTAATAATATAGTCTTGTTGTTTTGAAATCAGGGTCGGAGTAAGCTGAGACTTTTGTTGAAGTACAACTGGGCCGTTCTTATTTATTTTTATTTTTGTCAAATCTGCTCTGAGAAAATGCTCCATTTTTTGTTTATTTATTCGTCCCATTGAATTTAAAACGACGCAAGGTCAAAAACAGACATTACAACTTTGGGACAGATTACGGAAGTCGAAACGTCGCGTCGTCTGGACCGATTGTAGATTTCAGTTCGGAATTTTTACCTTTTCCTTTTTTGACTGTACTTCATTATTTCAGAATTGATCTATTTTATCTTCCAAAACTACACTTTTCGGAGAAAATTTTTCATTTGGTATGAATATATTTTTTTAATACTAGCATTTTCATAGCAACTGCTCATTTTGTTTATATTGAGCATTTGCTCTGAGTACATGCTATGTTTTTTACATTTGGAATGAGTAAAATTCTTAAATATTAGTATTTTCATAGTAACTGCTCATTTTTTTATAATGAGCACCTGCTTTGAGCACATGCTCGTTTTTTCATATCATCCATTGACTCTTTAAACTACCCAAAGTCGAAGACACACGACGCCAGTTCTACTACACTAGCATTTTCATAGCAACTGCTCAGCACATGCTCTAAGCACCCAAAATATTTAGCCAAATGTCACATCCAAGTACATCTTTCACTGGACGATCAATTTCACAAAAATTAGGTAGCCCTAACCGATAGCTCCCTTCGTTCCGCACTTAAACCGGCCCTGATTATAATCTTTATAATTTTGTAGTTATAGAAAATGATTCAGTCTGTTTGGTTTTATTTAATTGTGTTTGTATCTGTGACTATATATGGCGCAATGGGCACAATATTTATTGATTGCACTTCATATATGTATAACATTGTGTTATTATTGATTGATTAATTGCAAAATTGCAAGTTCCAACCCACATAATACACAAGACGACGTCGGTCGCTCAATAAATTGAAGAGCTCTGCATCAGATGTATCATCATAGATACGGGAATTAATTGAACTACATTATACAAATCCCATCATCGAAGTTGCGAAGGGATATATAGATAGTTTTATGAATGGCTGAGCTTAATGGATATCGAACCGTTCGTTGGCTTAAAAAGGCAATTGGTTATTAGCATGATAGCTATCGATTTTAACAGTTTTTAATTGAAGATTAATTACATTAGACACTTCAATAAGATTTTGTGCTTTTCTTTCTTTAAATTGTTTTTATCTAAATGGGGGTATTTTTTTCTTTTTGTATTTGGTTGACTTTAATCACTCTCTGACAAGGTGTTGGTGTTGAATTTCGTAATACTCATTTTCAAATAATTTATGTAATTTTTCATTTTTACCTTTAAGACAAAATATTGTGTTTCTATAAAATCCCTTCATTTGAAGAGAAGTTTTCCATAAAAGTCATTTTACTATCGAACTATTCCAAAACTTATCATGTAGCCTTTTCAATGTCTTTAGGAAAAGTTACAATCTTTACGATACCCAAAGGTATTATTATAGATACCTTCACTGCTTAGCCATCATCTAACAAAATAATCCAATGTCAGTAGGACACGTTCGCATCACAAAAAATCACAAAACACACACAATCGATGAGGATAATTCCAATGTAATCCCTTTGAATCATAGCACGTGCTCATGGGCGACCGTCAATAAAATCAAATCTCCACACTGTGACATTGAACCATATACATACATATACCTATCTACATTCTACACGAAAGAACCAAAAAGCAAACAATGTGTCTCTAAAGGACGAAAAGAGTCATAGTCCATCCTCAATGATGTAGAGAAATCTCTTCTAATAGTAGGTAGGTACATATAGTCATCAGATCAGTCCCACATCTAGCACCAACAAGGACTCCAAGGACTATACTATAAAATTCACAATATTCTAACACACCAAATGAAAATAAATATAAAAATAAAAAAATCCCTGAATCAAGTCAATACCAAGGACTTAAGTCAACTCATTGGAAAGCTGTTATATGTCCTGTTGTCGTTAGGTTTGGTGTGTGTGCTCGTCCTTTGCCTTGAACGACCTATAGCTTATGAGATATAACCTCTCCCTTTGAGATACCTACCACCCAGCTGACTCAAGATGTGTCTTCCGCATCTTCAATTACATAATCTTAACGACAATTTCGAAAATAGTGACTTGCATCATCGTGAGTGTAAAAGTGGTTGATGCAGTGTAAGAAGAAGAACTCATTCTGAAGAACCATAATGCAACTGGTTGAATCCTTGAACTTCGAGACTTTATCTTTCGAATGTCATCTTAACCACAGGATATTCAATACATATACATGCTATGTCACACTACCAAAGTGTGTACATGGCGAGTGTGTTTTTGTAGTATTTGTTCAATATTGTTTAAAGTTGCTTTTACCCAGACTCAAACATCATAAGGTATAACATTGTGGTTTTTTTTATTTAATTAGCCCTTGACCTGCTGTTTAAAGGTGGCATTTGTGGTTTTTCACCACATCAAGGATAAATAGTGTATAATGTTGTTTGATACATCATCAAGATAAGTCAAAGTGTTATATCCTTTCGCCTTATGCCTTTGCCTTCAACTTCTGATTCTATATATAGTATATATGGAGTGATGGAGCCCACATCACCGACCTCATATCAGGTCGTTAAATTTTATTGCCAATTAATTTTGTGGTTTATGTTTTTGAAGATGTGCGATGCAGCAGTAGTGGATTTTTAAACAATGGTCTTAGTTTACTTTAAAGGATGTTTTCAAGAATTTTACTGATAATTTATGAATTTTGAAGTAAAAATATTAAAAAATACAGATAATTGTCATAAACGTAACATGTTGAAATGTGACGTTAATGACACATATGATGAAAATGACATTTTGGTTGTGAAATACTAATTTTTTTTACACTTTTTGTATTATTTACTTATTCTACTTAATATATTCAGCAACAGTGGTGGATTTATAAACAAAAACTAATGGTATTGAGTTTCTTTCAAGGATTTTTCAAAAATTCCATTGAAATGTTTAAAAATGTATGAATCGTATGAATAAGTATTCGGAGAAAAATAAAAAAAAATACGGAGAATTTTTATAATCGTCACATATTGAATGTGACGTAAATAACACTTCAGTTTTTGTATTCGGAGAAAAATTAAAGAAAAATATAGAGAATTCTCATAATCGTCACACGTTGAATGTGACGTAAAAATAACACTTCAGTAACGAAAATGACACTTTTATTGCAAAGTTCTAACATTTATTTCGATTTTTCGTAGTTTCTACTTATTCTATTTGATTTATTCAAATAAAAGTCAAAGTATGACTTTTCTGTCATTTTTTGTTACCTACAATTTACGACACTTCACTTTTTGTGGACGATTAATGACGAAGAGCAACAAATTTTTTGATTTCTATTTTCCAAACAAAAAATTGCTTTGTGATGAATTTTGTTACGTGAATGACATACATCCGAATAAAAATTAGAAAAAAAACCATTTTATTTAACAAATTAACTTTGACATACAAAATTACTTTTAAAAACTTTTGAATGAATTTTTTTACAAGTTGTAAGGTTTGTGACGATAATGACAAGTTTTAAGTTTTAAAATATATTCAAGTATCGTTCATAGTCTATTGAAAATAAGGCGCCTCCTTGAATATAATGCCTTTACTTGAGTTATTAATAAAAAAAAACCGGCAATGTGTGTTTTGTAGAGTTTCAAGGAGACACTTGCAAGGATCAATTATGTGCTGGCTTCAATGTAGGTATATCAACTATGCACACAATGTACATATTACATTATTACTTATATAGTCGCGAATTATACCTAATGGATAATTGGTACTTAAACACACTCAAGGTATCCACTTGATATAGAAGCTGTGTTATGTGTTTTACATATACCTCAATATATGAAGATATTAAGTATTTAAGGAGAAATTTTAAGAGAACAGTAAATTCTGTGGGAAAATTTAAATAAGTAGGTTTACACCTAAGTGGCTTTCTTGATTCTAAGAAAAATTAAAGTTTGATTATTTATTGATTTTTGGCTTCTTCAAATTTAATTTCTTGACAGATTCTTACTTTTATATTAAATACTGAGACATACTATCGTTTGCAAAATACATGTCTTGAGCTCCTGCAAAACTGATAGAAAATTCAGTTTTCATTCAGAATTTAGAACAAAATGAAAAATTTTGGAATTTTTTTTCGATGACTGAAATGAGTTCAGTCTTAAATATCGTAGGTATTTAATTTCCGAGATCGTAAAAAAGAATCAAACTCGAGATTTTGATTGATTGATTTGATTGACATTCCGATGATAGGGAAGACGAAAAAAAAGTGAATCACATAATTCTGTCTGTCTGTTCGGCTAAAACCTTTGCCCTTAAACCCTACCCATACCTAGAGCGACACTATTTTTATATTACTTGTGGTCTATAGTTGAAAATTCTAGAGAATGGAATTTCTAACATTTTGATTTATTTTCAAAGATGATGCGATATCGCAGTCCAGAATTATAAAAGTCTGAAAAGATGGCTTTGGAAATTTTTAAATTATTCCCAATTTCTTAAGTTTCTTTGTCCCACTGTCCGACGGGACCTGTTTTTGTGAGGCCGATGACTGAGAGTTCATCCTCAGTCCATAATTTTTTTAATGGACTTTAAATAAAACGACATTTAAAAATTTTTTTTTTCTTCGTTTCTTTTTTGCGATAAATTAAACTTACACCAAACAAAGCTGCCAATTATCACAAATTAGTAAACAAAAATCCGGGTGTATTATCTTTTGTAATAATTCAACAAAATTGATACAAATAGTATTTTTGGTATTATTATCCTTGCTATGTCTGTGTCCCTGTGTGTGTGAACAAAATTTTGGTTAATTTAGCAGCTGACCTCAAATAAATTAAAAAAAAAACATAAAATCCATTTCCAAACTGACCCTTTTACTGAAATAAACTGAATGCAACCAACCGAAAGCATGAATGGAATTCACACTGAAATATTTCACTTTGCTAAGGGAACAAATTTGAATGCCCTTTTACCACTTTATTGCACGTCACTCGATCTCGATATATTGTGTGTGGGTGTATGTGGAGCAGATTCCATGAATTCTGGCCTTCGATATATGGGAGAGAGAAAGAGTCCTGATTTGTGTTCCTTTGTGGGTCGGTATAGCAGGCAAATGGTATAGGTATTGGACTGATGCGTGATGTTGCTAAAGCCACATTTGTGACCTCGGAATAATTAATTGATGGTTGGAATTTTATCAGCCATAAACCACACGGCCAGTAGCAGCAGCAGAGCAGCGTGTGATGTTCAATTTAGGTGTTGGTGCGCTATTACACATGATTAGCTCTGTTAACGCTACAAATTCAACTGTCATCACGAACATTTAATTTATGCCATACTACTTGTATATTTTGGGGTATATGTGGTGTAGGTATATATAAAATTAATGCAAGGGCGTTTAGTATACACATATGTATGATTGGGAATCAGTGTGAAATTTTTGGATAGAATTTTTGTATTCGAAAAAATCATATTGTATTTATTAGGTTCTTTTTATAAATTATTTAAATAGGTTTTTTTTGTACATTTAATATTTTTTTTTTATTGAGCTTAAGCTTTAAGAGTTAGAAACAAAACAAAGCTTTAATTATTATATTAAACAAAAACTTTACCGTACGCTTACTCTTTAGAGTCTTAACAGAAAATATAAGTAAGTTTATTGCCAAGAATGAAGAAGCTAGAAATTTTCACGAGAAAGGCGAGAAGCTAAAAAGATAAAATACCATTTTTGACAATTTTACAACAATTTTCTGGTCACCCTAGGAAATGATATAGCCCAGTGGAACAAGCGTCAGATTGATGGAAAAACCTTCTTCCCAAAAATATTAAACTCAAATTTGCAAATTGACAAATGTGAAAAGTTGTATAATAATTTGACAGTTTAAAGTCAAATTTTGAGTTCCGTCAATATTTTGACAATTTTGTTAAAAAGTCAAAAATAGTAAAATTTAAAGTTCCATTAATATTTTGACAATTTTGTTAAAAAGTCAAAAATAGTCAAATTTTTAGTTCCATTAATATTTTGGCAATTTTGTAAAAAAATAGTCTAATTTAAATTTCCATCAATATTTTGACAATTTTGTGAAAAAGTGAAAAATAGTCAAATTTAAAGTTCCATCAATATTTTGACAATTTTGTTAAAAATTCAAAAATAGTCAAATTTAAAGTTCCATCAATATTTTGACAATTTTGTTAAAAATTCAAAAATGGTCAAATTTTAAGTTCCATAAATATTTTGACAATTTTTGTTAAAAAGTCAAAAATAATTAAATTTAAAGTTCCATCAATATTTTGAAAAAAATTGTGAAACAGTCAAATTGGAACGAAAAACTTTTTGGATCAAGAAAAAAAATTGTCACCGTCAAGAAGTTTTCTATAATTAATTGGCAAGAAATTTTAATCGAAGAGTTCTTCGGTATTACCAATGAAAAACTCTATAAGAGACACATTTAGCTTTAGTGCCGTCGTTCAATTTTTTAATTTTAATTTAATCTTTTTTTATCACATTTCAATTTTTTGTCAATTTGACATTTGTTGTGATTGGTGCGGGGACCATTGTGAATTACCAGAAAATTGATAGTTGTTACGAAATACTTGACTATAGTATTTTTTTAATATTGAGTTTTAATTTTTATCAACTATCAATTGATAATTGACAATTGTAGTAACACATATTCATTACGTATGTAAAGTTGGTAGCTGTCAATAGGGATTTTTAGTTGTGTTTATTCACAAATGCCATAGTTTCACTTTTATGAAATTGACATTTGTCAAAATCGATCTTTTGACAGATCTTAATTAAAAAAAAATTAATTTGTTTGCCAATGGAAAATCCGATTAGAAATGAAGAGTTCAAAGTTTTTGACGAGGTAGTGGTTGTAAAATACACACTCATCTGCGCTCTTAACGAAAAAAAAAATGAAAGTCGCTTTCCATTGGTTATCCTCAGAATCCTTCTTACTTGAATGCTGACGTTAAATATTTTCTTTATAATTAATTCTGTGTTCTTCAAAAGGCTTTTGACTGGATGAGCAAAGAAAAACATCATAACAATATTTTTAAACTTAATCTAAGTTTGATCTGACTTACAAAAACTTCTCCGACAATTTAAAATTCGCTCTAATTAAACAAAAAAAATGAAATTTTCTCAAATGAAATCTTAAAGAAGTCCTAAAACCTTATAGCCATTCATATTACCCCATCCATCATACAAAGTCCTATAGTAGGTATATGGTGACTATAAAAGTCAAATCATTTTACACACCACAGACAGACAATCTGTCGCCCCTCAATTATTTTTAAAAATTACTCTTTTTTAGTTATAAAGAGAAGACGAATGAAAAAAAAAAATTGATAGTGTTGTCGTCGCGTCGTCGTCGTCGTCATTCATGAGAAACTAAAATAACTAAACAACAACGCCACACGTCACACCTACCAATTAGTATGCATCCAAACAAATTGGTTTTATTTTAATTTAAATTTTATTTGCAGTGTAAGTGCATTAGAAATCTAGCACTCGTACACGTTTGAGGAGAATACGTCTCGTCGTCAGCCGTTGGTCGTCTTCGTGGTGTCGTTATAGTTGTTAGTCATACTATAACATGCAAAATGAAATAATTAAGATGCCCACACGATGTGTTGCGACTCTGTGATGCTGTCCGCGACACAACGAAAATGCCGCACTTGTCGCCGTTGCCGCCAAGCAGGACAGGAATTGGTAGAGTTTAGGGGCCTAGGGAAACAATATACTTGGGGCGCACTTACTGTTTTGATGAACAGGAGTTTTTCTATCATTCATTCATTCACGTTACGAAAGTTTTAAGGACGGACGGTCCCAAAGTTTATAGAGTTTTTTCACGAATCTCTGCTCACACAAGGCCCATTTACGATAGAACTTTTTAATCTTTTGTAGAAAGAAAAAATGTGTCAATACCGGAAGGGTTGCTATAACAAAGTTTTTAATTGATATTTTTTTCTTTTTGAAATTTATAAAAACATAGGAAAAAGTTAATCCCCCTGGTTCAATCGTTCAAGAACGATTGAACAGTTTCCCAATATCCCTTGTGATTTTTTTTTTTTTTTTAAATTATATTATTTTATTTGAATAGTTAAACAATTTTTTTAATTATTAATATCAATGTAACAAGAAAATAAATGTGCAATGGCGTTGCCGTCTACCTTGTGTATAAATCCATCCCTGGACACGGAAAGCTCTGGTATATACTGCGGATATCACAAAACTATATCGGTGGTGCGGCGCATCAAAAGTTTCACTTAGACATTTGAAAATGTCACACAAAGCTAAATTGACATGTTGAGCATGATATTTCTAATTATCTACATACATACATACATACATATGTACATATATCTTAAATCTTGTCCCCTCTAGATTGCTGCCATCTCCTTTTATCATAAACAATTTTACGTCTCGATGTCAATTGATCAACTAAAAACGTGCTACATTGTTGTATTATATTTATACAATATTATACGTTTGAACTTCTATAGGGTAGAAAATTTATTATTTATTTATTAACTCACTGTTAGCTTATGTCGAAAAAATTGTTTTGACACTTCCAGTGTCTATATATGAGTGGTCAAGGATAATTAGTTGTTAGATAAAAGTAAATACATATATGTAGACAGATAGATCAGTTGTGTATGAATGTCAATGAATGGTTTTTAAATTGAATTTCTTTTTTTGTATTTTTTCTTCTTTTTTTTTAAGAAGAGTCTTTTCGAAACATCAGTTGCTTTGGAGAAATATTTGCTCTATAAGAAATCACTTCTTTCATAATTATTGATGCTTTTGCTAAATTAGATCTTCAAGAATTTGCAAAAAACATTTTATAAGATTGACAGTCTGTTGAAATTGCTTTATTTACAGACTGTGCCAAATTAACAAATTTAATGTCAAATGTGCGTCAATAAATTGACAAAGATGTCAGTCGAGTAAATTTAATATTGAAGTCTTGCTATTTAAAAAAAAAAAGTTTTTGAATAACTGTTTAAAATAGTATGACATAATTGATAGTGAACTGGTATTAATGTCAAGTTTATCAACAAAAAAACAATGTCACACTATGTCAATTTAATGACAAGTGCAAAAATTGTTTCAACAGTAATGAAATAATTTTTTTTTTATTCAGTGTCAACCAACTCTGATTTAATCCAATCCATTGTTAACCATAACTATGGTCTCAAATATAAAAAAAAATATCAACCATCAAAGATAATTTTCTTTTTTTGTCAAATCAAAGCAAAGCAAAATAAAAAAAAAACACGCAAAAAATTATCAAAAAGAATTTGCGTATTTTATTTCTGGCGCAAAGCTATACGCATATCAAACGACTTCCGATTTCTTATCTCGTAAACAACAATAATAAATTCATTTAACAATAAAAAAAAATACTATAAAATTCTGAAGCACAAACATCCGGTTAAGTCAACATTTTCATTTCGCTCTCCAACTTAATTTCAAAACAAAAAAATGGAAAAAAATAATGTGTAATTAACTTTACCTACTTTCAACTTGAAAGAATATTGAAATTATATTTTAAAGTGTGTTTATTGCTTTTAAATGAAAGAAAAATTGCTCTTAATTTTTTTTTTTTTTTGAAGAAAGTTTAAAGAGACTTCATTTTTATTTTATATATGGACGTCGTTTACAACCATTTAAATTATTTTGTGCTAATATTTTATTAAAACAAAATTGAAATACAGTTAAAGATCTCTTCTTTAGATAAATCATTTTTAAAGGCATATCGGTGACAAAGGGAACTAAAGATAATAAAATGCACGAACTTGTTCTTATGAGCGATCGTACTGTGGTTTTAAAGAAGGCATACATACATACATGGTACTAAAACTTACACTTTAGACTGAAAGCGTGTTTAAAAATCAATATACCTAATAAGAAATAAATTAATATTAAACAACTCCTGAAACTGTTGTGGAAACATTTAAAAAAAAAGTGGTACGCCATTTTTAATGTTTATTAGTGAGGAGTTTAATTTTGAAAAAAAAAAAAAATCATCTACCCGCATTTTCGAAATATCGATTTTTCAAAAAATAATTTTAATTTTGTTTTTTAAATTCCAATTTTTTTCGAAAATTTTGATATGCAATATTATTCAAATTTATAAGAAGCTCTTGTGTAAAAAAAATTGATTAAAATCGATTCAACAGATAATGAGATACCTAGTCGAAAACAAAACAAAAGGTTCTTTGAGAGATACCATTTTTAATTTATAGATAAAATTTTCTTTTCAATAATATTATAGATCGTACTGATATTAGTTTACATAAAAATTTTAATCAAAATCGTAGGTGTTGTTTTTGAGAAAAATGAGATTTATTACATACCGGTTTTATAACATTTGTATGGGAGGTACCGTTATTTTTGGCTATAAGAATAATTTGTATTTAAAATCTGCTAGACAATGTCAAAAATCTACAGGATGCCAAGTTTAATAAAAACGTTTTCAAATTATTAAGTTGTCAAAATAAATTTTTAACTTTTTTAAAAAATCAAAAAAAAATAATTTTTGATATGCAATACTTTTTTAAACTTTTTGAAAAATTTTCTATAAAAAAATTGATCAAATTCAATCAATTGAACCATTTTTGAGAAAATAAAAAAAAAATGGTTCTATGGGAGGTACTATTTATAAACATTTCTCGGATTTTATTTTAGCTGGATTTTTTTTCAAGTTTTTGAGAAAAATAAGATTTTCATAATTTGGTAAAAAAATTTGTAAATAATAAAACGTGTGGGGAAATGCACAAAAAACGCTAGGTACCAAGTTTAAAGAAAAGCCGAAAGGACAGACATACAGACAGACAGAATTGCGAGAACCACTTTTTTCGACTTCGCTATCATCGTAGTGTCAACTTTGAGCAAAATCTCGAGTTCAATTATTTTTATGAATCCATAACTTGCCGCTTCGTTTGAAATATCATTTGTCAGAAACGGTGTAGTTTGAGAGTCGGAAAAGGGTTTCAGGCTCCTGGTTCTACACAAGCTGCCCACGCCGACCAATTTATTTTATTTCTTTAGCTTAGAGGTTTTTTGAAAGTATAGCAATCTGATGAAATGAAAATTTCTCATCTTTTAGGCTCAAATGTCGGAAGTCCTGCCGACTTATGACCCTGTGCTAAAATTTATGTGACGAGTAAATTATCAGAAATGAACTTTAAATGACCAAGCTCCACAAAAAGAAGTCTGATGATCGGCCTGGCAGTCTCGAAATAGCTATAACTCCAGCCTATAAAAATCTAGGTGGTAGCTCACCTCAAGTGTTGTTCTTTCATTCATTATAAAAATTTAATTCTGGAGGCATTGTGAAATACGCTCTTCATTTCTTTGAATATTTCCAACTTCGATTTTCAACAAAATTTGATCAAAATTTAGTTGGAAATTTCATACAAAGCTTAAAAACACACCCAAGTGGAATCCAGTTTTAAGATTTTCAATGGATTCCACTTAAAATGGATTCCACTTCGGTGTGTGTTTATAAGCTTTGCATGAAATTTCCAATTGAATTTCGATCAAATTTGTTTGAATTTGTTTGACAAGCTGTTATAAAACTTTAAATGACAGTTGACTAACCAGAAGCTGGAAAAGTTCGGATGTAAAATTTGACCCAACCATGAGTTTTATATTGACATCAAAATAGTCACTTGAAAATAATTCAAGATACAAAATTTAAATTTTCAAGGATAGGCTTTCAATGAAAGTTTTAACTAGCTCCTAATATAGTTCATGCCGCCGCCGTCTGTCCTCAAAGAGGGATTCCACTGTATAAGTTGTAAGCATATGCAAATTACTTCCTCTTATAGAATGTTTATTTATGATTCAAAAAGACATAAATCCTCCGACACTCAATTTTAATGCATTACAGGTGTAGCATATGATTCAATCAACACAAACAAATAAAATCAAATTTTTACACAATTTTAACTAAACAATTATTATAAAATTATTGAATTTTTTTTCTGTAAAATAAATGCGGTAAAATTGAATAAATTCTGTGAGCTATACAAAACTATATTATTTTGGCTCAGTTTCAAATAGTCAATAAAATACAAATGATGCACACTAAATTTGCTTTTCTTTTAAATTGGCTGAGGTTGATTTAGACCCGTTCGTGTTAGTTCAGTTCCATGAAAAATTCGTTTGAAAAATCATAGTGAAGAAGTATTTTATGGCACTTTTTGATGGGCTCTTGGTCAGATATCGGGGTTAGTCAAAGATATGACGGACTCTACTTAGGCGTTTTTGTTTTTAGAGCCGAGCAAGGCCCAGAGCGGGGACGGAGCGAATAAAGCTCGCTCCGAACCAAGTGTGACTTGCGAGCGCTCCGATTTATTTGAGAAACACAATTAAGCACTGAACTGTCAAATTACATGAAAATTGTTTGAAGTTGGCCGCGCTTAGCTTTTACTCTATGTGCTTGGTCATGTTTTTTTGAGCTCATTGAGCGAGCCCCAATCGAGCTCTGAGCTAAAAATGAAATCCAAGCTGATATAGCTCAAAGTGATTCGAGCTAAAGTAAAAGTAACATAGTTCTTTTTTTGACAGCTCAGTGACTCCCCGGCTTTTGTAAGTAATTGTTTTATATCAACCTTCCATTTCTTCGGCATTGCAAAATTTTCACTTATTCCACAACACTAAAAATTTGAGACCGCAACAAATTAATTCACTTCTTTGATATACTTTTTGAATACTACCATTTTCAAAGCACCTGCTCAGGTTCTTGTATTGAGCACCTACTCTGAGCACGTACTCCATTTTATTCATATTTCACATTGTCTTTACTTGTTAGCTTTGACCTTAAACACCCTTTTTCAGACATATTTTTTAAACAAAATTATAATTTAAAAACATTTAAAAAAACATCACAACTCTAACAGCCATATTATTCACTTAAATCCGGATGTAAATCATAAAAATTGAATGAAAAATTCGTCATACATAGAGAAGTTTTAATCTGGATGCATCGAGTTAATAATATGGCAATAACGACAATTAAGGACCTAAAGCCCGTTTTTTTTTTTTTTTTTTTTTTTTTTTTTTAATTTATAAAAAAGGTCAAGAAAATAAAAAGAATGATTTCTTAAATAAAATTTTAAAGCAAATTCTTTAAATCTTTTTTTTTTTTGTATCAAAAGAATTCTCAATGCTTCACCCAAGGTGTAATTAACGCTGCCAAGCTTTATTTCATTTTAAAAGTCTCATCATAATTCTAAATTTAATTTTATTTTTTGTTTACAAAATAATATTCTATAAATTACGCACATTTTGTGTTTGCATCAGAAACAGTCTTAAAATTGCTCTCAGTTCCTAAATCTCCCACAGTTTATATATAAAAAAAAACAACAAAATTATTATGATATTATGGAATACCATACCAATCAATTAACCAACAATTCAATAAAAACTATAATATTTTTTCTATAAACAAAATGTTTTTATTCCTTAACTTGTGTTTACAAAATATATAAAGCAAAATACTTATATTATACTTTGTTATGGTGATGGCATGGCATATGGCATGGAGCGTATCGATTCTATTCTATTTTATTTTTTATTTTTTTTTAATTAAGAAAAACAATTGACTATGAGAATCTAAAAATAATTGGTTGTTCTATTCAATTGAAGGAAGTTTTATTTTCAAATGCGCAACCTTTAGTCTTTTCCAGAGAGTCAGACTCATGCTCAATTAAATCAATTTGGCAGACAAATTGGAATTTTTTTAAGGAGATGGTGGGCAGTTAATTATTTTTTAAAAACAATAAATATGAATAATGACTTTTATTAGACTTTTTTCTATTTTTATTTATATTTCACTTTATTTTTGGCATATTTTATATTTTATATTTTATATTTTTAAATAATTTTTCTTTTTTTTTTTTTAAAGGGACATAAGTTCCAAATAAAATGAAAAATTAAGACATCCTCTTTTTTTAATTTTGATTTTTTATTGAAAACCGCAAATCGTGACACAGATTCCATAATGTGAAATAACGGCTTGGCGCAATTCAGAAAAAAGCGACTGGGATCACTGCCGCCAAACTTTTTTTTGTAAAATTGTTCAAAGAATGAAAAAATGTTTTTCTTTCGTGTATAATGCTTCAAACTGTCAGCTGTCAAATCATTTTTTTAGTGTTGCCAACACTTTTTTACAAAAATATTATAGCAAATTCAGATCATGCGTTAATTTTGGGACACCCTTATAAATTTTTAAACGTGTCCCAATAGTGTAAGACATAAGTCCCAAGTCTTAATGGACCTAACCCATGGGGTTTCTTTTTCTTTTTTGGAGTACCAATAAGATCCACCACAAAAATGCATTAAGACCCGTGGGTGTTATTGCCTATCTGAATTGGCATTAAGACCCATATTCAAAGGTTAATTTAATAACTCTTTAACTTGAAATTTGTTGTCCAATAAAACTGTTGACATTGGCTCCTGCCAATACTGCAATACTGCACATACCCCAAGGGGAGCAACGGAGTTGTGTGAGCGGGACTAATGACCCAAGGAGGAAGTTTAAGGCCTTGTAACTCACAGTACCTTGGAACCCAAGGTACTGCTGTCCAAAACAAAACTCTAGAGTAAGTCCAAAATCGTTATATTGCTTTCATCCGAGTATCAACAATTTCCTCATATTTTTACCTTAAAAATCTCTCACGAGCTCCCTTTCCATTAGCTAAGTTCTAAAATTATTAACAAAGCTAAAACTTAAACAATTTTAGAACATTTAAAGATATATCTAATCATCATTCTTGTGGAATAAAATTCAAAAGAATTAACTCTAGCACTAGTCATCGATTATTATTTTTTTTCTTCTTAATTTTCAGAGAAAATAAATAATTTCAAATTCAAACGAAAATATGAAAAGAATTTTTGAAAATAAAAACTTAGATGAGATATGGAAATAAATTGTTTTAGCCACGCGTTAAATCAAGAAAAAAAAAAAAAACAACAAATATTTAGGAATTTGTTTATTTATGTAAGCGAAAAAAATATACAAATTAATAAATTAAAATTTAGCCTTCGAATAAGTTATATTATGTGTCTGAAATGTTAGTTTTTAAAAAAAAATCTAAATTCCAATTTTGTCGACCAATCGCCGCCATTTAATTCAGTGGTGGACTATTATCTCATTGGTGTACCAAAAATTATGCAAGATTTAAATTTGCCGCCGTTTTTGTTATAAAGTGTTGGCAACCCTGGACAAAAAATTTATTTGACATCTATATGCCAAACTTTCATTATGAAAGTTGAAAAAATATTGTTCAACAATGAAAACACGTTGTTCTCTCGTATAACTAACCCTAATTGTCAGCTGTCAAATTATTTTTTTTTTTCGATCAAAATGACGTTAGACATCTTCGAAAAATGGCGTACTTCAAAATTAGGACAAACCAATAACAATAATCTTCATAACAATCGTTTCAAATGATTGGGAGTTAAAATGACTCTTCTTGCTCATCATAATGGACTGATTTACTTCAGTACTAGAACAAGTCAATAATAACAATATTAATATGGTGTTTTTGGTAATTGGGAGTTTAAATGACTCCTCAGAAAAATAAAAGCTTTTATTTCTTGCTTTTTGTATAAAATATTTAGTAAAGTAATTTTTAAAGATAAAAGGACTACTTTTCAATGTTTTATCATTCTGACGTACATATGTGAGAATTGGAACAAATCAATTATAATAATTTTTCAGGTAATTGGGAGTAAAAATGACTCTTAAATTTTTAATCATCATAATGGACTGATTTACTTCAGAACTAGAACAAACCAATAATAATAATTTTCATATCGCGTTTTGACTCTTCAGATAAATAGATCCTTATTTCTTGCTCACTATGTAAAAATATTGTCTAAATTCATTTTCAATCAACATAAAATGGACTGATTTACTTCAGAACTAGAATAAACTAATACTTTAAGTAATTGGGAGTTAAAATGACTCTTTAGAGAAATGAAAGCCTTATATCTTGCTCATCATGTAAAAATTGTATCTAAATTAATTTTTAAAAAGATTAATCGAGAAATTTTTAAGGAATCAAGTGTAAAAGAATATAACATGTGCTTTTTCAATAAATTTGAATTTTAAAACAATTCGACACAAAAAAAATGATAAATTAATTTAATTGCAAAGTTAGGCCTTTGTTTACATTACAAAATCTAACCCTGATTTGATATTCAATTTATGCTTTCTATTTCTATTACCACACACAAATTAAAGTATCTAGATATTTTGATTCTAATGTTAAGAAGATAAAATGTTGTATTAGGTAATTAATTTTATTTGCCTTTCTCTATGAATCTAATTTATTTATATACAAGAAGCTAGAGATTTATCTGTATCCATAAATATTTTCGCTAAATGTTCATCAATAAGTTCAAATAATAAATTAGTTCAATTTAAAAGTGACAGCTGAAGATTATCGTGTAGGTATTTTTTAAATTTTGTCTTACATTTTTTTTTAAATTTTATTACCAAATGATTTTTGTTTGAAAGAATTAATTTTTATTGTTTTATGAATTTTGGATTTTATTGCAAATGTTATTTGTTGATTTTGTTAATTTTTTAGCAAAAACAAGATTCTATATTAGTCGTGTTTTTTTTTTTTTGTGAAACGCAGCAAACATTTTTAAACGCAAACAATATCAAAATATATTTTTGTTTTGTATACAAAACATTAATATCAATTGTCAGTGCAGATATTTCGCCTTATTATATTCTCATTGTTAAAATTTTATTTTGTTGCTTAAAATTAATTGATGGTTGTCTAATAACTCAGCCGTATATTTAATACAAATATCTAAAATTTACTCCCACACTACGCATCCACACTTTAATTTTTTTTTAGACTTACAAAAAAAATCAGAGAATTATTTAAGGTTTAAGTTCTTATAACATCCCCGTTTAGTGATTTATTTTGCTAATCCATCACGTAAACGTAATGTCACATGAACGTACAATCTAACAAACTTCAAAATCATATAACGTAAAAAGCACACATTCAAATTCGTCCTTTGTTCGATTGAAGATTATTAAGCTGTCATTCATTTTACTCACAAAAAGTTTGACAAAACTTTTTTCCTATACATGCAGGCTATAAATTGACGTTGTGGACTCGAATAAAATATTTTCATTCCTTTTATAAAGTCTTCTCATTTCAAATTCATGCAACACGCAACGTAGACAACTTTTCTTCGATCTCATAATCCTTTTGAACAAAAAAACAAAAAGAATGAACAAAAAAAAAACAAAGAAAATCTTTTATTCTACAGATTCTCTCGTTTAGGTATATTTGTATCATAATCGTAGGATATCATTCATATCCCTCTATAAGCCAAGTCCACAAACTACATTGGAGAATCATTGTGATCGTTCACTCAATTGGAAACTTTTCTTCTTCTTCTCCTTCCCTTTTTTTTGGAAAAAAGAAGAATTAAAGTGGATTCCCTTTGCTTTTCCCTAAATTGATTGCAATTGTAACGAACAGGTACCAGGTATATATGTATGTATGTATAGAGTCGTATACAGTCGTATATTCGTCTTTGGTTATATAGGGGATTATATATATTTTTGTGGTAAATTGGTCCTGAGCTGGTGAAGAAGTCAGCTTTCTAACTATGGCCATTAGTTTGAGGTGGATATATGTTGGTATACAAATGGATGGAGATCAATAAGATCCAGAAACAGTAGGTTGGTATAGGTATACATGGACTTCCATGGAGCTGGTCCAGCCCAAGACCGACGAAGTTAGTATATTGCAGTTCAATTGAAGAAAGAATAATATAACGAAGAGCCCATTTCTTCGTGTCCCTTTAAGCCCTCCGTCCGTCCAGTCCTCCCACAGTCCCCGTCAAGCCAACGTCGTCGTCGTCTTTTGTTTTCTGTGGATTTTATTATTTTTCGATATCCTGTCATTTGATTGGCATTTTTTTTTGTATTTTTGTTTCTCCTTTATTTGCTTGGTGAATTGTTTAATTCGTTAATGTGATTGACTGGATATCGTTCGTATAGGTATTGACTTCAAGGATATGAAGAAATGAAAAAGTCTGCTATTTATTTTCTCCGCATGATGTTCATTGGTCAGTGATGATGATTTTTTTTTTATTCGATGTGCATGCAACCGAGGGTACCTACAATTTATATTAATCCTTTTCTAATTTCTTCGTCTAAACTTTTTTTTCTTGTTTTTAGATTTGATTTTGGGGGATTTATTGTACGAAAGTTAAATGCTTTTGTATTTATTTTTTTTATGAATGAAAAACTCCTATATATAGGAGCTTATGTAAGCTTAGAAAAGTATTATAATGGATGGAAAACCAGAATTAGTTTGAAAGAATTATTTGAAAGACGTTTTTTTGTTTTGTTTTGATGAATTTAAGGGAATTGGACAGGTTAAGCGGATTTTGACATTTGTAAGTGATATTTGGATTTTGGAAAAAAACTTTGAACAAATTTGGAAAAGATAAGTAGTATTTTCCAACAATTTAGAAAAATGAAATTTAATTAATCGAAATTAATCCGGATAATCCGATGTAAAATTAATTTTTATAAACACACGAACAAATAAGAAAAATTCAGTTAAGTCTGACTTATGGTTTTATAAGGTTAACTTTAATTTCTTTGGACTAAGAAATATTGCATATCACATGTCGATGGTGTCTATTTCGTCTAATTCAGGCCAAAAGAAGTTTGTAATCATCGACCAATAGCGCTCGCCGTTGACAGTCAGCCCTATAGTCAATTTAATGGGATTTTTTTTTCCCCGGGAAAACAAAAAAATCCCAGGGAAAGAATGTTTTCTATCGCGAATCTCCCACAAAATAATTTTTCCCCAAAGACTTACTTGGGAAAATGTTTGTATTAATATGAGGAAAAGTTCCCTGGAAAAATTATTTACGATAGCTATTTTGTTGAAAGGAATATTTTCCCTTATAATTTCGTGATGTGGCTAAGTGACTTTTTCGGGATGCATTAGATGCTTTCGGATTTGAATCTCCATGTGGATTTTAGTACTGTCTCAAATTTGACAATTTTTTTTTGTTGACGTACCCATTCATCCAGATATGGGCCTTATCGCTGAAGATGATTTTTCTATGAAAATTAGGGTGGGTTTCCAACATTAAGTAAATACACGTCGTTGTATATGGTCGGTTTACATACCTTCAGCTCCTAGGTGAGTTAATTTTTTTACGGGTGCAGGGCCAAGTCACGACGCAAATTTCACCAAGTAGTAGTCTCTGAGGTTTTTTTGGGTTTGGTGATGATTCCCAAAAAGCTATAATCCCAAAAGTAAAATCCCCAATCTAAAACCAGGAAAAGACAAAATCCCCAAGATGAAATTTCTGGCGAAACAATCCCCAAGGTCAAAACCCAAAAAGATGTGCAAGTAGTGAATCAAGCAATAAAATCACTCGATTCAGATTTAGATTTTAAAGTTTTAAAGCAAAAGCCTCATTTTATTATTTACCAATCTGCACTGGATCGGTAGATTTCACTTAATATTTTGTGGATTATTTGAGGTTTCTAGAGATTTTAGCAAAAGGAAATATTTATTGTGGATTTTTTACATAGTCGCCGTTCACCATGGGGATTCTGTCTTGTTGGGTTCGATGTTTTGGAGATTTCCTCCGATTGAGATATTGGTTTTTGGGGATTAAGTATGTTTCCCAGATTTCTTTTTTGGGAAAGATACGTAATCTCCCAAACACCAAAATCTCAACCGGATGAAATCCTCAAAAAAGTGCATTCCAACAAGACAAAATCCCCATAGCGAAAGGCGTGATTTACTTTGGGATTTAATCTTGGGGATTTTCGCTATACCTGGTTTTAGGTTGGGGATTTAAGTTCCTGGGATATTCTTTATTTGGAATAACTTCAATTACCCCTTTTTTCCTTTTGCGATTGTTCCCTTTTTAAGTCGAAAAAGTTCATGAGATGTGGCCAAATATTTCAGTAATTTTTGAAAAAAAAAAAAGAAAAACAGGCTTATTTCCAAAAGTCATCCCATTTTTTTAAATCAATTTTCTTTAGAACAATTTTCTTAAGATTTCGGAATTTTAAATCCAAAGTGATTGTAATGAAATTGTGTTTTCAGGTTTTTTTTTCTAGAAAAATGGTTATATCGTGTTTTGGAAAAAATGCCTAATTTCTAAGTTATTTCCAAATATCTCATGAACAGCTCAAATAAATTTTGTTCCAATTTCGAATAAATGTACTTTTAAAAGTTTTTAAATATATTTATTTCCAAAATTTGGCAAACAAAAATTTTCACTAACAGAAAAAAAATCAATGAAAAAAGTGAAATTTGTCAGTGCTTTCGATTTTTCTCACTTACCCTAAAATTATACATTTCACTGTATTAATAAATGATTACCATATTTCTTCAATGACTCTGTCTAAATAATAGTTTTTTTTTTCAAATTTCTGAGATTTCAGAAAACTAAATTGACTTATTATAACAATTCAATTTTATTTAATCTTTTTTAACTCGCTGCCGACAGCGGTTGACAACAAATGTGTGGGCTGTTTCATTTATAAAGCTTTTCATATTAGAACCTGCAAAATATCTGATTCATTTTGATGAGTTTATTTGCTTAAAACAATTATAAGATATGAATGATTTTCTTTATGAATTAATAATAATAATAAAACGTCAGGAAATATGATTTGTGTAAATGTTTATCGGTGTTTATTTAAAATATAGCTCTTGGATTTATTAAAGGGGTGTGTAAAATGTGCTTTTGAATTTCCAAAAATCACAAAAGTAACTTCAATAAAAGGCTAAACCTAAAATTTTCAGATGTGATTAACAATTTAAATACACAGCTAATAAAAAAACACCCTTTTTCTTGAAATTTTTAAAATACAATTATAAAATTCGTCAAATCAGCAGGTAATTACGCTTCGTTTGACACCTCATTTGTCAAAATCGGTGTAGTATGAGAGTCGGAAAAGAGATCTAAACTATAAAAATAATACATAGGTATGATGTTTGAAGTAGCTATGTTGTTTGCCCAAAGCAGTCATGAAAACAAGGTATTAGGTTTGTTCGGATACTTTCTTTCCCAAAGTTCTGTAATGCTCGCATCAATAAACCGGTCAAGGAACGTTGAAAAACGGAACAAAAATCGTATAATTTTTTTCAATTTTTATCGTTTCTCGACTTTTTTATCAGTGCCAGAGTAACAGAACGTAGACACCAAAATTTACACAACATTGTAATTTCTTTTTTAATTAATTAATTTGTTTTTCTTTTAAAATGTTTTTTTAAGTATTTTTATTAAAAAAAAGAAAGGAAAAACAAGTAAAATTTCACTTCTTAAAAAAAAAAAAATAAAGTAAACAACAGCCATTTTGTATTTTGTTGTTGTTCCTTGACTTCAGTTTAGCTTTTGACAGAACACAGAACTTACAAGTTTCTGCCGGAAGAAATTTCTCGGGTTAAAATTGTCAAAAACAAAAATGTCTGTTTACACAGTCGTTTTACTGAAAGGCCCATCCAGTGAGACAGAAAGTTGTTTTGTACGTAGAAACGAGAAGGGAAGGTTTCATTCAAAATCCAACGATGCGCTAGATCAAGTAATATTCTCGGATTCAGCACGAAAGACTTTTTATGTGTGTGATTGAGTGAGAGATAAACAGATTTTAAGGGCTTGAGATAGGAAAGAATTGATTGAACTGAAAGACCCTGTTTAGATTGGGAAGATTGAGTCCAGACTGGCGAGTGTCATGGTGTTTACATTAGAAACTTTGAGGCGCTTCAAAATATTTTGAAAGAACAAATTTGATATTTCGCACATTAAAACAACAACAAATGAGACTCATGAGGTCGGTTTTTATATTTTTTTCACACCTCACGAGAATCCTCACCCCACAACTATTTGGCCAATCACCTGCCGTGACACCGTACTCAATCTTAACAATCTAAACAACGTCAAAGAGTTTTTTTCATCGTGTAGACACGGTTTCAGTAAAATGACGTTCAGTAAAACGACTGTGTAAACAGGCGCCAAGGGAAATAATTTACTCTCTAGCAAGCGCTCTCTTATGCCAAAAACTACACAAAATGGACGCATGAGAACAGAATTGAAGTTTAACACTGGTAAAAATAAGTATATGTAGCTTTGTGTTGTTTTGGGACTCGTGCACGAACGCACCTATTTTTAAAATTAAAATAATTTGATCCATATGTTAACTCGAGTGCATTTGAAATTTGTTTGAATTTATGATTGTTTAGGCGCGCTCTTTAGTCGGAATATTTTGAAAAATTATTTTGTGGCGAATTATTTGACGAGCTAGGAACTAATAATTGCCGAATTCGAACCGTATCAAATCTATACACCCAAATATGTACATATTTACACACACGCACAAATACACATACTTGCTGTTTCATGTTTCAACCTGCACAAACCGAAAACAACATCAGTTCAAAATTGTACAAATGCGCTTTCATTTAACTTTCATTTATCCAACACGACCCACTTACACATTGCTTATTTCATGTTTCAACCTGCACAAAAAAAAAAACAACAACATTTTAGTTAAAGTAAAAAGTAAAGCGCTTTTGTTTGACATTTGTCCGCGATCGGTTGGTAGAAAAAGTTTAATTTTGCAATAATTGGTTTAAATTAATGTCAATAAATATTTCTAAATATGTGAAAATAATTTTTAAGAAAAGTTTTAAAAGTTTTCAATTCAGGAAAGTGCTTTATTTTTATAAAATCAAATTTAATTAAAGTTTGTACACATGCGCTTTCGTTTCACTTTCATTCCACACACATCCATGTTATTTCATGTTTCAACTTGCACAAAACCAAGTACATTTTAGTTAAAGTTTGCGAAGTGCGGTTTTGTTTGACATTTGTCCGCGATCGGTTGGTAGAAAAAGTTGTTTAATAAAATATTCTTAAATTATTTAATCATTTCGCATACGAGGAAAGTGTTTAATTATCAGTAAATAGCCAATAACTTTGATAAAACTATTTTTTTTTTGGGTTACTTTTATTTATGAAGTGAAATTTTTTTTGTCTTTGAGCTCTTGTATTCCTTTCCAAATACTTTTCGTCTCTCTGTCGATGTGTAATTGAAAGAAGTTGCATACATTATTTTTGTTTTAATTGGAAAAGGCATTTGCGGACTTCTTCTTGATGATATTTGCTGCGTAATTCTGACATCATTGCAAAATTATTTGGTAAGTCACTTTTAATTTTTTGTTTTAAATATTTTCTAAAGTTTATTTTCATCGCTATTACGACTGCTATAATTATCATTTGATAATATTGCTTAGTCTTAAAAATTGATAATTGATATTTGACAAACCAATTGACAAAAGTTTTAATCTTTGGAAACGGTGCAAACAGCTAGTTATGTGAATAACAAGAAAATAGACAATAATCACTGAAATAGTTAACATCTCCATATTGATACCTTTCACTAATTTCTCAATTCCTAAACAGCACCCTAAATGAAGCATACTTTCAATTCATATTCCTCCAGTTCATTGAAAAAATACCACGTACCTACGTCAAGTTAGCGCTACTCTTTTCAATATTACAAATTTACTTATTTACTAATAATTTAAACGCTATAATTAATTGTGTAATTAGTTTTTTAAATTTCAAAAAAGTGTAGTGCTGACTTGACATACATAAAAACATCCCAGAAAACGTATCTTTTGTGATTCATTTATTTTTTTATTAAAATAAGTACCTATACTCATTGAAATTCCCATTTGTAATAAATTTAAATTTGTAAAAAATTTGAATAAAATAAACATCCCTTTACAAATTTTACCGCACATTTTCTGCATTCACTAAATACGACGACACGACGCGAAGCCAAAGTCAATTAGAAAAAACTTGTGTTGCATGCCAATCACATGTTAATTTATCACAGCTCTCTGTCACGCGTTTAATGAATTTTCCATCGGTGGGGCGGCGGCGGCGCGGGGGTGGCGGTGACGGTGACGGCGAAAAAAGCGGCAACACAAAATACAAATTCAAACAAAAAAAACATAAATTATTTATTTACATATCATCACATTTTTAATTCATGAAAAAATAAAATTCTATTTTCGGCAAAGTACCTGCACATATGAGTACCTAACCTACAGAAGTACTACAAATTTGCCCTCCCGGCTCTGTCGGTGAATGAATTTTAGAAAAAAACCAAGAGAACGTCCCATCATCTGCATTATTTTTTAATATGAAATTTCGTCTTTTGATTTGAAAATATTTCATCCATTCTAAATATATTTTATTTTTTTCGTTTAATTTTATCATCACTGCCGATGCAGTTTTTTTGTAATTAATTTACCATTATATATGTACATAGATTCAAAAATGTGTTTGTTTTCAAAGAAGTATATTGGCAAAGAAATGCATAGGCATAGAATTTGTTGATGACGTTTTCGTGCTAAGAAATTGATTGACGACAATTTCTTGTCTAATTTATGTTAATCAGAGCGCTGTTGGCTGGTTGCTCCAAATTCGGTTCACTAACCGCATTTAGTATTCTCTAAAGCTTTAAGTTTTTTTTTTGTGTTGTGATATTTTAGCAGATAAGTATCAAAACGAGGTAAACATTTTAATTTTGTTTTTTTATTTGATTTTTTTTTTTTTTTTTGTAATCAATAAAATATATTGGTCAGATAATTTATTTATTAATCTTTTATTATATTTTTTTTTGTTCTACATTTTTTTGTACCTCCTAGTATATCGACGGTTAAAGTGGAGGACTTCGTAAGTCGAAAAAATAAAAAAAAAAAAAATATTAATGCAAAAAAAATTAGCAGAATCAGGGCCACTTTTTTGGCAATTTCAGAGTTACAGTGTTGTCCTGAACATTTTACAAAAAAAAAGGCAAAACCTTTTATTAAACATATATCGCCATTTATTTCTGAAAAAAATGAAAATACGACTTATGAAATTCTGCAATTTAAACGTCGATATTTGACTTGGAATAAAAAAAGAGCCGATTTTGGTCACCAATATCTCAGAAATAAATAATGCCACAGAAAATTTCAGGGCAATTTTGAAAACTTGAATAAATTTTCTAAAAGATTTAATTTTTTTTTATGATTCACCGTTAGTCTAAAAAAAGTAAAAAAAAAACTTTTTAAAGACTCTTAGTAAATTTTTCACTGCTTTACAACTGTGGTGTTATGTCGATTTCAACAAACTTATTCCTAAAACAGCCTTTGCAGTTTTGATTTAGGCGTAGAAAATGTGACAGTAAAAAAGAAAAAAAATTACAAAGAATGATGAATTTTGATTATTTAATAATTTCCTAAGAATGATTCTAAATTCGAAGTAGGGTTAACGATTTAAAGAGGGAGGTTTTTTTTTTTGAAAATCTCTTGAAATCTATCAATATTTTGAGATTGTATTCTTTGGACTGTAAATAATTTACCGACAGTCTCGGCGGCGCGGCTCGGCGATTAATTGGTCTCCTTAGTTGAAAAGATTAACCATGGAAATTTTTTTCCTAAATTCTGTATAGAACCAAAAATTCTGACCAAAACGAATTGAATTGCGAAAATTCTATATGAATTTAATTAAAATCCAAAATTTTGTATTTAAAAATTCCGTAAATCCAAAATTCTTTAGACTCAAAATTCTATACCAAAATGTTGGGAATTATAAATATTATAAATATAAATACATTGCTTATATTGTTATAATATACAGTTTTTGTTCAAGAAGTTATGTTTGTTTTTTAAAATATAATACCAGTTAAATCACCTCCAAAATTAGGTATGGTAAATTCTGTGGAAGACAAAATCGTTTGAGAGTTAAAAATATCGAAATTCGAAAATTCAACTAATTTTTCTAAAATTCGGTTAGAAATTACAATTGATAGAAAATCGAATACAAATTTGAAAAAAAATTATTTTGAAACTCAAAATTTTAAAAATTAAATTCGAAAAAAAAAAATTGAAAAGATAATAACAACAATAACGTGTTTTTTATTTTTTAATCATATGAAAGTATAAAAAAACAACCTACAACAGTTATGTATATGGTGAGATACAAATTTCTAACTGTTCTTATTTCAATTAAAAAAATTTCAAAAATCGATTGTATGTACTATGTAGTTTCGCAAAGTTAGAGCCAGTCAAAGAATAAAAACCATTAAAACCGTTATACATAAGTCGAAAACGAGAAAATTACCTCTTAACTTTTTCGACTAGCAAAGAACTCAGGAACCCATGGTTTTCTTCTGTGGCGGTGATTTCGGGACACCCTGTAGAAAAGTAACTCGTCCGATTGATTTATTTCGAAGACGGTTATTTTTATGAAAAAAGTATTGAAATATTTTTTGTAGGAAATTTTCTAAGCTACAAATTAGATCTTGACATTTTTTCTGTGAAACTTACCATTAGGCAGATATTCGTATAAAACCATTTTGGGGGCTTTTAACCCCCCCGTAAAATTTTTAGCGGCGCTTATAGAGTTTCGCGCTTTGGAGTTTTTTTTTTAGAGTTTTTTAAGAACACCATGAGGAGGCTATGTATTAAAATCCAGATTTCCAGCGATATTTTCGGATATATATTGCATATTTTTTTATTTTTTTTTAAGTAAGAATATACGAATAAATTAATTTTAAAAGAAATGACATCAAAATGACGTCAAGTTAAATTAAATCAAATCTCTTATTTTATGAATATTTTTTTATTATAAATACTTATATGTACACCCAGTTTGACATACTAAACGAATGGATCTATACAAATATAGATTTTTTTTTAACTTAACTTGATTTTTTGTTGTTTTTTTTTTGTGTTAAATGCAAATATTTGAACCTTCTTTATTTTTATTGAATAATTAATTTTATGAGATAAGGCAACAGAATAGACAGCATTATCTAATTCATAAATTTTATTTTTAGTTGACATTTTTGTTAATTTTTAAATTTATTCATATACAAAATGCATCATACTTAATCCGCAAATAATTATTTTCTTCAATTTTGTCTAAGTAAAAAAGATTCAAATACCCGGATCAAAATTGTCAATCGAATATTTTTGTATATAACAAACATACATACATATTTAGATGTACATTGTACATTGTTTTATTATTATTTTTTTGTATCAAAGAATTTATAATTTAATTGTTTTGACATTTGACACACAATTAAATTGGTAAGAATTATGAAAAAACGATTATTAATTGAGCCAGCAAAGTGCTGTTTCACTTGTCATTATACTCAGAAAATAAACATGTACCTATATGTATATACTTACTCGTATACATATTGTATACCTCCTCTCTTTGCATATCATATACCTTCTATATATAGGCTTAGTGCTGCTATGATGCCACCCACAATTTGTGTCTAAATGAATAAAATGAAACAGAGCATCGCTCGAAGCGCGTTTTAAGGCTTTAAATGGCGTCTCATGATTAAAAAAAAATGTAAACAAAAACACAACTGACAGCTCTTTAAATTGAAATCAAATCAAATCACTTTTGTTTTTGTTTTTAGATGAAAATTCAGTGAATTTATAAGTTAAGAGTTGACATTTATATAATTATTAAAAAAATTGAGACAAATGTCTGACAGAACACAAAATGTTACCCCTCGGTGCTTCATCGATCTCCAGTAAGTCCCGGAAAAAATAATGAAAATTGGAAAATATACGAGTATGAGATGAAAGTGTCGCCAGATAACTTATACGGCTGCCACATAGAGGTCTATACACTTTTTTTTTTAATTGTTAGCTGGTCTCAGTTTCAATTTCAGTTTCAGTTTTTTTTTTTTTACTTGCAATATATACATAGGTACTAAATATATGGCAAGTTATGCATTCGTAAAAAAAATCGAACTCGAGATTTTAATCAAAGTTGACATTACGATGAAAGTGAAGTCGAAAAAAGTGGATCTCGCAATTCTGTCTGTCTCTCCTTTTGACTGTAGCCTAAACGGGTGGATCGCTTCAAACTTGTTCCTAGCGTTTTTTCGGCATTCCCTCCACACGTTTTTTTTTTCATTTTTTTTCTTAAGACCAAAAATAAAGTTACCTGCGGTACAATTTTTTTTTTCCAAATTATGAAAATCTTAACTTTCTCAAAAACGTGCCCACAACTTAAAAAAAAATCCAGTAATCTTTTTTTTACAAAAAGACTTTAAACCATTAAAAAAAAATCCGAAAAATGGTTTTAAATGGTTTTCTCAAAAATGGTTCATCTGAATATGATTAATTTTTTTTATAGAGAATTTTTCAAAAAGTTTAAAAAGTATTGCTAACCAAAATTTTCACTTTTTTTTGTTCGATTTTAAAAAAAGTTTCAAAATTTTTTTTTAGAACTTAATATTTCGAAAACGACTTAGTCGATTTTTATTAAACTTGGCATCTAGCAGTTTTTTGACATTAACTAGCAGACTTTAAATACAAATTATTCTTATAGCCAAAAATAACGGTACCTCCTATACAAATGTTATAAAACCGGTATGAAATAAATCTCATTTTTCTCAAAAACGACTCAACGATTTTGATTAAAATTTTTTGGTGAACTTATTTCAGTACGATCTATCATATTATTGAAAAGAAAATTTATCTATTGCCTAAAAATGGTATCTTTTTAGAACCATTTTGTTTTTGTTTTCGACTAGGTATCTCATTATCTGTTCAAGCAATTTTAGTAAAATTCTGTAAACATGAGCTTTTAATAAGATCAAATAACATTGCATATCCAAATTTTCAAAAAAAAAAAGAAACAATTTTGGATTAAAAAAAAATTTCACAATAAATTTTTGATAATTCGATATTTCGGAAATGGGTGGGTGATTTTTTTTCAAAATGAATTTTTTTAACTCCGCATTAAAAGTTCTAAAAAATAGCATACAAATTTGTTTTCAAAATTTTATATACGATTCTTTATTTTTTTTCTCGTAAATTGAATTTTTTTTTAAGAAATCAGATGGTGTACATTGCGTTAGTGTGAAAACAGTTTCAGAAGTTTTTTAATTAATTTATTTCTTAATATATTGATTTTTTTAACAAATTTTCGGTCTAAAGTGTAAAAGTACCAATGCATACCACAAAACCACAGTGTGATCGCACATAGGAGCAAGTTTATGCGACCTAGTCGTGCATTTTATTTTGACTGGCCCCGCGCAACAAATAAAAATGAAATTAAATATCTCTCGCTACTAAGATGTAAGTTATCTCTATAGACACTCTTTTTTAATTGTGAAATAAATATAAACGAAAACAATGACAATTACGATTATGTACATAATTTATTTCTAATAAAATGAATTTAAATGACGTTTTTTTTGCTGTTTTTTGCTTTCATTCTGTATTATGAGGTCAACTTAAAATAAATATTCTTATCAGAAAGTGTGGTTTGACACTGAAGTTCATAAACAAAAAATCTGTACATATATGTACATATTTACGTTCTTGCGTAGACAACTTAAATTTAGAAAAAAAAAAATTGTCAAAAAATAGAAATGTCTAGAATAACATTTTTTAATTTCAATTGAACTTTTATAGAAATCTCAAATTGTATTAATGTATACATTCAATTAATTTTATTTCACATTTATAGTTGCGAGTAGGTGAGGAAGGTAGAAGATTAATTTAAATGGATGATAAGTGCACAAGTACATATATACAAATAAATATAAAATTGTTTTAAGAATTAAATTATCAATCTAACATTGAGCTACTTTTCTTCATTTAACAAGAATTTTTTTCTTCTTGCAGGATGACGGATGTATAATAGGTGATTAATTAATGGGTATGTACTTTTTGTTAAAATATAACAAACTAAAAAAATGTTTAGGCAATCTTCATTCTTATACGACGGAACCATTTTGGACAATTATTTTTTAAAGATTATTATTAGATTTTTGTCAACTTAGACACTGTCTAATTTTTTTTTTAAATTGGTGGAAATATGCGTTATTTAATAAAAATAAATATCACAATATTCACGGTTAAGACAATCTACTCTTGTGTCATAGTTAGGCAGCTATAAGCCAACAATAAACTAGGTTTTTGAACACATTTTTTTTAGACAGTTGTCTAAAGTTAGACTATGTTTATAAATAAGACCATATTTGTTTCAAATGTTGACCGTATAAAACTTTTGCGGTTAATTCTGAAAATCAAATTTTCCATTGTTTTTGACTAAACATTTTATTCAGCAATGAAAATTTATGATACATATCTCATTTTTCTGCACTGGCCAATGTTATAATTTCCCATTGGAAGTTATTGTAACTGGTCCGATTTTTTAAATCGAAAATTTTGACATACATATGTATGTCCACGTTTCGAGGTTTCAAGAATCCGAATCCATCGTTATTTGAGGGATGTCTGTATGTTGTGTATGTACGTTCGTGATACATTCTTTCGTTCACGTTTCTCGAGAACGAATAGAGATATCGATTTAGGATAAATTTTATTTTACCGATAGTAACATCATGAAGTGCAGAAAAGGTTTTCAAACAATTTCAATCGGCGGTAATTTTACTACACGCTAAAATTAGTTGAAACCGTTTTTCGGTTCTATTATACTTTGAGAACAAACAATAATATTGACTTCGGGCTAATTTCATTTTGTACACAATGCCATATTTGATCACTGATATGAATATCAAAAAAAATAAATTAATAGTTTTTTTTTAAGTAGAAAAAACTATAAGAAAATACTAAAAAATTGTTGAAAAACTGTTTTCGGTGCGAATTTCTTGAGATAAACAATAAACTGTGGCTTCGAAGCCACTCGACTCCAATATCTCGAAAACAAATAATGCTATCGACTAAAGAATAATGTCAAAAATGTAAAAAAAAAAAACTCGTTACACCTTACTTGTGGCTGAGTGTACACTTTCAGAAAGTATAATAACGAAATCATTATGGTTTTGATTCGATTCATTTCGATTCATGCGAATTAATAACACATTTAGTGAGACCATACAATTAGTACGATGTCAGATGTCAGAGTTCCAAGAACTGTGACTTCTAGATATTTAATGAACCAGTGAATCAATGAAACTTGTCAGAATTTGGTTAAACAAAAAATGACATCAGCAACTTCGAAGGAGTTTGATTCACATAAGGAAGAAATTGATTCATTGAAATGTTACAAAATTTTGCCCGAAACTCTCATTTAGTATAGGACAAGGTTTTTTTTTCTTTAAATGTGTAGAGTGCGTCAGTGTGGGTGTACGAGATGCTTTTCGGGGCTGAAACCACCCGTATTCTCTATTCTGTTTTTGAAAACTATTGATCCAAAAATTTAAATTTTTTACCAGAAAAGTAGGAAAATAGTGAAAACCCGAAATTGCATACTTTTAGGAGTGGATGGTGGAGATATCTGAAAATTATTTCGACAGTTTTGAAACTTTATTATCACTTAGAAAATTAAATGCAATAATTGTAACAACCATAATAACCTTTTTCTTTCTGAAAAATAATACAAGAACAACAATCTTGTACTAAATGGTAGTCTTAAAAGGCTAATTGCAATAGATTTAACGGATTATCAATTAAGTGTTCACATAATTTCTTTAATATCAACAGCAACCTAATTTCAATAAATATAAAATCTTAAAATAAAAATCAACACAATATTTCTCTGGTTTAAAGCAAAAAAGTATATGTAACAGGTCATTCATTTCGTGGTTTCAAGTTGGTAGCGCTAGCATTTGACACTTGTCAAACTCAGCTGTCATTTGAAGTGTTATAATATTAATTGAATGTTTGCCCTTTACGATAATGGATTCGTTAACAATCGAAAAACGCTTTAAAATTATTAAAACTTACTACAAAAGTAGTGATTCAAACGAAGCTACAAAACACGACCAATTATGGCTTTATTCCGTGAAAAGTTTCCTAGTCGCGTAATTTCACGTTTAGGCGACGTCAATTGGCCACCAAGATCATGCGATTTGACACCTTTAGATTTTTTTCTGAGAGGCTACGCAAAAGACTGTGTTTACGCGAATAATCCCCGAATTCTAGACGCATTAAAAACCAACATTATTACTAAAGTTATGGCCGAGATACCGCCCGAAATGTGCGAAAAAGTGTTTAAAAATTACCTCAAAAAAATTCCATGCTGCGAATCTTCCCGAGGCAGCCATTTGAATGATATTGTTTTTCACACTTAATGGCAAAATCCAAACTCTATAGTGAAATAAAATTTTCACTAAAAATGTATCGCTGTGTGTGTGCTTTATTTAGCTTTACTTTTGATATCGAAAAATGAATGACCCTTTACTTTATGAAATTTTCAAGTTGCTATTTCGCAACTTTGAAAAAATTGAGTAGTTCCTTCAGAAAAAAGTACTTACTAGTTTTTATACATGCGGAATAAGGTTTTTAGTTAAAAAAGTTCATCCGAAAAAAGTAAGTGCTATGGCTCAAAGTAAATACTTAATTTTCAGCATTTTGTGTATTTTTATGCATATCAAAAAAATAGTGAATACTTCGAAATTCTCTAGTTAAAGCATTTACTATGCTTTATGCATATCACTCATTAATGAAGCAAAGTTTAAGGTACGAAATAACAATAATGTTATAAACTATTGTGGACCAATATGAGTACCTTGAGGAACAACCGAGTCAAAGGCTGAGGTACCTTATACTCATCGTATCCAGGGTCTAACTTAAGAAGGTACACTTAAACTTTAGTATGAAGAGGTCCCTTTTTTTATTAAGACTCTAATGTTTATAAATTCACAAAATCTTAAATTATATTGTTACTTCAAAATCTTCTTGAATGGATATCGGTTGGTCGCTTCATTTCGGTATTCGCCATCTTACGAATCTTACCTACGACCGCAAAATCGACGTTTCGAAATCGGTAGTTTTATTATTGGTCCAAATTTTACAAATTAAAAATTGTGTGAAAAATTAAAAGATTCAAAATGATTTATCACCGTTTGGCACAAGTCTTGTACACAAAAGTAAGATTTCATACAAAAAGTGGTTCATTGGTTTTGTTAACTTTTTGCCAAGTGTTCCGTCTCTGAGAGTATTTTCTTCTTCTTTCAAAATTTGAGAGGTTTACACATTTTTTAAAAAAAGATAGCAAACAGATCTAAAATAGTTTTGGTGAAGGCTTTACTACATTCAACTCACTTTTCTGTTCAAAATTGAAAAAATGAACATTTTAAGGCGAAGCAAGCAAGGAGTTGCTGAAGGTTTTTTTAAAGAAATGAGAGCACAAAACACAGTTTTGGTAAAATTCATCTTACAAAAAGAGATGTTGTTATCATTTAATTCGTTAGACATATATTTCTTCCATGCTTTTTTTTCCTTAAATTTCTTAAGCTATGTATATGAAACTGATGGCTGTAGGTACCAAGGGGGAGCAGTTGCATTTAAAAATATTTAAATAGAAACAGTTAACCAATAACAGCCCGTTGCGTAGGTAATAGTTACTGCATAGGGCTGTTAAGCTGAATGTTTTGGGTTCGATTCCCAGCCTATGTTCACCTAAATAAAAAACAGAAATGTTTTTCTATGAAGGTTTTTTTTTTAATGATGCAAATTTTATGTAATTCTGAAGTACTGAAATCAGCCAAGTAGAAGACTTAGCACTACATATTTTAATTGGACTTGTTGAATTATTGATTCAAAATAGCTTCTAACGGCCTTTAGTCCACAAAAATGAAAGAAATGTTTTCCACCAGATACTGCCTTTTGAAAAATCCTTTAACAATATCTCTTGTCATGAAAAAGTTTCTCTCACTTTTGCCGTCCGGATTCGGCAAAAAAAATGTAGGTCCCCTACATTCCTGCAAATACCACGCACACAGGAGTAATTGAGTGTTATAAGTCATTAAACTCTGGTTATACACGAGCTGTCGCCAATAAATTAACATTAACATATTTCTACTGAATGGAAAAAAATCTTTTGTATCTTTCTCTTCCTTCTATGTTGTGCTGATGGCATTCAGGTTCCATTTAAAATTCTTTAGGTCTAACGGGTGTTTAATTAATTTCTTTTTACAAATTATAATTAGGTAGTTTTACAAAAAAAAAATCCTCAAGTTCAAACAGTTCAAAATTCTCAAACTTTCTAAATTTACATTTGTGAAATAAATGTTAAATTTAATTACTCGAATATTTTTTATTTTACCTTTATTATACAAAACAATACAAAATGTTGTGTCACTGGAATAAAAACCCAATCTCTTTATGAACTTGTTTAATTTAAATTCAAACAAGTTTGGCAACAAGAATAGAAAAAAATTTCTAACTGCAAAAAAAAAAAAAAAAAAAAAAAACAATCAAATAATAAGAATATTGACTTTCTTGCACAAAAAAAAATCCAATTCATTATAAAGTCCAATAATTTCAAACTTCTTTCCAACTAAAAAACAAAAAAACAAATAGATTTTCAACCTGGACCATTCTCCTAGTAGTAGGTACCTATAACCTCAACCAATCGCATATCCCAGTTTTTAATATAACCAATGTCCAATAATGTGACCATATAAAAAGGACACAAAAGATCCCCATCACAACAATCTCAAGAAATATTTTGTGGCATTTTCTTCTTAAGATATTACGTATCCAAGTGAATTTAATATTTCAATCTTCATTCATATAGGGAAGGGGAGAGAAGAAAAATCCTTTAAAAATATAACCAGGACGCACACACAAAATGTTCTGTGGCTCTGCCAATAATAACCCCCCTGTATCTCCCATCATCCCAATTATACATCTACTCCTTCCAATACTAAGTATTATTTTGATATCGCAGGCACACACAACGACCGGCTTATTGAAGAACGAACGAACAAAAAAAAAAAAAAAAAAAAATCTAATTGCCATAAGTATAGAAAGATACACCTCCTATATCTATAAGTATACTCGTACATATGTACATATCTCTATTAGAATATTTATACATAAACGAGTAAAATGTGGGTGGTATAGAGAGATATACCCGGAGTGTAAAAGAATCCTTATTCTAAAAACAAAACAGAAACACAGAAAATAACAACTCACCCCAATCTGAATCTTTTTCCAATCTGTTACGAATTATATTTGAGTGTTGTTGTTGTTTGAGGATATCTGTTGAATAAATATACCCAGGATATTTTCCTTATTTTATTTTTTTTGTTTATTATTATTTTTTCCTTCTCTCTGTTTATAGGTATTAGTGTTGCAAATCAACTCTATCAATGGACCACTTTTAATAATTATTCCTTGTTTTTTTCTTACAATTCTTCTTCTTTTATTATTTACAAGGATTCATTATTGAAATTACGATTTTTTAAAGGTTGTAATGTCCTTTCACTATAGTAATACCATACCACAACAACTGCAATAATGCACACACGCACAGCGATAAAGGACGACAAAACACTTTTTTTTTTTCTATAAATATTACTCTAGGTATTCTATTTTTCTGTATTATTTATTTTCAACAATAAAGTCCAGACATCATGCTGCTAAAGGATTGTGGAGACTGGGGGGGAGGTTGGTACTGGTTAGTTTTTACAATAGTCCTTTGATAGTAGGTATATACAGAGAGTTCTATTAAACACAGCATGTGGCAAGAAAAAGAAAGGATACAACTCTGGCCAATTTAATGTTCCTGCTGATACCAGCTACTCCGGCTGCACAGCATCGGCAGCAGGATACACCGCATCAAGTTTGAGCTCTCTAAGCAGGAAAGTATCAGCGTTAAAAAAAAAGTGCAACACTTCCTCCACCACTACCTCCAAACTCGGATGGGAAAAAGGATATATATCAGAAAGGACTTCGGTCTCTGGGGATAGTTTACGTTAACGACGTCGCAATTGCAATTAAACGCAGCAGCAGCAGCCTCACGACATCGTTGTCCTCGCCGTCGTCGGTCGTTGTAGATATATAGAGTCGTCGAAGAAGAATATCACTGTGACACTTCAAAGAGTATAGTGTTGTTTTTGTGCACAGAGAATACCTGCTCTCGTGTACTTAACAACTGCTCTGATACACACATCCGCTTTCGACAACGAACGTGCCACGATTAACGTTTAACAGATGAGAAGTTTACAATCCTTTAGAACATACACATGACAGATCCTTTGAAAATCCTTTTTTCTTGTTTTTTCTTCTTTTTTTTTATGCGAAGGGGTTAAGGGCAAGGGAATTGAACTTCACTAAACGTCAATCATCCACAAAAATGATATTACTCGAATTAAAATAACAAACAAAAATTGAATTTATATCAATTTCAATAATTAAACAGAAAAAAGATACAAAATGTATCTCAATCTATATAAGCGGATAAATATTGTTTAATCAAAAACATTATTTCACACAAGACCACGACGGAAACCAAAGAGTAACTGAACATTTGAAATCATCTTATAGTACTTTTATAAATACGACGAGAACGACTACGACAACGACGACGACTACAAACGACAACGAATACCGTAAAATATTCTTTGCATCTGAAAGATACACAGAACACACAGCTTCCTCTCAGATAGTTTTTGAATTACTCTCGAGAGTTTTTTCAGTTTTCAGTCAGTTTATTTCTCTTTTGGTGAAAAAGAGTCAAGTGTGTTATCCACATGGCGTTTGAATTTTTTTTTTGCGTGCTATCATCAACCCCCATTACCTTCTTTAAATGGACCTCGCTCCACCACCTCCCCCATCTACATAATTTTTATTAGTGGAATGGTTTTAGTTTGTCCTGTAAAGAGGCCATCATCACCTGTTGTTTACATTTGCGGGTGGCATTTAAGAGAGAAAGACTTATTTTATAAAGAGAGCGAGGGAGTGAAAGCTTTTCTTTCTAATTGGGGGAGGTTAAAGCTTTTTCCTCCTCAATTATTCATTGGGCTTCCCTTTGATTCATATAACATTAGATGTGAGTGAGTTAGGCTGCCTTCTATAATTCTACGTACCCCATATATAAATATACATATTATGGTTGGTATAGAGGAGATTGTTATTAGCTCATTAAGGGGTTGAAATGATGTAGATATTGTGGTGTGAAGCTGGGGCTGGGGCTGGGGCTGGGGCTGGGGCTGGGTGGATTCTCTTCTTTTGAATGAAAGAAGTCAAAGCAAAGACGATGATGAACAACAAGAAGTATGTTTGCTATGAAATGGTATTTGTGGTATGTGAAAAATTAGCTTTAGAGGAATGTAGATGAAAAATGTTGCACCTTTATTGGTGCGAAATTTCGCTGATGATCATGATGGGGCCATGTGGGCGCTGTATGTAGGGCTTTTGTGTGGGGAAGGTGTTTTTTTTTGTTTGTTTGGTAGAAATAATAGTGGCAATTGATTTATGTATTGAGCTGATTGATTTGGATACTAAAAAAAGTTGATTTATAGAATCTTCTTGGAGCATCTTTTTTGGGAATTTAAAATTGTATTAAATAATTCGGTATTTTTAGAATATGTTGATGTTTTGAGATATGAGTAAAGGTGATTTTATAAAATTCTAGATGGTTCACTTACCTTTGCACGGAATTGTTTATCAGTTTAAGCTTTTTTAAAAAGGTAAAAAAAGGCTTCAAAAAACCCATTACAATGAATTTCTTGGCACGCTTCAATAATTTGTATACACAAATGTAACAGTATGAGAGGGTAACGCCATCTGTTGGCCATCCCATTATATTTTTGAGAGACAAATTGAGTCTATTTTTAAATCCGTGTTGTCATTTCATAGAATCAATATTTAATTTACTCTTTCCACAAACTAAATTCAATTTTTAGATATCACAACAATTCGCCCCTGAAAGTATGCAATTTTGGGTTTTCACGATTTTCTTACTTTTTCATTAGAAATTTCCAATTTTCTGCTCTGTAGTGTGTTAACCTGGTTTAATATAAATCGAACAAAAAAAATCCCATGCAGTTCGGATGTTTTTCAGCAAAATATACAAACAAATAAAAAAACAAATTCATTTTTATTAATTTAAATAAATAAATATTCTTGTTGTTTCTGTGGATTTAAATTTAGTTGAAAAGTAACCAACCCAGCGCAATATTACACATCAAAAGTTTCTCTGATATACATAAATATGCACATATGTGTGTATGTATTTGAATTTCCACCATAAGTCAGAAACAAATTATTTCTGAAAAATTCTTTACCCTGTAAACTTTTAACAATTTAATAGAAATCAAAAGCAAATATTTCATTTTTCAATTTAAATTCGATATGAACAAAAATGCATTTGAGTAGAAAATTAAGCATTTTAATTTAACTATTACACTCTAGCACTGTTTATTTGTGGATAGGTATTGGTTTCAATAAAATCATTTTATGTACAACCAAAGAAAACTCAAGTAGTTTTAATTTGTGAAACTTTGTACAGCTAAAATTATAAAATGAATCAATTTGGCGGTGTTGATGGTTCGTTACAGTGGCCTCACGAATGCACAGACTTACAGGCGCACTGACGACATGAAAAGTATGACGAAAACCACATAAATGGTGTCCCAAAATATACACAAGAATTAAATTTGCCGCCATTTGTGTATAGTAAATTGTTGGTAATTCTGAAAAAATCACTCAGTTTAGAGCAGAATTAGATTTTTATTATAATTTATTTATTTTAGCAAAGAAGAATTATCGGGGCAGATTAGTAAAAAAAAGTAAAAAAAAAAATATGAACAAAAAAATTATTTTAACAAAAAACTTATTTTAACAAAAAATTTATTTTTTATAAAAAAAATTATTTAAACAAAAAAATTATTTTAATAAAAAAATTAATTTCAACAAAAAAATTGATTTTAATAAAAAAAAATATTTTAACAAAAAAATTTATTTTAACAAAAAAAATTATTTTAACAAAAAAAATATTTTTACTTAAAAATTTATGGTAACAAAAAAATTTATTTTAACAAAAAAATTTATTTTAACAACAAATTTTATTTTTACAAAAAAATTTATTTTAACAACAAATTTTATTTTAACAAAAACAATTTATTTTAACAAAAAGAAAATTATTATAACAGAAAAAAATGTTAAAAAAAATCACATAAAAGTTCCATTCGTTTTAAAACAGAAAGAGAAAATAATTTTAGATTTAAAAAAATCAAAGTCACACAAAGAAAAATTAAATTACAGAGTAAGAGTAACTGTCATTTTTCCTCATTCATAAGGTAAAGTGTGGAAAAAAAGGACTAGAACTTAAACAAAATTGTAGCGGTGGGATAGATATATTTTCTTTCTTAAAATAAATTTACTCCGATTGGAGTGAGGCTCTAAAGTGGTTTTTTTCTGTTTTGTTGAAAAATATTTCAAAAATAAAGTTTGCCGGCCACAGTTTAACAATGTCTCGACTTTCACATTATCATTTGAATTGCTTGTTTTAAGACGACCAGTGTGTTTAGCATCAACGCAATTGATCCAGTGTCTTTGAATTTTTTAATTACTTTCTTTACAGTTGACAAAGTTAAATCAATATTCTGACCATAATTTCAATTTTGTAATGCTTTATTTCTACTAACCCTTTTCACTGTACGCTCTTAAATCGTTTTTTTTTAAGGGTTGACAACACTTTACTATAGAAATGGCGGTAAATTCAAATCTTGCGTACATTTTGGAAAAGTCTTTAGTACAAGAAAAGTGAATATTAAAATGAGTATAGGTAGAGTGTTTTATTGGGATTTTTGTATTGTTGAGGTAGCAGTAATTTTATTACCAGCATTGTTTAAAAATTTAACTCTAAAAGGTGATTGTGTTTTTGAGGGTTTTGAAGGTCATCGCATAAACTACGTTGACGTGGGAGCAATTTGGGACTCAGACTACTCACAGTCATGGCTTGAGTAGCAATCTTAACGTACATACATCCTAACAGAAGCGCAGTGTTGCCTGCAATTTACTTTCACATAAAAATGATGAGAATTTCATATTTTTCGTGGGGACTTTATAACTTTTTAAAACGATTCCTATTTTTTTGTTTTATTTCATGACTTATTTGTTATTATAGCACCAATAGGGTAAATACGTTCGACCTATATCACACACCTTAACGAAGGCGCCACAATTATCACTCCTATAGACCTCCCCATATTTCTCTGCCACTGCCCCCACAAATCTCCATATCCATTAATTGTTCATTCAACAAGTATTGTGAGACTTTTAGCATACAAAATTATTTTATGTGATGGAATTCCACAAGCTTACTATAAAGTCACGACCGCTGTCAGTTTGTTTACACAGCGCAATCTACTAGTATCTATATATTGAAAATTGGCCAAGTGCATCATCAAGTCAGTTGACTCAGAATTTATCTTAATATTGATGTTGATGTCTTTTAAAAAAAAAAAAAAAAAACTTTCCTAGACATTCAAGTATTATAGGTTAAACGTGAAGGCGAATACCCCCAGAGAGCCCTGAGCGTATGAAAAATGCAAGTTCCACTTTTCAAATTCTTGTCACGTGTAACCTCTGGCAGAGCCATGAACTGACTTTGAATTTGATTTTTTTTTTCATCTTAAAAAAGACCTTTTTTTCCTTTGTTTCCGAAAGAGCAAAGCCTCTATGTCTATAGGAGGCCAGATGATGATGCCTATATCAATTAAAGCTGAACTCTGACAACCAGAAGGACGTCGTCGTCGTCATCATAGTCGTCATAACGACACGAGAATTAAAATGAATCGACTTAACGAATAACCCCTAGAGGTAGGTTATACCGTATACGTAAATATTATGACGTAAAAGGGTTAAGGCAGATGTATCTTTAAGTGCATTTAAATTTGTGTGCACCGAAGCTTCGTTTTCATTAAATTTTAAGCTCATTCACCTTCTCTGAACGGTTTCAACCCCTTTAATTAAATTAACCTTGTTGGGAATTTGGCATGTAGGTATATGTATGAAGCTGTGTTCGACGTTTATACCTACCTAACTACCTATGAGATGGTTGCGCGAATTTCCACCCTGCATAACGACCGACCGACGACCCTGACCTACCACAAAACAGAAAAGTCACGAATTGAAATCACGAGAGCGTGAAATAGCGTAAATTCATTCTCGAAGCGCGCAGAAGGTTGGCATTATTTGTGGAGGTGATGTTTATACAGTGAGGTGTGTGTGAATGACGACGACGGGATAGAACCGATACCCGAATGATAGTGGTGTTGCCATCGTAGATTTGTTTTTTTTGTTAATTGTTTGTACAAAAGTTAGAAAGAGGGATTTTTGGTGTGATGAAGCGCGACAACTGGAACAGAAGAGATGTCACTTGTGTAAAATGGACTTGACGTTGTGGAAATTGAAAGTGAGTTATATAGAATGAGTGAAAAACTAGAAGTGTGTGAAGAAAGGCTATAAAGGCAATGCGAAATGATTGATTTTTTAATATTTGGCTAAAAGCCTTTTCATGTTTTTTTTTTTTTGTTTTGTTTTGTTTTAACAACAACAATGAATTTGGTATTAAGAAGCAGCAGCAGCTGTCAATTTGATTCTTTTGGTTCATTTGTGAATGGTCGAAACGAAAGTATATGGCTTTGTGACAAATCGGCTTTTAGAAACACTTAAGAGAAATATGAAAAAGTAGGAAGATAGATTATAAGAGCAATCATGTTATTAGAATAAAAATAAGCGTCGCAATGGATCTTAAGGGATGCCATTAGAGTCATGATTGCAGACTAGACTTAGCAGGGGTTACTTTAAAAAAAAAAGCTCGACAATTTTTTTCTTTCACGTCAATTAATCCAATTATATTAGAATCTAAAAATTTTGAAATGCTAACTTGACGGACATCACGTAGTGCCGCCGCCGTGTCGTGTCGAAACCACATCTCGTTGGTGTCCATATCATCCAATTTAGACCAGAAAAAAGTTGATAAACATCGACTTATAGCGCTCACCGCGCCGCCACCAGCCCAAATTCCACACCAAACATTGACTTTTTCGGGATGCATTGGACATTCTTAAATCTCATGTGGATTGGTATCTTTCCAAACTCGATAATTTTTTTTGTTGGCGTACTCATTTATCCAGAAATGGGCCTCATCGCTGAAGATGATTTTTTTATAAAACGTTGCACGAACAAAACGCTCATTTTGATAAAATAATTTTATCATTTGCAGGTGTTGTTGAAAACTGCGTCCATGGTGATTTGACTGAATAAATGACAACCGATTTGATAGATGTAGCTTCAACAAATGTCCGCTATAAGCTGTCAAATTTCGGAAATCCCCATTTGAAGACCCTTTACTTAACCTTCGTTCCTTAGTATGTCTCTGATGTATCATGTGTATTCAAAGATTCGTTGACAATTTATCCTATAAATTAAAAAATAAATGATGCGACAGTTAATGGAGAATCAGGGCCTAGTAACATACAATTCCCAGCCATTTTTATTTCTATTGAAGGTTTGAATGAAACAACAAACACTTGGGTGAGTTACCACCAAGTTTTTTAGGCTGTATAGTTATAGCTTTTTCACGAAACTGCCATGCCGATCATCAGACTCCTTTTAGCGGCCGTTGATCATTTTTCTTACTTCTATTTGCGTGTTTTTATAGTCGGAAGGAATGGTGGGGACCTACAATTTTATCATTTTTATTGGTCTCTTTTTCAGCAATATTCATTTTATTAAGTTTAAGTACCGAACCCTAAAAAAGTTTAATTTAATTATTTTTTTTTTTTTTTCAATTTCAGAATTTGAAAGATGACAATTGCCTTGCTGGTCTGGTCACATCAATATCAAATCACAATTTGTACACTGTAAGTAATTACTGAACAAATATTTATGTGTTATACATATATTCGAAAATTTTCAGTTCGCTTAAAGTCAAGTAAAGTTATATTTTCATTATTTATTATTTTAATGACCGTCTTTGAGATAAAATTATTATATTTTCTCTATTTTCTGGAATGTAAGTAGTAAACTTTTTTGGTCACAGTAATAATTATTTTAATTTATATGAATAGTTGAACGAAAAATTACTCAGAAAAAGTTGTACAATTTTTGCAGGCTTGTGGTAACTCTGTTCGTACTGCGGCAGAAACGTCAAATTTGTTGAAAAATGACAATCACATTTTAGTTGTGATAGCTTTTTAGCTATCAAATGTGATATCATCTTACGCAGACTGAATTGGTTGATTGTGACTCTCACTTATCACAAATCACCTTACACGATTCCACCATAGTATTTAACTTTCTTCCACCCCTTTAAATTGTATCACTGATCCAAGTTGAGGGAAATGAGGAATGGTTTAGACTTAAAAAAAAATGTGTGAGTACTGGGACTCACGGTCAAGATATGTTAACATCTACATTAAGTCTAAGTGCTGGATTTTTATAAATGAACGTCCCCAATATTCACGATCCAACTATGTACATACATCGTAACATGTACGTGTGACAGATAACGTTTTACTCGTAAAGCCCACGTTTTTAGTTTACTATACCGCCTCCCGTATAAATGTTTACACATCAAAAATAGAAGGCTAAATTAAAATTAAACTTTTTCAGAATTTTATTGAAGTTTGACCGTTTTTCTCCAATACAATTTATTTTCAGTTTTTAAAATTCTAAAATTTAATGAAAAATTCCGTGCGGAATAGTTTATTTTCATTTTGAATTCAAGATATTAAACCTTTATTTAAAATTGTAACTGAAATAGCTATCGGAAAAGCTTTTCACATTTTTTTTAATCAAAGAGACCCATGATAATAGACAAATTTAGAACCATTTACCCTATAATCTTCTTCTAACCATAAATTGGATTCTGAGTAAAATTCTAACATGCATCACTTACTAAGTGAATCTGAATGATGACTATGAGGGTGACTAACTAAGTGACAACAACTGTCATAATTTAAATTATTTAATTTGACATCTCATACCTATATGTTATGTAGCTATTCCTAGTTCTTGGCTCTAGATGCAGGTTCTTCATAAACTTTTTGAAATAATGTATAGTTTACCATCATGGTCAATGATATACAATAATACATGAATCAACATATGTAAATGAGAATACAAAAAAAAAAAAAAACAATAGTATTAAAGTTCATAGGCGTTAATTGAATTAAAAAAAAATCATTGAGTTCAAGTGCACCTATTTGCAAAAAGTATGTCTACGATACAAGTGTGTAGTATCACAGTTTTGCTGATGGTTTTCATTTTTTTTTACACCAAGAAATAGAAATAGAAGTCATTATTCGTTTATAATATTCAAGAGCTTCTAATTTGATAGATATATGTTTTTTTTTTTTACATATTTACACCCACAATTGAGTCTTAGAATTAAACTAGTCAATGGCCCAATTAATTAAGTTTGAAATTAAAAGACCACATTGTTAGCTTTTTTGCATATCTGTCAACATACAACGAAGAGCATATATGTATATTTTTTGTCGGAAAATTTACTTCACGATCATAAAATGAAGCTTAATTTACAAATGGTGGAAACATTTTATTTTATTTTATTTTATTTTATTTTATTTTATTTTATTTTATTTTATTTTATTTTATTTTATTTTATTTTATTTTATTTTATTTTATTTTATTTTATTTTATTTTATTTTATTTTATTTTATTTTATTTTATTTTATTTTATTTTATTTTATTTTATTTTATTATTGATAATAATTATGTCATCTGTTATTTGTACGCGCGCTTTCACGCCCACTACCACGCCCACTTTTCTTATATCTTATACACCTCCTTAATATATATACATATGTATACAGGTCGGCCAAATACAAGTGAACGAAATTAATTTTTGTCCATGTATTATGGCTTTAAAAGTAAGAGCAAAAATTCCCATTAATTATGGAACAAAACGTCGTTCAAGCCAGTGCAGTGGCTGCCTCGGCTGGCTCCAAACAGCTCCGAGGAGGCCAATTGACATTTTCAAGACGGCTGGTAACACGATTTGGGTATTTGGTGCGCAAAAAATCAATTGTGGCATGGGCTGTGTGGCATGGCGCGCCATCCTGCATGAAGCAGAGGTCGTCAAAATCTATGTCTTCAATTTCAGTTTAAAAAAAGTCGATTAACATGGCTCCGTAACGCCCACCGTTGACCGAAACGTTTTCGAAGTAAAATGGTCCAATGATGCCACTACTCCACAATCCCCACCAAACTGTCACTGTCTGTGGATGCATTGGCTTCTCGACAATAACGTGCGGGTTTTCCAAGAGACCGAGACCCATATGCGGCAATTTTGTTTGTTAACGTAGCCGCTGCGATAAAAATGCGCCTCTTTAAAAAAAAAAAACGCATTGTTTGGCTTACACAGCACTCACTTTGGAAATAAGTTTTCAATATTTCGCAACGTTGTTAAACGTAAAGCGACTCATTTCGTTCCGCGGAGGTATACTAGTTTTGGTTTTGATAAATCTTCCATCACTTGAAACCCATCGAAAAAATATCCGATTCTGTTTCAATACTGAAACAGAATCTTTCAATTAAATTGAAAGATTTAATCTTCGTCAGTTCTTTGCAGACTGAATTTTAACTTTAGCCTAACAAGCTTAAGATTACGGCAACCTTTGTGCCAAATTCTTAGTAGGTCAAACTATGGTGCTAATAGGCCCTTTGAATCAGTTTGGTTGCAATATAAAAATATAACAAATTATAAATATTTTCTTATACTTCTGGAAATTACAATTTGAAAAGTATAAAATTCAAGACCTAATGTTTTTTAAGAGCAATAGATTAAAACTAGATTTAAGAGATAATATGTAACGTTAGCATTCAACGGTCTCCAAAAGATATAAACACATAAATTTTCTTTCAAAATTATTTTTTTTAGTTTGACAAATGTTCAGTAGGTGGATGGCGCTGCGAAGTGTGGCAGCGATCCACAAGTATAATAATTATTTAAACATTAAAAGAATTTTCAAAATGAAACGCCCATTCATATTTCCCAAAGATTTTTCAAAAACATTTTTTCTGAAGTTTTAAAAATAAAACAATACTTACCTTTTGGTACAGGCATGGAATCCTCTTGCTCCAGCAGCCGTTTATTTGCCTCATTATCATCTTTGTTTATAACACCGATTTTCATCCAAGTTTTATTGAAGGGAAAATATTCAAAAAGTTCACCCTTTTCCGGGACGTTATTTTTTTCTTTCTCGGTATTCATTATGCAGTTTTTATTTTTTTTTTTTATTATTAGTTTTTACTTCTTTAGTAGTTAATTTTAAGTCTTTGTTTAATTCACTTTTTAGCTTATCTACCTCATGTGCGAAACGAAAAAAATTGCTGACGTTCTGAGACTTTTCTCACACTCCTCAAAAAAAAAGTTGTACAAAATGTTCTAATCTAATAACTTCATGCAACAGCCTTTTTATAGAACACTTTGGTTTAAGAAGCTAAGGAGCTGAGGAAAATTAGTAAAAAAAAAAATGGCAAACCTCAAAAAAATTCGGATTAATATGAATTTTGGTGCGGAGAGATTTTTTCATGTATGTATGTCTTAAACATTTCTTAAAAATTAACTGAAATTTGGACCATGGCTTTAGTTTTCATGGTAAAATAAAATTCAACTTTTTTTTAAATAAATATCTCGAAAATTGACAGTTCTTATTTTTTTAAATTTTGTACGTTTATTGAAAAATGTTGTCAAAAAACATTTCCGAATTCCAATCCGTGACAAAAATAATGAAATTTGATCAGTGGTTTTCAAACTGGATTTCAAATCTGTCTGTTGAGACACTGGATTTAAGTGTGTTAAAAACTCTTCTGATTTTGATTATTTATTTATTTATTTATAAATATTAACAATAAATTAAAATCTATCATTAACAATTTTTTTAAGAGCGCTAGCATCAAATTATACTTTAAAACCTAATCACTCATATTTTTATTTACGATAGCTCGTACTGATATTAGCTCACAAAAAAATTTTAATCAAAATCGCGTAGGAGTCGTTTTTGAGAAAAATGAAATTTATTCCATACCGGTTTTATAATATTTGTATAGGAGGTATCGTTATTTTTGGCTATAAGAATAATTTGTTTTTAAAATCTGCTAGATAATGTCAAAAAACTGCTGGATGTCAAGTTTAATAAAAATCGAACAAGTCGTTTTCGAATTAAGTTGTCAAAAAAAATTTTTGAATTTTTTTTTTTTAAATCCAAAAAACAAACATTGGAAAATTGTGGTATGCAATATTTTTTTAAATTTTTGAAAAATTCTCTATAAAAATTGATCAAATTCAGTAAGTTTAACCATTTTTGAGAAAGTCGAAAATCAAAAAAATGGTTCTATGCGATGTACCATTTATAACCATTTTTCGGATTTTTTCTTTAAATGGTACCTTTTTTGTAAAAAAAATTACTGGATTTTTTTTTAAGTTCTGAGCACGTTTTTGAGAAAAAAAAGAACTTAATTTTTTGCTAAAAAAAATTGTAGGGCAGGTACCGTTATTTTTGATCTTTAAAAAAATGAAAAAAAAAAAACTTTTTGGAGCAAAAGACGCTAGGTACCAAGTTTAAAGAAAATCGTTCGGCTACAGCCGAAAGGACAGACAGACAGAATTGCGAGACCCACTTTTTTCGACTTCGCTTTCATCGACAACGTCAACTTTGATCAAAATCTCATAACGTGCCATATACATATGTACATACATAGTACCTATATATCGCAAATAAAAAGCTTTTTGAATATTTTCCAATATTTTTGAATTCAATATTATTCTTAAAAAAAAAAAACGTCTAAAGAATTTTTTGAGAAAAAGTAAATTTGGACATTGAACAACTTTTTCATTAAAAAGCAGATTTCATGAATCGACATGAACGTATTTTATCGATCCATACACTTTTAGTTCGCTTATGAAATGTATGGACCGCGAATGATCCACGAATTCACAGATTTGGTAAGAGGGAGAGTCTGACTGACTCCCGCCGCCATTCATTCATGCACATTATAAAACTCACAATGGAATAATGGATTTTTATTTAATTCGAATTAATAAATTCCGATTCGATTCCCGAACAATATTATCATTTTTCCTTGAACAGACAGCTCAACATTCTTTAACTCTTCATGACAGATGAGTAAAATAATAACATTAAGCTCTTACTGTGTTAATGTGCTTTAAGGGAAAAATATGATAAGATTGTTCGGGAATCGATACAATCGATAATTTAGTTCAATCTTCAAAAATTGAAATTAATGCGAACGCAAATCGGCAAATGTATTTGGAATCTAGTCGGCTCTCCGGGAGTAAACATTTTTTAGCTCCAAATTCGACATATGTAGATGTCGTCTTTTTCAATCACCCCGATTATAATAAATACGGGAGCTTTTGGCAAATTCATGCTTAATCAACCTAAAAATATCTTCATATAAAAACCTGCCATTTGATACTTTAATTTTTAACTAATAAGTTATTTGGGATATTTCAGCCCAATGCATCACCCCCGTAAAAATTTTATTCGAAATTTTAAGATTTTTTTTTAAAGAAAATGATAAAAATCTCCGTCAAAATTCAGCTTCTTCTAGATTTTTTTTTGAAATTTAACCTTTCGTTTGTCAATTTTTTTTTGGGCTTTTACCCAAAATTTAATTTCAATTCTATTTCAACCATGTGATATATTAATCGAGCTTCATTATAGGCTTATAGTTCTTAAGACATCATGTACCTTCTCCTAATCCGGCACTGGTAACCAATTGAACTGAAACTTTTAAGAAATATTACCTAACAGTTAGGGAGGTACTCATATATATTTTTGTTTTTTAAAGTTCTATGTACATAAATATACTTCGATCCGTTCCAGATGCTGTTAAATACTATGTTCACTATTTATTTTGTTTACACCTGAGAAATTTTTATCTATTGAACACGTTCGATTTATTTTGTTCGTTTATTTAAACAACACAAACATTTTAAACTCACAACTATTTTTACATGACCTTGCTGAACACTGTTTTTTTTTTATTTTAACAAAAAATTAAATTTGATTAATTTTCATTGAATTCAAAAAAAAATGGAAAATATTTGATTTGAGGGAGTCATTGAATCAGCAGCTACCTCTGTATATTTTCAAATTCTAAGCCAACAATCGACCTCATTCCTGAAAACTCATAACGGAAAACACATAAAATGGCTTCGAAAATATAGCATCTCCTCGTAAACTTTCAACTCCCCGGAAACGACGACGGAAACTTAAAAACTTCAAAAATATTTACTTTCAGTTTTTTGGTTAACACATCAGTTGGTGAATTTACGATTTACGTCTTGTGTGGGGTGCGCCGCCGTTAAGTGTAAGCCAATATAATTTTGAACTTTAAAAAAAAATCGATAAGACGTTAGGATTATTTTCAAACTGAGAACCGTTCTGTGATCAAATAATCTCGATACTGTTATGGTAGCAATTGCCGGCAAATTCAGGCAGCTATTCTAAGAGCGCAAAAATATATTAAGTGAGAAAGCACATTGATTAGCATATACTCTACAATATGACTATAAGTGGCTGGCTATAGCTATTGCTATGTGTGTATAAGTCTGTGCTAGTATACTATAGCTGGCGGCGGAAAAACAAATAAAAGAGGCTTGGCCCACCATCAGCAGCGATAAATAAAAAGTCGTCACTTGCTGTTGACTTTTGAAATAAATCGCGTTGTATGAGTTAAGTCGCAGCCGCCGCTCTTGCCTCCAGCCGCCTCCTTTGTATGGCTCCTCGGGTGTTTTTGCAAGAGATTCACTGACAGTGTGACCATGCAAGTTTTGTTTTTCTTTCAAAACATCTATACCTAAGTTTTTTGCATTTTTCATGGGCTCTCTGCATATTCACAGGCAATTCCAAAATTTACAATTTTTAATGAATTGATATTTTTGATTTTTTTAATAATCTTTTTGAAGTTTAATGAAAATCTTCTTTTTCTTTCGTTTTCTAGAAAAAAATTTAAAAAAAACAGTGCGAGTGGATTTTGAATAAAATTAATATACAGGGTGTTTTTCATAAGATTTGATAAAGCTTTTAGATTGGTTCGAAATAAGCAACCAAAATATAATATGGAATGGGAGGGTCTATTTCCCCTCGTTTAGGCAGGAAGGACAAATTTTCAAATATGAAATGACCTAAAATAGAAAAAAATATTTTAAATAAAAGAAAAATGGCAACACTTACAATGTCATGCTATATTTAAAAAAAAAAGACATATTTTAAATCAATTCTCTCATTTTATTTATTTAGAGTTGGAGTGAATAAAGTTTTGAAAAATTAATTTTCAAACTCCAAATTTTGAAAAAGAAAGATTTTTCCGAAATGCCTAAATGTCTTCTAGCTTAAGCAATAGTGTTTGACAAAATCCAGGTCTCAATTATTATTTTTGTTTGTTGGTAGCAGGTTCTTTTTCATGTTCTTGTTCTTGTTCTTGTTCTCGTTAACTTCAACCATAAAATGTCACCTGTTTTTCTATCGCCTTAAAGTACTCTATAACATCGCATTTGGAATGGCTGAAGATAGCCATACCTTATACCGCATACCTTAATACTTGGAAGGATCTGTTGAAAAAAGTGCCATCCCTTCTGAAAAGCCTGGGGTGCCAGCACGTAACTTGATACAACCGAGTTTAGTCGATACAATCGAGCATTGGCAGCACATATTTTGGTTCAATCGAGTGTCCTCGATTGTATCGTCAGATTTGGCAGCACACAAACTTCAAATTGACGTTTGAAACAAAAGTTTTCACTCGACAGAAATTAGTTATCGTCGGTAGTGATTTTTTTATAAGAAAAATGGAAAAACAAAATAATATGTCAATAAATAAAAAACAGATTGAGATTTTGACCAATTTTATGAGTTCTCTCGTTGATTTAGCAAGGGGAATTCTTAAAACTGCCCAAGGGAAACATTCCTTGTTGACTCTAAACTGCTACACAAAGCTAAAAAAAAAAGTTTTACAAATGTTATACATGATCTTTCTTTTCTTTTTAAATATTTACTCATTTTCACTCAATTCGAATGGGTTGCTATTATCTCTCAAATATCGTTTTTTAATTTTAGCATAGGACACTTCTTCGCCTTCACTTTACGAATCAAAAAAAAAAAACATTTCGAAAGAATTTTAAATTGATACTAAAATGAAATAATTTTAAAGAAAACTCATTTGACATTTCATTTAATAGTTCACAATGACTTTTTTAAGTGAAAGTCACAATCAGCCCTATCATCGTATCCGATCGGAACGAAATTTTCTCCGATTTCTACGAAATGTACGAATTTTGTATCATGATAGACGTTCCGATACGTCAATCGGACAGATCTACGAAAACAAATTTGGTGTGCGTTAAAAATGTCAAATTCATGCGTTGCATGCTGATTAAATGTGAAAATGGCTGCAACGCATCACGAATTCATGCGACGTATGACGATTTTTGCTGTCCGATCTCCCCGATAGAAAATTAGAAGCGGAAAATTTCCCGAAAATTGTAGGAATGTTGATTTTCAAAGTATCTGCCAATGAATTTTTATAATTAGGCTTAGGTTGCATCTGAGAGTTGGAATATGTTTGATATATTTCTGAAGAACATTCTTTTTTCTTTATTTAGTGTTCTTTGTTCATATCTCTCCGCTTCCAAAAACACTGCTGCACTATTCATGGTTCTTTCACTATTGCTTATTTTGAAAATCTTTTATTTTGCAAATGTATCCAAATGTCAAATACACGCGTCGATACACGTCTTTATTTTTTTTACGATTCGTATACCATGAAGAGAATAAATCGTCCGATCGGAAATTTTCTCCGATCGTAGATTTTTCCGAACGGATACGATGATAGGGCTGAATGAAACTCGTCTCAAATTACGTGCTGTCAAAAATAATTTGTTTCGAGTTGAGCGACGATCGACAAGCCTCGATTGTATCAAGTTACGTGCTGGCACCCCTGTACTGCGCACTTTCTCTTCCAGAATGACATTAAAGACGTCACAAATGATAGCCGTCCTTGTCGACATTTTTGGAATAGTTCGTCGAAAGAGCTATTCAGCCTTATTATGAGTTTCACCCGAAACATAAACTGGGTGTTTTCTGAAGAAACACTACCTGGCATCCCGATTACGGCCATCGCTATGCTTCAAAGTTTCAATGGAAACATTTTCTGTATTTCTATAAAAGTGAGAGTGAATATTTTTCGAGTCACCCTGTGCATCGTCTTGGAATTTGTTTTTTTTGTTTTATTTAACATTTTTTGTGCCGAATTAAAAATTCTCTTTTGATAGTTGGTGCTTGTTTTGCATGGCAAAATACCGACTTTAAATTGAAAACAAAAAAAAAACTTAAATAAAATAAAGCCTCTAGCTTTTTGTGTGTTTTTAAGCATGAGAAGAAGTGGGGTTGCCACATACTATAGTACCAGGTTTGTTTTTTTTAATTTATTTCGCTCAATGTCCACCACCAGGCACCAGACCAGGCACCCCCACTTTAAATTCTATTAAATTTATAAGGAGAGGTATGATATCGTTTCGTTGATGTGGTGTGAATGAATTAACCTAACTACAATATATAAAATGCTAAATAAATAGTCTAAGTTGAGTTCAAAAGTTGAGGGTTTTATAGTTTTTTTTTTTTCTTTTTTATTCCAGTTGAGTTATTGTTACTTTGACCGTGCCCTCCCCCCCCCTCCCTCATCACTGCAGGTATAATCTGATTATTTTAAATTTAATTTTATTGTTTTACATGAGAATTAGTGGTTTAGTTATAAACTTTTGTGTAAATCTATATCTATCCTACATACATTGAACAGGAATTCAATTATGTGACATATTTTATTCATGTCAGATGATTATGTGTGTGTGTGTTTTTTTTTATTTTTGTCAGCGACACTGGTGAAGTGGTGACAGCTCCTTGAACCTACTTAAACCCAGTGGCTATAACAATACAAATATTAATAGTTTATATCGAACAGGAATAATTTATGTTAATTTATGAGACAACAATGTTTTTTTTTTCAATCTAAAGTTGTGTAAAATTTGAACGTGACTTAAATTTAGGATTTTGTTTTGATATTGCAAGTTCATTAAAACAAATATGGAGTTAATTGAAGATACAAAACGAAATTATTATTTAACTATGTGATGTTGTTCAGCATGAGTTTAAAAATAAATAATGTTGCTATTTTTGTTGTGTTAGGTTAGGAAAAAAATTGAACTTAATTTTGAAATAGTCTATGCTGGATAAAAAGACTGACACCTTAAGACTTAATCGTATAGATTGTTGTTTAAAAACCGCCCACTTCCTCAGAACTTATCATTAAATGGAGTACATTTTCGTAGAACTATGAAATTTAAAAGAGCATTAGGAAAGTAGTGGTTTTTTGTAGAACACTTTAATAAGCATTTTTTTTACTATAGGAGGGGGGTCTATATTAAAGTGTTCTACAAAAAACCGTTATCATTTCTTGGCGCCACAGTTATCATACTCTCCCCAGCTTTTCAATATTTTTGTCGTCAATTCGATTTTTTTAATGCAGAGTTGCACTTGCACCACAAATGATGTTATCGAACATATGACTTCGGCAAACTGCGTTATCGACAGCAAAATAAATTCCATGACAATGAGCGCCGGGAGTCACGGTCAAGATGTGTAAACATCAAATAAAATATTCAAATGCTGGTTTTACATCACAGAACGCGACGAGTTCGAACTGTAAACCAAATTTCAACCCAAACTCATGTCGGCTCTTTCGATTTACCTAGTTTGAAGTACGAACGAACGTATCCAATTAACACCAACGTATCGTAACGCGTAAGATCACAACGTAATGTGTCAGAGAAATTTCCACGTTTTTACTTTACCCTACCGCCAGCATATATATGTCTAAACATCAAAATTTGTTTCTTTATGGTAAGTCACATAATTTTACGTTTCCATATAAACTATCGATAGAAAATTGATAATTAGTGCTTTTTATTGGGACGTAAGCCCCTAAAATTATATAGACTTGGATAAGTCCATATGGACTAAAGTTGTTGTTGTATTTACATACTTCTAAATAGCTTAGCTCCAATTTGTTTTTTTTTCGTCCAATTCTCTATCTCTATAAAAAAAAAAACGCCTATTAATTTAACTCATGATATATGTAACTACCAAAGGCAAATACCTACAAACCCAGATTGGCAAGATTGAATCTTCTGTGTGCAATAATAGGTTAGGTAAGCGGGCTGCAAGTTGATCTTGTTACCGTCACACTTAGATCAGTGTAGATCAATTGTGACCCTAGGGATACGATCCCTATATAAAGAACCCCAGCTCATTTAATTTCAATTATATTGTTGGCAAACAAATTAATAAATTAAAATTTTCTTTTTCTTTCTTTTTAGGAGGGTGGACTACAAAAGCCGGTAGAACAGTTCATTCTAGGAATCACAATACTAAGAACAGTGTAACTTTTCCAAAAATCAGCCTATCGACCACAAATTGGACCTAGTGCAGTGTTGTTCTTGTCAAGCCTCAAGGTCCTGTTGCAGATGTGTTGGTGCTGGTATGATATCTTATATCTGAAATCTACTTACTTATTGTTTAATTTTGATTTTTCTTTTCAGCTTAGCATCCTTTGTTCAAATTATTGTGCGCATTGTCCTACTTGTATTTTTTTCGGATCAACCGATTATTCAACCGTCTAGAAAAGTGGATATATTTAAGGAACACAAGTGATTTCGTATCATAAGGAAATTATTTAAATTATATGTAATCCTTAGATATGTATGTATAAGTTTTAATTCCAAATTTCGAAAGAAAAACACAAAATGATAGAAATAGGAACTTTATTAACTTTTACTATTTATATTTCTTAAATTACCAGAATGTACAAGAAATCTTTAATATATTTTGATGATAATAATGATGAAATGAACTGTAATTATACACATTTAATTAAATATTAAGTTTTAAATATAAAATGATGATAAGAGATTATAAAATAAAAACAATTTCAAGTGTTTTTTTTAAAATTAATAATACCACGCCCCCATTAACCACACCCACTTTAAATTACAACCCTTTTGACCACGCCCCTTTTAACCACACCCTTTTTGGTCACAACCACTTTAAATCACCCCCTTAACCACGCCCTTTTTAGCCACGCCCCTTTTTGACCACGCCCCTTTTTAACCACGCCCCTTTTTGACCACGCCCCTTTTACCATGGCCCTTTTGACCACGCCCCTTTTTAACTACACCTTTTTGCCACGCCCCTTTTGTACCACCCTTTTTGCCACGCCCCCTTTGTCATGCCCCCTTTTAAGCCACGCCCCTTTTTGCCACGCCCTTTTGGTCACAACCACTTTAAAACACACCCCCTTTAACACGCCCTTTTTGGCCACGCCCCCTTTTTGACCACGCCCCTTTTGGCCACGCCCCCTTTTTGACACGCCCCTTTTGACCACGCCCCCTTTTTACCACCCCTTTACCATGGCCCTTTTGACCACGCCCCTTTTTAACTACACCTTTTTGCCACGCCCCTTTTGTACCAACCCTTTTTTGCCACGCCCCTTTTGTACCAACCCTTTTTTGCCACGCCCCTTTTTACCACACGCCTTTTTGTCACGCCCTTTTTGGCCACGCCCCCTTTTGACACGCCCCTTTATGCCACGCCCTTTTTTACCACATGACTTTTTGTCACGCCCCCTTTCTATCATCCCTTTTTACCACGCCCATTTTAAGCCACGCCCCTTTTTATCACACCTATTTCACCACACCCCCTATTTAACCACGCCTTTTTACCACTACTTTTTTGGCCACACCCCTTTTTGACCGAGCCGCTTTTTTCATTTTCGCACTTTTTGCATACCACGAATTTGAACGACCAAAACCCTGGATTTCCGTTAAATTTTGAATTTTCAAATATTTGAAACGCTTTTTCCAAGCTTGTGGTTATCGCACCAAAATTTTTTGGATACCAAAATGACCGTTGATTGGTCCCGATTATATTGACATACAAATTTTGAAAATCGGTTGGAAAATAGAGGAAAAATTGCCACTTTTCTAAAAAATATGCTTTTTTTCCTTTCAAAGCCTATAAGTCAATAAAATTTATGCACCCCTATAAATTTGTATCATGTGGAGACTCGTGAGCAATATATCTATCTATAGACACCTCAATCATAAAGATCGGATCAGTATTTTTCAAGTTATAGGCGATTTTCCACAGCCAAATCGAAAATTTTCCATTTTTTCATACATTTACCTTGAAAATAATTAGAACATTAAAAAATTTCTAAGTTGAAAAATGTATGAAAAAATGGAAAATTTACGATTTGGCTGTGGAAAATCGCCTATAACTTGAAAAATACTGATCCGATCTTTATGATTGAGGTGTCTATAGATAGATATATTGCTCACGAATTCCCACATGATACAAATTTATAGGGGGCTTACAATTTTATTGACTTATAGGCTTTGAAAGGAAAAAAAGCATATTTTTTAGAAAAGTGGCAATTTGTCCTCTATTTTCCAACCGATTTTCAAAATTTGTATGTCAATATAATCGGGACCAATCAACGGTCATTTTGGTATCCAAAAAATTTTGGTGCGATAACCACAAGCTTGGAAAAAGCGTTTCAAATATTTGAAAATTCAAAATTTAACGGAAATCCAGGGTTTTGGTCGTTCAAATTCGTGGTATGCAAAAAGTGCGAAAATGAAAAAAGCGGCTCAGTCAAAAAGGGGTGTGGCCAAAAAAGTAGTGGTAAAAAGGCGTGGTTAAATAGGGGGTGTGGTGAAATGGGTGTGATAAAAAGGGGGGTGGCTTAAAATGGGCGAAAAGGGGGCGTGGTAAAAAGGGATGGTAGAAAGGGGGCGTGGCAAAAAGGCGTATGGTAAAAAGGGGCATGCCAAAGGGGGCGTGGCCAAAAGGGGCGTAATTTAAAGTGGGTGTGGCCAATGGGGCGTGGCTTAAAAGGGGGCATGGCAAAGAGGGCGTGACAAAGGGGGCGTGGCAAAAAAGGGTTGGTACAAAAGGGGCGTGGCAAAAAGGTGTAGTTAAAAGGGGGCGTGGTCAAAAGGGCCATGGTAAAAGGGACGTGGTCAAAAGGGGGCGTGATAAAAAGGGATGGTAGAAAGGGGGCGTGGCAAAAAGGGGCGTGGTTATAGGGGCGTGATAAAAAGGGCTGATAGAAAAGGGGCGTGGCAAAAAGGGGTGGTAGAATAAGGGGCGGGGTAAAAAGGGGCGTGATAAAAAGGTTGGTAGAAATGGGGCGTTTCAAAAAGGGGCATAGTAAAAAGGGGCGTGGTCTAAGGGGGTGTTGAAAAGGGCGTGTCAAAAGGGGCGTGGTTGACAGGGGCGCGGTTAAACGGGGAGTTGTCAAAAAGGGCGTGGTTAAATATGGAGACGTGGCTTAAAGGGGCGTGCTGAAAAGAGGCGTGGTCAAAAGGAGCATAGTAAAAAAGTGTGGTTAAAAAGGGATGCGTGGTTAAAAAGTGGCGTTGCAAGGGGCATGGATAAAAGGAAGCGGGGATAATTTGATGTGGTTAAAAGGGGGCGTTTTAAAAAGGGAGGCGTGGCTTAAAAGGGCGTGGCAAAAAGGGGTGGTAAAAAAGAGTATGGTAAAGGGGCATGGTGAAAAATCATGGCGTGGCTAAAAGTGGCCGTGGTAAAAAAGTGTGGTAAGAAAGGGGCGTGGTTAAAAAGGGGTGGTAGAGTGTGAGGAAAGAAGAGTGGTTAAAGGGGCGTGGTTTAAAAGGAGGCGTGCTTAAAAATGGTGTTATTAAAGGAATGTGAATAAAGGGGCGGGGCCCATAAAGGACTGGAAGGGCGTGATCGAAGTGGAGAGTGGTTAAAAGGGGAGCCTATCAAAACGGTTGTGATTAAAACGGGGCGTCGTAACAGTCGCATTTATTTGAAATAAGCTCTTTCCACGCCTCGGGAAGGTAGTGTGGTGAGCTTCAAGTTTGCTCCAATGTAAGCATTCTTCCGACACCTTTAGCTCCTGGTTCCAATAACGCGTTCAGGATTCAGACGCATTTTAAGTACGATGACGCTTTGTGTGAAATAAGCTCTTTCCACGCCTCGGGAAGGTAGTGCGGTGAGCTTAACCCAGTGACTCCAATGGCAATATTTGAGGAAATAAGTTGTCTGACCCATTTACATGCCTTGAATACTGCCTGTGGAGACGTTTTGGCAAAGTTAATGGCAATATTGCTCGGAAAATGAAAGGCAATTGATGACTTCCATCACTGAGACAATAAAGTTTGACGTTTAACCTTTTTCAAAATGGTTCCTCCGTAGTTTTAAATGTCTTTTGCTTCGTTCTGAAATTAAAGTTTAAAATACAAGAAATTATGTGAATTAAGTTTTTTATCATCAATAACAGTGATTCTAAAGTGTAAATACATCATTTAAATATGGTTGTAATTTCTATAATGACATTTTACAACTAAAATTACCTGTTTATAGAAGGGGCCATGCAGACAGTAAACTATCCCTGACATTGGACATTGCCTCAAATATTCCCAATTGAGCCACAGCGTAAAGTTTGCTCCAGACCCTAAACTTTCTTGCAACACCTTAAGCTCCTGGTTCCAATACCGCGTTCGGGCTCCAGACCTATTTTAATTACGATGACATTTTATTGTGAATAAAATCTCTTTCCACGCTTCGGAAAGGTAGTTCGGGGAGCTTAAAACTTGCCTCAGATCAATAGATTTAATAGTAGCCCATGGCGTAATGGTTAGTACGTTCCATTGTTACGAAGATCTTGGGTTCGATTCCCAGCGCATGCCACCTAAAAACAGAAAACTTCACTGGTTACTGCCTTTTGCGAGAAATTGACAAATCATGAAAAAGTGCTTCTCACCTTAGCCGTTCGGATTCGGCAGAAAATTGTAGGTCCCTTCAATTCTCCCAATGACACGCACACAGGAACGGTTAAGAGTTGTAAATCACCAGTTCTACACGAGCTGTTGCGTTACCCAATTTATTTATTTTTAGATCAATAGACTTTAAGGATTATTATTCCTGACTTCTGTAATCAGGGAACGGAGAACTAATCAGTCATCCAATGCAAGTTCTTCTTTTAAAAAGAACAGAAATTATTATTGAATTTTATTTAAACATCACACCTGTCGGAAAAATCAATCAAAAAGGGCTGTTAATTTTTCGTTTGTTGCATACCACATTAAGGAAATATGAAAAACAAAAACCATTGCAAGTATTTTTAAAATTATTGTGAAACATAACAAATTCTTTAAGTTTAAATTTTCGATTTCAAATTCAACTAACAATGACAATAGCCCTGCTCTTGCCAAGTTATTGTGGGGAATTTTTTTCTTTTTGAGAAAAAATCGAATCGAAAAAAAGTATTTGAAAATGGAATTGAAATTACACCTTGACGCTTTTTATCGCTTAAGGAAAAAAAAAAAGAAAAAAAGACAGGACAGGAGAGGAGAGGAAAAGAAAAATTATTCAAATAAATTATCATTTCCTTAATGGATAGGGATTTCGTTCTTTCAATGATTTCTTTTTTTTCTACTTGGTCCTTTTTGTGTACTTGCGAATGAAGTTTTAGAGTAAGATTGAGAAACTGTGTATGGTATATAAAATGTCCATGAGAAATTTAACTTACTTGTTGTGCATAACTGGAGGCAGCTAGCTGGGAACTGAGCTGGCTGAAAAGACTTGTTGGTTTAAAGCTGGTATAGTTATTATAAGCGTCATCTAAAATAAAGTAAGTATGATTTTGATTTTTAAATTTTTCAGTATAAACTGCAACTTTATATTTACCGGCATATATAAATTCCCGAACAATTCATCTAACATGAAGACCAAGACAAGACATAGCAACGTTTAATTAGCAATTAAACCAATAGGAAAACATGTTGTAAAGCTGGGTTGGAATACCTAAAAATAAAATTGATACATTTTTATTTTCAAATTTGGGATTTTTAAAAAAGTTATTTCTCAAAAAAACACACATAATAATTTATTCAACTTTAAAAAAAAAATTTCAGTTTCTTTACTTGCCCTCGGGATCCCGTGGTATCCTAACTGGCTGAACACAATGGATACGGAGCTGGATCCGGAATAGCTGTCAAAATATTCAATACACACAAATTCAATGTTACGAATACAACACAACGCAACTGCAGTCGGTGCTGCAAGAGTTCACCAACTTTTAACTTTTTACGTGCAGCACTTTTCAATTGTATGAAGAAAAAAAGATCGGGAAAAAAATATTGAACTTTTTGTGGTTATTTGTTTCTCGATAAATATTATTAATTAAAAGAAAATAATAGGAAATTAAAAAAATAAATAATAAGCCCGTGTTTTTTTTTCTCCAAAATATACAAAAATCTTTACAGCTACATTGTGGAAACACAAAATATACGACGTACGACACTTTTTCACAGCTGTTGCACCTCCAGCTCCAGTTCCAGTTCCAGTTGCAGCATTCTATTGTTTTCAGGCAGTAAATCTTTACTTTTTTTTGTCACGAAAATGCGAAAAGCTTTTGACTTTTTTTAATTTATTTCATTTCCCCTCTAGCAAGGATCTACTCGAACAAATGTTGCTATTTCTTTTTCTTGCCCTGTCAAATGTGACGTTTGCCCATAAAGAAATCAGAAACATCCAAAATGCGTTTTCTTACTTTTCATTTTTAGTCAAAAATTACAACAACATCAAAGAGCTCGAGTCCAAACTTTTTTCCGACCTTTTTTCCAAACAGTAAAGAAACAGACCTAATGAGTGTCGTTAAATGGTTTCAAAATAGTTTAATGTTTAATGCAAATTCTTCTTTAAATAAAATGGTCTATTATCAAAAGTACTAACAAACCGACATGCATAGTAAAATTGCTAAACAAATAAATTTACATACATTACAAAAACACGATATTTCTCAAAATAGTAAAACGCCAAAACTCTCCTGTTACCCCTTGTTGAAAAATGGCAGTCAAAGACCTTAAAATTCACTACTTGCACAACTGGGATACAAAAAAAAATTGAATGAAATAAAATAAAATGAAACGGAATTTTCTGCCGCTACCTTTTAGACAGTTACCACGCAAGTGTTACTTTCCATATAGACTCATATATATGAATTAGATACATATGTTTAAGATTTGCAAATAAGTGTATTTTTTAAATTTTATTTTAAATACTGTACGTTGTACAGTCAAACCCAGTTATTACATGAAGATGGCTTCAATATAAGATATGTTACCAAAAACGCGTTGTGCTTGTATTCGAAATTGGAAAATTGGTCATCGTTAAAAGAAAAGTCGATTGAACGAAAAACTAACAAAAGTTTGGCTTCCTTTTAGGGAAGCTTTAAAGTCTATGGTAAGTTCTAAGGTCTAATTCATTCCTGTCAATTACACGCAAAAATAAGCTGTCGCGCAAAAAAAAAATATTTTTTTTATAAGCGATCAAAAATGTATGAAATAAAAAGCAAATTATCATACAATTTTAATGGCGTGATTTGCTCTATAAGCGATGTGAAATACACACATACATATATGCGGGTTTTACTATACATTTTTAATTTTATTTTTTTTTTTTCAAAATTTTTCAAATCATTTGCTAAACATGTTGACAAATATTCTGTTTTATCAGATTTTTTTTCTAAGCAAATAAAATAACTAATCTAGGTACAATAAAAGTCTGTTATGTTATTTGTTGTTCCTAATTATTATTTGCCACTTTTGTTGTTTTTTTATTTCAAGGTGTTAATTTGGGAATATATTTTTTTACCGTGAATATAAAATCTTGAGAAATTACCTTATAATTTTGTACTTTTCCATTCAAAAAAGTATAAAAAAAATAATAAAAAAAATGTTTGCATTTAAATTTACTTTACTTTTCTACTGGTAATTATTACGATCTTTAGTGCACCCAGTTTTTCGATTGCAATTGAATTGAATGAGGAGATAATCAAGTGTGTCGACAAGGAATTGGCGAAGTATAATATAACCTATGACCATAGGCGTACCGATTCACCATACGTCAATAAATAGGTAAAATTACAGAAGATTGTACAAATAAATTATTACCAATAGATGACATTTTCGAATAACAGAAACAATTGAGATGGATGAGTTAATCAGATAATTTTTGAATTATGAATTTTAAATGAATATTTTGGCTTGTTTTTGAATAAAATTGTTATAATATTTAAAAAGGTTTTTATTTTTTATACAATTGCAGTATCACTTTGTCAATGCAAAATCACTCGAGATCTTAAGTCGGAACACACTTATCTTGTGTGGTGTGTTGGTATCGATCTTACGTATTTCATATGCGTATAGAATCATATTTGTCTCGTGTGATGTGTTGCGTTGTGGTGTGTAGAGTCGAAATTAATCTTTTTGCGATTGTACCGCACCACGCTCTGTCGGAGACATATTCAATTCAGCCTTACTGTGAATTTCACCCGAACATTTTACTTTTCGCCTATTATGAGTTTCACCCGAAATTTCATGTTCAAACAATTCCTCTTATTGTGAATATGCGAACGAAATTTCTTTCGAACGAAACTCACAATAGCTTTCAAAATTCAGGGCAAACAAAAAATTTTAAGGTGAAACATTTTTTCGGGTTAAATTCACAATATATCTAAAAATCTAAATCTTTTCTGTGGGAAGGGAAGGAGACTGTCCTCACACAACACACCACATGAGAGATAGGTGTGGTGTCACTATTTAAGTAGGTATAAAGAAAATAGAAGTGTAAATGATTATAGTTACTTACTTGTTTAAGATTTTGAGAATGTGCTTTCATATAACTCCATCGACTATACGGCCTCAACCAACAAATCTTTCCAGCCAGGCCGTTTCCTGTTTGGTTTAAGGTCGATCTCTATACTTATGATGATCTGGTGCGTCGGTGTCCATACGCTTCATTTGTCACAGTCATATCAATTGCTTACAATTTTTTGACCAAGTCGACTTGGTTTAAAAGCCCGTAACACTCATCAATGAATCTTCTCCACCAGACGGCATTCTTCATCGAACCAGGGGAGCAGTTTCGTTGTGATCTTCGTCACCATCAGTTGAGAGTAGAGCATTGGTGGATGGCTTGCTCTAAAAGACTAATAAAAATCTGCTTAGCGAAAGTTCAAAAAATAATAAAATTAGAAAACATACCTAAAAAGAAGCACATTTCCTCTTGTATCTTCTATTAATAAATTTAGTGGCGCAACAATTAATGGAAAACCAGGTAGGTATACTATAGTGAATATCAATTATTCCTGTGTGCGTATCTAGTGTTAATTCAAGAGAACGAAGGTCACCTACAATTTTCTGCTGAATTCGAATGATGTTCTTTGAGGATTTGTAATTTCCAAATAAGAAGCAGCAACTATGAAAAAAAGATTTTAGTTTTTTTTTATGTAAATTTATTTAAATAATTTTTAACTCACCTCAACCCCGTCCAGCCAAAGAACAGTGACATCCAGACGGCAACGCGACGTCTTGGGACTTCTTCATTGTCAAAAAGTCAACTAGGATAGTTATGTATACATATTTCTATTTTGTTCAGTTCAGCTTCATTAAACAGGCCTATTTCGTTTGAACTTAAAGCCTACGCCAAACAGAATTCACGGGTAGAGGTGCGTCAAGAACTTATAGCTGCACGCCCATCGAGGTTGTTTTTGAGAAAATCACATCAATATTCGTAATGCTCAAAAAATGGAAAAAAAAATTGTAATGGTTTTTTTTCATTTTTATGTGATGGATGGCTCTCCAATTTTTCTGAAACAACTACAAAGAAATTAAAATCAAAATTCGTTGGGTTCTGAAGGATTTGTACACCAAAAACGAAGTATATGATGGAGATCGAGATTTTAGTTCAGAATGGTTATAGAATTTCCTCGGACATAAAACAAAGTTATCAGCTAGGTAATTTTTTCTTCGGCCTCGTGTTGGATGATCTACTTTCAATTCAAATATGAAAATCCTTTTGTTTGCAGAAGAAATTTAGGTGCTAAGCAGAACAACGTTATAAGGTTCAGCTTATGATCAAAGAGTTTGAAGACTACTGACTACCGTCCAGTTCAAAATTATGACCAGTCCGAAATAATAATGATATAGATTCTTGTTAAATGAAAAATGGAATTTATGTCCAGACCAAATTGAATTGGTCAAAAAGTAGTAAATATTTTTATATTTCCTACCAAATCATCAGAAACAAGGATTTTTTTTGCAAAAGCCTTTCAAAATTTTACAAAGTTTCTGTACATTTCAAATACGCACCAAACAAATTAATTCTAAGCTATAAAAAAACATCTTTATTGAACTATATCTTCTTTCCATAATTTTCAGCATCCTCGAGTGTTTCTGGCAATGGTTCACCTTTAGTTTCTGGAAGTAGCAAAGTCAACAACATTCCAATTAAAGCTAAACTGGCAAATATCATTGGTGGTAACCAGATGCCAAATGTTGCAAAACTTGAAGCATGTGTAGCTGACATTGCACCAATACGAGCTGTCATTGAGGCAAATCCCATACCAGAATTTCGAGCAACAGTTGGAAATATCTCACCTCCATAGAGATATACAGTGGGAAAAGATATAGCAGCACCGAATACAGCCAAAGAAGCCAACGCCACCTGAATTTCAGATTGTTTGGCAGGCACAAAAATAAATGCCAACATACAAATTCCAACGATCATATTTGCTGCAACCAAAGTTGGTTTTCGACCAAGATACTTGCATGCCGGTACAGACATGATTACTCCGGGAATTCCCAAGAGGGCACTTAGGGTGACATTGAGGAATATATTTCCTCCCAGGTTTTTAATATATTCCGACACTCCAAAGTAATTGAACCCAACGGTGAACCAGTTGTAGAATATACAAAGTGTATTTCGCCTTAGATTTGGTGTCTTCAGCAAATCAAAAAGTTTGCCTTTTTTCACTTCTTGCTTGGCAGCACGAGCTTTAACAGCTTCTTCGACATTCGGTCGAACATTTTCTTTTGGTCGTTTGTTGACAATTGCTGCCCTTTCTAAAATTCGAACGGACTCATCGATTCTGCCAGCCATCATAAGCCAACGTGGGGATTCCGGAACGAGACAGAAATACGAAAGGCACACAACCGAAAATATCGATAGCGAGAACTGATACCATCTGAAGTCTCGAGTGAAATAGGCAAAGACCGGAAGAAATGCATGACCAAGATTAAAAGGAATTTGATAAACGATTCCCATAAAAAATTCACGTCGACTTGGACCAATAATTTCCATAATCAAACAAAAGCTGAAAGTATAGAAATAAGTATTTTGACAACTTCTCCCCCTGATGGAAGTAACCCCCAACACACTCACCTTGTCATCATGCTGCCACCTGTTGCTACAGCACATAGGAATCTCAAAGCCACAAATAGCCAATACCAGGGCGAAAAAGCAGCAAGAACACCCGAAAACAATTGCAGAACTACGGAAAATAACAACGGAATACGTCGGCCATGTCTAAAAAAAAATCAATTTGAAAAAGTTTTTATTTTATTTTTTATAAAGAAAATATATTGTCACTTACTTATCTGCCCAAATGCCAAAACTGACATTTCCCACCAATATACCAAACATAAAAATCGTTTGTCCAATACTGGCATAGAATTTTTTGTCACAAATCAATCCCCACTCCATTTGGATTGTCTGTTCGAAAACACTTCGATCATAAGAAACTTCTTTGCAGTTTGGAGAACAGAAATCTGTAAGATTGTTAGGTTCTGCACATTGGATAGTTATTGGTGGAGCTAAAAAAATGTTAGAGAGTTGATGCCATCCAACGGGGAATTTTGAAATTGAAACCAAAAGCAAAAGTAATATTTGCCATTTGCCAGCATCACCAATCGAATCGAAGACTGGATCAGGTGCGCGTTTAGCTAAAAATATAAAAAAAAAACGTTTAGTACAATTTTATACAAAAAAAAATTTAATGAGAATATAGCCAAAGCAAGTGCTAAATGAAAAAACCCGAAACTTCGGAAAAATTTGTTTGTAAGTAAATTAATGAATTTAATTTATCAAGCCTAGAACGCTACTACGTATGATGCAAAATGAAATTTTTCGGTAGTCTTATACAAGACAGCGAAAGGATTGTGCAAGTATCTACATTTAAAATCATTTAATTTTATTAATTATTAATTGTGTACCTACCTGGTTCTGCCATTATTTTGATTTCTTTTAAGTTTTCTGGACCATCCACCTCACCACCTTCTTGATGATAAAGTTAAAAGTATATTGTTCAAAAATTTAAATTAAAGCTTATCGCAGCACAAACAATTTACAAATAAATACGGTACATATGTACGTACAGAACAGATGTATGTATGTATGTACATATATTATATTATGAATGATTAAGTAACTCTGCTTTACTGCACTTATTTTAATAGTTTTCCAATTAAAACACTCGGATACTTATTGAGGCTTGTCGTCTGGGTTTAGTTATGGGACACAGTCATTGTAGTTTACTTTGACGTTTTGTTTTTTTTTTTTAAGAAATAATACAATTTTCTTGACGAACTAGATTTAGAATTAAGTTTTGAAATATAATTATTTTGAAACACAATAATTTTGAATGACATAAAAACTTTTGCTGTGCACTGTGCAGTCAAGCTCAGCCAGACGACAAAGCTTATATTGATATTTGTTTGTGTTTTATTTTTTCTGTTGAACCTTAACATTCCAAGTTATTCAGCGTCTGCTGCTGATGATTTTTTATTTAATTTATTGTTCTTATCGCTTTGGAAAAAATAGCCATTATACGTTATGTGTATTTAAATATACATATGCATATAATTATGTAGATGGACAATATTTGTTAGTGTGTGATGAGAGCTGTTAGCAAAAGTAAACTTGAGGTCTTCTATATTCAAGGCTGAGTTTAATATTTATTAAATACTATTTCTTAAGAGAAGCGATTGCATACTGACATTAAAGAGAGTGAATTTTTGGAATTTACATAAATTTTACAAGTGTTGAGGAGTGACTTTCCAAATGGTCATTTGTAAGAAAATTATATACAAAAAAAGTAAAACGATGAATTTTCATAGAATTCCAGATAAAAGGTTATTTTTGGAGTCAACATTCTGATTCTGGGGTCAATCCCGGAATTTTAAAAGCTATTGAGAGTTTCGCCTGAATGAAATTTCGTTTGCCTACTAAAAATAAGTGAAATCTTAGGCTGTCAATGGGATTACTTTCCGCCCGAATTGAAAGTTCACAATAAGGGGAATTTTTCGAATATTAAATTTCAATTTTAATATGAAATGTCAAATTTTCGGGTGAAATTTTGTTCGGATGAAACTCACAATAAAGCTGATTGTGAGTCTTATAGGTTCTAAGAATTTAATTTTTAAAATCGATTTTGGTGTTTCCTGGACAATTTTTTTTATTTTTTTTTATTCAAAATTAAGAAAGTACATTGTCTACTTCTATGTGAATTTCAATTGGTTCCACCAAATTAGTAAGACCCTAAAGAAAATATGAAATAAGCCCCCAACACTATGCATACAAAACAATAACAACGAAAATTCTAAAATTTGGGGTGGTATTCTATTTTTATTTTGAACTTTATTAATGAATTAAAGCATCAATGAAATATGAACCCAACATTAATTTTGTGGTTCAATTTAATTTTATTCTGAAAAACATTTTAGGACCTATTTCATTTTGCTAAAACATTATTGTCTTTTTTTAAAAATTATATCTGAATAGCTGACAAAAAAATGGCGTGATTTTTGTCAGTTATTCTGTTACTCACTGATGGTTTTCAGCACAATTTTTTGAATGCTTCCATGGCAAGAGAATAGTTGACAAAAATTGCGCGTTTTTTCAGCTAATCTGTTGTATTGTAAGCATTAAAATTTGTGCTGATTGCAATATTAAAATTGAAGATGAAGATCGCAGGAGAAATATGTATGTATAATTGTCCTTGCTTTAGAAAAATTGTACAAATTACAATGCAATTACGTATGACGGTGTGGAGTATTATTTCATTTTCAAAAAAAAACGTATAATTATTGTAAGAAAAAATTGGGTATTATTTCAATTGATTTTAAGTATGTTTAAATCGGCCCTAATTTTGGGCCTTATTTCATGTGGATTGCAAATAATGCTTATTTAATTATATACAACAGCTCTGTTAATTTATGAGTTTGACTCTCCCCCTTCTCCCCCTATATATCATCTAATTTCTGCATACGCCATTGTCTGCCGGTTTATCAAAACAGTGGCACGTGCAATGTAAATACAGCTATACCTCGACAAAACAGTGAACAAAAACACACACAAGAGAATAGGATACTACAAAATATAGTCTCTTGGGCTACGAACCACAACAATAATGTGATAAAATGTTTGTTTCAAAGTTTTTTTTTTAATTGTTTTTCAAAAATTCCTTTTTGCTATTTACTTATTAAGTTTCAGTTTTAAAATAAAAAAAAAGTTCTTTATTAAAAAAAAATGACAAAAAAAGTCCAATTTAATGGTTGTGAGTCCACTGTTATTTGAGCTAGGTACTAAACGGGTCGACCTATTAGCTTCAAATTTGGACAAAGACAATTTTTAAATAATTCCCTAGATAGAAAATCGATTTTTTTAAGTTCTAGCTCATCTAATAGAATGTTTAGCTGCCCCTATTAATAAACTATAAGATATTTTTGCTAACGACTATAGAGACAAACAGCACTATTATGCTATCCGATCCGATCGAATATTTCGATTCACGCGAATTGTTTACTTAATTTGTTACAAGTTATTCTTTAAACTCTTTAATCTTTCGAGTTCAAAGCTCTATTAATAATTATTTTTGAAGTACCTGAGAGAATCTAATTGTTAAAATTTTATTTAAATCGAAATTTATATTATTTTTGGAAAACTCTTTTTCCTCCGATGCGACGGATAGAATACGAATACGAGAATGTTTAGCAGAATAGGGCTGAAAAAAGAAAACAAACGCTAATGACACAAATATGTTGTTTAAAAGACAAAATGAGAAAGTATGTGTGTAAAAGTTCACACTTTGTGCGAAAGTGTAAAACCATAGATAATACTCTTTGGCGACAGCACAGTTCTTACTGAATAGAGTAGATTTCGGTAGGATTAGCTACTTAATAGCTAGCTACATTTTATTATTTACGTGATCTGATCCTGATTTAAAAAAAAAAACTTGCATAACGAAAATAGAAATTTGACATTTTTCTGAGAAAATTAGATAATTTTTTGTTTATTCACGTTTATGTATTTAAATCTTTTTGATGACTGAAAAATTTACTGTTAAATTTATGTTAGGCAAGACAGGTAAACAGTTAACCTATTTTCTAACCAAATAAAAAACAATCACACTTCATTTATTAAAATTTATTATATTTGCCAAATTGTTGATAACTTAGCTTTGTTCTTTTGATAATTTTGCAATTTGCCTCTGTATAGTTAGAGAAAATATATCAAAAAAAATCATAAGTTCCTAGTAGAGGTTTCTACTGAAAAATCATAAAAAATATTTGCATTCAAATTTCATTGGTTTATTGGCAATTACCTATTACAATCTATTATAGTGCACCTGGATTTTTAGTTTCAAATTTCAATCGAAGAGAAAGAAGCGACGATAATCAAATGTGTCGAAAAGCAATTGGTGGAGTTTGAGTTAACTAATGATGTTAGGGACAACGATTTTTTGCACATCAATAAATTAGATGAAGTAAGAGAAAATTATACAACAAAAGAATTGCTTAAAATTCAAGGTGTTTCTAGATTAAATGTACCTAAATAATGATGCACTTTTAAGAGAAACAATGGAGATGGATGAGTTGATCAGAGCATTTTTGAATTGATTTATGAATGTTTAATGAATATTTTGGCTTGATTTTGAATAAAATTGTTTTAGGTTTTTATATTTTTATTTTTTTTTATACAATGGGATTATCGCTGCAAGTGCAAATACACAATTTTCTGCTGAATCCGAACGATGCTCTTGGACAATTCGTCATTTCCAAGCAAGAGGCAGCAATACTACGAACAAGAAAATATTTTTTTTATATATTTGTTTATGTGGCTTGGTAAAATAGTCGGCCCTAACGAGGTATCCATCGGAACGCAAAGTTCTCCGATTTTCTACGAATCGGAAGACTTTTACTTCGAAGTATTTCCTTCGATCAGCTGTTCGAAACATTGTGCCGAAGCTAAGCCCGATCGTAACTTATCGGAATAAAATAAATGAAGCATACAAACGCGTTTATTTGACATAATAGATCAGCTGTTTTGTTCCATTTTACTTCCGCAACTGTGCAATATTCAATCTATCCGGACTAGGTACATCAGACAGACAAGTTAAAAGCTACATGTAGTTTCAAATTCATAAATATTTAAGTTTTAGTTTGTTGGGACTGATGATTTCCAACTCAAATTAAATTAATGTCAATAAATTGTCCTTTTTTCTCATTTTATTGTTTTGTTTAACTGGGGTTGCGAAGAGTACCTATGTATGTGCCCATTTTAAAAGTGTGGCAAGCCTAAACATTTTTTTTTTTTTTTTCAATAAATTGTATCGTTAATTGGGCACCAATTTTAATACCTTAATCAACATTTATATGTATCTTTGTTTATTTTTCTATCTACATACATAACTTATTTAGCATTTTTATGGTATAATGTGTTAGGCTTAATTTAGGTATATTTGTTTACTAACAAAAATAAACACTACGCTAACTGATGTCTGTGACAAGTTGGTATATCTTCAAGATGCTTGTATTATGCAGTACTAGTAACGTTAAAAAAAATAATAAATAAAATGAGCAAGTAGTTATGGCCCTCAAAACTAAGATCGAGCTTTTTGAGGTTGTTGTTGTAATTTTTGACCAGAAATAAAAAAAAGCATTTGGGATGTTTCTGATTTGTTTCTGGGTAAAAGTCAAATTTGACAACAAAAATCATCTGTAGTTTGACAAGCAAGAAAAGTCGTGCATTTTTGTGCAAGAAAAAATTAAAAAACACATTTTGGGTAAATTTGGGATACCACGGGATCCCACGGGCGAGTAAAGAAACAGACCTATTGATATCACACATACTAAACTTCAAACACCATTTGATTTTTTTTTATTCAGTTTGTGAATTGTGATTTGTTTCCTAGTTAATAATTATTAGGTAATTGTTCCGTATAGGCTATGAAGAATTAAAAAAAAAATCTTTTTCTGCAATACTTCCCGAATGATGTGATGAATTAATTAAGATTGCTAGAATCAGAAGAAAAAGCTAAACTAGCTGCCTTAGTTTTTGTTCTAGTTCTTAAAACCTCCTGATTATTTGCAGGTACCTACATATTTTTTAATAATTTTGTAGTCATATTTCTACAAAGAAGATTTTACAAAATTAAAGCATAATGAGGATACTATATGCGAATCTTTTCAGTCATGTGAGGGACAACCAAAGGAGTTGAGATTTTATATGGAAAACTACTCCCAATAATCTTTTTGTTAATGCTAGTTATTATTTAATTTAATAATAAACAATAACAAATGATTTTAAATTCGATAGTTTATCACTTAGAATTTTAGTTCGATATGTTTTGACTCATTGAGCGAACAAATCAGCGAAGGTTCGCTATTCGTAATCAAGTGATAAGGAAAGCCCGGGGGGAATTGCACGAAAAAACGACCACAGTGATTAGCGACAGCATCACAGAAACAAAATGGAGTTTTCATACAAACTATCGATAACAAGTACCTATATAATTCACGCCGGTAACACAGTTTTTATGTGTGCTTTATTTAAACCCGGAGAAATCTTTGGGTTTAGCTTAGTCGGGATTATTTGTTGTTGTATTTAACATGGTGACTGTTTAGCACCGATGAACGTCGTTTTTTTTTGTCCAATTCCCTCCGGGCTTACAGAAAAAAAACACACCTATAATCAAAGTCGCTTAAGTTTTGACATTTGAAGCGAACTTAATTTTTGTGCGGATCGCTATTCATAATACGAAATAATCGAATTAGTAAAGATTTAAGTTCGTAATTTATTCACATAGGTAGCTAAAGACTAGCTCAAAAATACGTAACTACTTAGGTATATAGTACAATTAAATAATTGAATATAAACTTAGTAGAAAAATTTATTGATTGGTCAAATAAGTTATTACATCATTAAGAAGTTAATAAGGGCCTTTGATCGAAAAAATGTAACAGAAATGATGGGAATGAAAGGGAATTGGATAGGTATCTCATATGCATTTTGTTTATCTATGGGTAAATCTATAGATTGAGTAAAATTAAAATCTGTCACCTCATGAGTTATGTAATTTGACAGTCGGCTTTTCACCAAATAGGTATTTTTTTCCTACAAAAAAAAGGTGATGAAATTGCAGTTTCTCCCTAAAAATGTACAAAACCATCAAATTCATATTTTATGTTTCTTAAAGAATAATAATCATTCCTTTATTCCATTTTACGTAAACTGAATTTATCACTTGGTTAATGCCTTTGAATCCACGCTAATTATTGTTCTCTCAAGTTTAAATAGGTATAAATGTACTTTTGTAAAAGATCTGTGATGAACTTTTGACATTTTTGTACACTTTTTCACACATTCAGAATGGAATAACGACCGACGTGTTAAACTGTGCAAAAAAAAATACTACATTAAACTACGCCCGCCATACCAACGACACCACCACCGCACCGCCGCCGCTGCCGCCCGCCGCCGATGAGATCATTAAGAAAAGTGTGAGTATAGTGAAAAATCAAAATCCAAACAGAGAAAAAGTGACAGAAAGCAGTAAAACGTTTGGTGAGAGAATTTTTCTAATAAAACTCAACATCCTGCACTTTTCTGTTATTTTATGTGCAAGTTCAATAAAACACGCCTTAATATTTTTTGTCTTTATTTTTTTGTTTATTTAAGAACTTGAGAATATTTGAACTGGGGAAAAGCGACACTGTCTTTGTTTTATAATAATTTTATATAAAAATCAACAATAAAACGTTTAAGTTTCAAAAATTTTATTAAAAACGAAACAAAAAAAATCATAATTTAATGATGCTATCTGATCAACATCGTGTCTCTTTTAAGTGATTTTATATTTAATCCGATGGTATAAGGCTTCTGGAATTTTACCTCAAAATTCATTATTCAATTCTTGCTCAATCGGCAATATTATTTCATCTTCACAATGTTTCCGTGCTCGATACAAGTCTGATTTATACTTATTAGTGAAGTTATATATATATATATTATTTAATTCACTTTCTACACATCTGAGTCGTTCTTGATACGCAACTTCATTTTCGTCATTTTCGTCATTTTCCTCGGCTCCTCGAGAGATCACAATTATTGCTATCATCAGTAGAACAATTAAATTAAATTTGAATGCGAACATTTTTGATTAGATGAAATTAGAACCTTATTCTAGTAGCATATAAAGTATACAGACTTATGGCATTCATATAGCCATTTTTCAAGCTTTTATACTTGATAAATTGTCAAAAATATGAACTTAAAACACATAAAAAACACAAGAAAGACTTAACGAAGCAAATAAAATAAATGTTTACATTGAATGTTTTGTTTGAGATAACAACCATCTAGCTGAGCTACTACCAAGTTTTTTTTTATAGACCCCTGTAGTGGTTGTTGTTTCATTTAAAACATTTAATATTAATATTTTATATTTGCTTAAAAACATACATATGTTCCTACATTCCGAGATTAGATAGACGATAATAGGTGTTTAGGGGAGAGTACCCAACAGTGAGATACTTTAAATTACTTCCTATTCCTACACAACATATACAGGGTGTCCCATAATCAACTGTTCAAACTGAATCTAGTGATAGGTCAGATTATAACTTTAGATTTTCACAACTTGTACATACCGAATCATATTTGATTAATAGTTGTTTTTTTTGAAATTTCAAAAAAATCTGTCCTTTGAACCATGTTTTTGATCACCCCGTTCAAAATTGATTTTTTGTTTTTTTTTTTTTTAATTTTTGCATTTTAATGTAAGATAATAGTAGGATGCATTTTTTACATCAAAGTATTTTTAATTTCTTGCACAATTTTGCTTAAAATTAATATCATAATAATTATGGCATTTTGATCAAATCTATTTATTTTTTTACTTCAAAATTTCAAAAGAACATCTTGCAAAAAAATCTTATTCTTGTTCTCTGTTCCACTTATTTTAAATTCGCATGATTAAAGTGGATTTTGGTGCTCTGCAATTGATTCGAATTGAATGCGCCTTCAAATTTGACACTTCAAAGTAATTGCGAAATTTTCGAAATCGAACAAATTGTAAAACATAAAATTTTATTTCGAGTGAAATTAAAAATCGATTTCTTTCGAAATGCAGAACATTGGTGTCAATTAATTTGACATGTTCTTAAAGTTTCTTAAAAAGTATAAAACTTACTTAAGTTGACTTATAGATAGAAAGTTATAACCATTCGAACTCATTCAGACAGGGTTCTAAAAAAAAAAAAAAAAAAAAAAAACAAATAAAAACAATTTTTTTTTTTTAATAATAGCTGTTTTATTTTGTATGTCTACTGTTTTGGACGAAATACCCTTACTTAATTGTTCAAAATGGTCCATTTCTGCACTTATAAATACAAGCCCGACAAAAAATTCTTAAAAACTTTCGGTTCAAGTGTTTTGTGTTGAGACTGCTCAAGGAGAATACATAACCCTAAGAGCACTTATTGATCAAGGATCACAAAAAACTGCAGTGTCAGAAGAAGCCGCTCAAATACTAAATTTGCCAAGGAAGAAAAGTTCGTAGTTAAACTGCCATTCAAAGAAGCAATTGCACGATTACTAAGTTTAGAAAGGCGATTCAAAAAAGATCATGCACTTCAACAGGAATACATCAAGTTCATGCGAGAATATCAGAATCTTGGCCACATGAAAGAAGTCAGTATACTTAAGAAAGGGAAATACTATCTGCCCCACAAAGCAGTTATTCGGGAAAATAGTCTTACAACAAAAACCCGAGTAGTGTTTGATGCTTCAGCAACAACTTCAAATGTGAGTTTGGTTTCACCTATTACTCTTTTTAAGTGGTAGTTTTTCTTTTTTGGCTATTCTAATAAATCTTAGAACGTAGGCCATAACCCTTTCCAATTTTTTGCTTTGAGAGCATCGCTCTTGTAATTTAGGGAGTATGTCTTCAAATTGGGTTGGAATTGTCATTTCATCATCGCAACAATGGGATTCTCAAAGGAAGATGCCTATATCAAACTATATGTACACCAAGGACGTCATTGACTTAAGAGAAATTGATGTTAAGCCCTCCCATACAATCTTAATTAATAACACTGTGGAAATCGACAAACTAAAGCAACAACTGAACTTCATGAATTCATCGCCTGTTCAACTTAAGATATGCTATATGAATTTTATTTATGATTCTTTATGATTATGGGACACCCTGTATGTACCTGAATATGTCTACATACATATATGTATAAATATATAATTATAAGAAATGTATCTTTTTATTCATTAGATAACATTATTATGTTTGCTCTTTATGGCTTTCAAACTTGTCATTTGTCTCACTGTTTGTAATTATAAGCTTAAAATTTACAGTTATTGCTATGCGATAAATAAAATGAATTTGGGTGGCGCGACAGCTTGGGGGGCCTAGTAACTAACAACTCTAAACCATATTTGTGTGCGTATTATTGGCAGGAATAAATATGACCTCAAATTTTCTGCCGATTTCGAAAGGCTATGGTGAGAAGCACTTTTTCATGACAAGATCGTTACTCTTGGAGGATTTGTCAATTTCTTGCAAGATTCACTAAAACGGTGGAAAATATTTTAATTTTAGATGGGGGTGGCCCCGGCGCAGTGGAAGTAGTGCTTGACTGCTAACTTGGATGTGTGGGTTCGATCCCCAGTCTAGGCAGCATTCTTTTCTATATTCCCTCAACCGAACGCCACCCCTGGGATTTTAATGAGAAAAATCAAAACCTAATTTCTCAATCCACTGTGCCAACAAAAATCTATCCTATCCTTCTATTCCTTCTAACATTGCCTAATTTATAAGACCCTAGGTCTTACTGGCGTATATATGTTTGTGTCTGTTTTTTTTTTAGACTGGGAATCGATCTCAACACCTTCGACGTAACAATCATACAGGCTAACCAATACGCTACGGGGCTACTACCAATAATAATAATAATGTATACCTAGTATAAAAATTCATGAATTTATCGATATATTCGACTTTGTTGCGAAAATATCGTTATCTAAAAACCTCCTGAAAGTTGTTAGTTCGAACATCAGTAAAATCACTTTGGATTGAAATATTTCGAGAACCACAACTTTGCTGAAGCTTTTGATTTAAATATATGGAAAGAACTTTTTAATAGACTTTTCTTTTGGTGTATTAATCGAAAGTTTTCGGAAATGTATTATATCATTTCTTTGGACATCGTTTTTCGAAAATAGTTTTGCCTTATTGTGATAAGTTTCACCCGGTAAATATTTCACCATAAAATTTTGTGTTCGCTCGATGAAATTTCGTTCGCTTTACTAAAAATTATAAGTGAACATTTAGGCTGTCAATGGTATTTAATCCACCCGAAATGAATATTCACAATAAGGAGAATTTTCGAACATGAAATTTTGGGTGAAACTTACAATACGCGAAAAGTGAAAGATTGTAGTATAGATAAAATCAACTACGGCGCTTTATTCTAGCAGCTTAGAAAATTCAACTCTCATGGAAAATTTTTTGTTTAAGAAAAACTAGCTACTATAAATACTAGCAGTTCTGCTACTACTTCTACTACTATTGGAACAAAGGAAATGCACTCACCAAATCTTTTCTTCGTCTATGACTGTTGAATTTTCGTGAAGGCTTCAAATATTTGCATAAGCATTTTGTCTTGTTCTGCTGTCTCTTTCTAAACGATTTAACAATTATCACTCACACACACTACCAAGTAAATTTTATGATTCTTTCCAAAAGTTTAAACCAAAGCAAAAAAAAAATCAATATTTCTCAAAATTGCACTTTTACATATTTTACAATATTTTTAAAGAGAAATTAATATCTTTGGCATCAAAGTAAAACAAACAAATTATTCAACAATTTTATAAAAAAAAATTAGTTAATGTATAAAAAAAACAAAAGACAATCTTCTATTATGCATGCAATACGTATGTATGTATGTATATGATCATTTTTCTATTAGTCTATGGTTATCTTAAAAAAGACATCTTATGGCAACATTATGTCGAAGAACTCCTCCAAAGCTCAATTTAATTTTCAGACTTAGTCTTCTTTTTTCCGAAATTCTCTCCATCTTCAATTGTCTCCGGTAGTGGTGCATCTTTGGTTTCTGGCAAAAACATCACAAGAACAGCTCCGATTAGTGGAACTACACCAAAGATAATCGGTGGTATCCAGTGCGCAATGGATGCAGTTTGTGATACAAACGGAGCCGACATCGACCCAATTCGGGCTAACATCGATGCAAAGCCCATGCCGGCATTACGCACAACAGTGGGGAACATCTCACCGCCATAGAGATAAACAATTGGAAATGAAACAGCCATTCCGAATACTCCAATCGATGCGAGGACAACTTTCAAGAAGGCACTCGTCGCGGGGACGAAGGCAATTGCTAACATACAACATCCTGCCAGAGTGTTCGAAACCATCAGTGAAATCTTACGACCCCAGTATTTTCCAGTTAGAATTGAAATTAGTGTTCCGGGAATGCCAAGAGTTCCAGCTATGGCAACATTTGTGAAGATATCACCACTCAGCTCGCCAACGTACTGTGAGACACCAAAGTATGTCAAACCACAAACAAACCAATTTACCGTTATGCAAATGGTCTTGACTCGAAGGTTGGGATAACGGAAGAGATCGATGAAAGTTCCTTTTTTGACCTCTTTCTTGATGCTCTTGCGCCGGGACCATTCTTCAAGATCGCTGCGAATATTATGGATGGGAAGATTATTGGTAATGGCGGCTTTTTCAAGGACTTTTGCTGCCTTATCAAGGTGGCCGGCCGACATTAGCCAACGAGGAGATTCTGGAATTAGCCAGTAGTACGAGATGAATACCACTGAGATAATGGACATTGCAAATTGATACCATCTCCAGTCGCGGAGAAAATAAGCAAACACCGGCAGAGTCATGTGTCCAAGATTAAAAGGAATTTGATACAAAATTGACATAATTTCACGTCTCTTAGTGCCAGTGACTTCCATGACGAGAACAAAGCTGTGTTTATAGAGACAAAAATTCAGAAATTGGTCTTTCGAAATTGCAAAAGTCTAACTTACCTGGTCATCATACTTCCTCCGGTTGCAACACCCAGCAAGAATCTAAAAGCACAAAATCCCCAAAACCATGGAAGAAAAGCATCGAGAACTCCACACACCAACTGCATTAGCACCGAAAATACCAATGGCGGACGTCGACCAACTCTGAAATAAGATTTTTTTTTTTTTTTTGTTAGATAAGGCAATATCTCATGACCTTATAATTCATCAAACTTACTTATCTGACCATATTCCAAATATAATGTTTCCCACTAAAATTCCAAACATAAAGAGTGTCTGCACTAAGCTAGCCAAATATCGTTTGCCACACACCAAGTTCCATTCTGTGACAATGGTTTCTTTGAAGACACTGCGATCGTAAACAAGTTCGGTACACTCATCGGAACATTTGTCTGTTAGATTGCTTGGCACTGCACATTCAAAGCTAACTGGGGGAGCTAGGAAAACTGTGGCTAATTGATGCCAACCCACAGGAAATTTCATCATAAAAATTACAACACAAATCCAGATTTGCCATGGTCCCAAGTCTCCAATCGCTCCAGCAACTGGATCTGTGATTCGGGCTTCATAGTCAGCTTTTTCTGAAAATAGATATTATGTAGAAAGGGATGAGTTTTTTTTTAACAATAAAAAAAGCTCTATATTCTTGAACATAGAGCTTTTCAAACTTGAAAAACCCCTAAGCTATAAAACAAATCGTGGAACCCAAGACATCAGCTCTCAGATTTTGGTTGAGCAAAATCTGTCTTGAGCTAAAACTTATAAGGGACAAATTTTTAAAGAAAAACCTGAAAACTACCAAAAAAATTAAAAGTTCTCATGTAGATAAATTTGCTTAAACCATCCAAATTAAAAAAAAAGAGAAGAATCCTTTAAGACTTCATAGGCTTCATGAAATTGGAAAATTTTGGAAAAATATAATTTAATCAGACAAAAAAGATCCCTGACTCGGACAAAATTATTAACAAGCGGAAATTTGAAGAAATATATGGTGCCATGAAATTAAGGCCAATACAATAAAGTCCAAAGCAAAATTTGGGACTTAATTGAACTTTTAAGAGGTAGGCAAGCACTTATGTCGACAGTTTTTCTTGAATAAAAGTAGGTACCTTTGGTAGTCTAGAAAGCTTCACGGGTTCAAAGAATTCGTATTCCCTTCACGGGTTCTAGCCTTCATGGGTAGTAGCCCGTGGCGTAATGGTTAGTGGGTTGGACTGTTACGCTGAAGGTCTTGGGTTCGATTCCCAGCCTATGCTACCTAAAAAAAAGAAATGTTTTTTTACGGGTTGCTGCCTCTTACAAGGAATTGACAAATCCTCCACGAGTATCTCTTGTCATGAAAAAGTGCTTGTCACACTAGCCGTTCGGATTCGGCAGAAAATTGTAGGTCCCCTCTATTCTTGCCAATAACACGAACACAGAATGGGTTGAGAGTTGTAAACCATTAGGCACTGGTTCTACACGAGCTGTCGCGCCAACCAATTTATTTTTTTTTATTTTCATGGGTCTCGCTCATGCAACTCCGTTGTTCCCCTAAGGGTATGTTCAGACGCAATAAGACAGGAGGCACTTGGTTGTTAAAAGTGGCATTTTTTAATTTCGAAATTATGAAAATCAAGCTATCAGACAAGATTTGTTTTTTTTTCAAGAGTTAAGTAAAATCTTTATTAAAAAAAAATCGTTATTTAAAAAAATCGTTATTTAAAAAAAAATCGAGATTTAAAAAAAAAATCGTTATTCGAGAAAAAGACGACAAATTAAAAAAAAATCTTAAGATTCTTCATCTGTAAATAACAATTCACACAGTTATTTAAAAAAAAAACACACACACACAATCCTTAGAATTAAATTGCTTATTTAACTTCAAACAAAAGCGACAACTACATTCATCACACGCTCTCAACCGAGACACTTTAATTAAATGTGCAAATTTAAACATGCACTAGTTTTATCATTGCATGTGAAAAATTATATACCTACATAAATTTATTCAATTCAAAGGCTGCAGAAATAATTGAGTTAGTTCAAAAATGTGTTTAATCAAATTAAATAATAAATTTAAATTTCATGAAAATTTAGAACGAAATGATTATTATGTTAATAAAATCGACATCGAATTTTTGGTGATGAGTAAATAAAGTCAAGTCATTGGAAAAAGAAAATTACATTTTAAAACATTTCAGGCATCCACCAATACCACTAAATTATTACTTTTTTTAACCATGATATTTTCGTAGTACTTCCACTGACTGACTTTTTACTCATCAAAAATTCCGGTCTAAATTTTAAAGCATTTATACATTGAATTTAATATCCCTAAATCATTTAAAGGCCAGTTTTTCAAACCTGAGCTAGCTCTGATATAAACCAGAGTTAGTTAATCCTGCAACAAATTGAACCCGAGTTAATTCAGAGGTAGTTTTTTTTAAGTGAAGTATTAACTTGAACTTTTAGTTGTCAAAAATCTATTGAAATCAAAGGGCAACACTATGGAAAAGCGCTTTCATTATCGAAACAGAGAGGGCGACACTATGCGATACTAAGGTGATGACCTACAATTTTCTGATGAATCTGAAGGACTAAGGGGAGAGGCATTCCTTCATGACAAAAGATACTGTTGGAGGATTTATTACTTCCTCGCAATTAGGTTGTATATAATTTATAAATTAAAAAACTAATGTATGGCGTATACGTACTATTTTTTTTTTTAAAGAAAGAGGTAGGATATTTTAGGCATATTAATTTTTTTTTGTATTATCCGTCTTTGATTTAAATCTCAAATCCCCCCTTTAGAGGTCGATAATATATTCGACTTCGAAAAAAAAAGTTTTCGATTTAAATTTATAATTAATAGTAAATTATTTAAAACTTGATACACTTAAAATTAAATTCAAAATTTTATTAGCGCAAAGTAAAAAAAAAAGATTCACACGGTCCAGTTTTTTTTCTTTTGATTTCGTAAGGCGTAATTTACTATCTAACTAATTACAAATAGATCGTCTTATCAATAAAAGAAACTGAGGACTCAAGACATTATAATAATAAATAGGCATGGAAATGTGTAACGACCGACTGAACTCAACAAGAGCAAGGAACCCCCAACCGACGAACTACTCTGAGCCAATGCAAGCATGCCTAGCAGTTGTGGTCCAGACACTCTACCTATTTGCTGCCAGGACCGATGTAATGTGCCTGTAGCATTGCGTCATGGTGGTGGGTGATCAAGGAGGAAGTTAAGGTAATTTTTTTCTTGAAGGATTTCTTTTTTGAATCCCATATTCAGCCTCGGGTCTTAAGCTGTTAGATAGAATTCACCTATATGATTCAACATCTTACTTTTTACGTTACAATAGATAGGCTGCGATTCGATCCTTCGGCGTGACAAGGTTTCACATTAACCATTAAGCAACGGGCTTCCACTTCTATGTAAGACTTAAAGAATAACAACTTAGTGAAATAGCAACACAGAATTTAAAAAAAAAAAACGAAAAAATATCGAATAGCGTCTTAAAATTGATGTTAAATAAAAATTTCGAATTACTTTCGAATCCAACTCTATAATCAGTTTTTTTGTGAGCGAAACTAACATCATTTGAAACAAACAGTAAAACGATCCATTTTCTGTATTGCGAACGTAATCGATTTAAAATTTTACCTGAAATGAAATTCCATATATGCTTTACATTTTATTCATTTTCGAAAATTTCAACTTCGAACTGTCAAAATTAGAGGTGTGGATTTATTATAAATTGTTTTGAAAAGTAAAAATACACTACCTATAAAATTAGATGCAATATTATTTAAATTTTGTTTTTAAAATAGGAAGCGAAATAATTAAACGAACAATTTCGCGAGAAAAATCTAATATTATTAAAAAGACTTGACATTTGTACAGCGTGAATTGATTCAAATGCTGTTGTCAAACAATAAAACCATAAATTGGGACGAACCTGATCACGTGACTTCGGTAGCACAATGCGTAGTGCATATAGCTCTGAAGGTAGCTGGGTCTTGGTCGCCTTTTTATGACGGCAAGAGGTTTTTTAAAATTAAATTGATCAAATGACCAAGCACCACTAAAAAAAGTCTGATTTATCGGTGGTATCGTGGCAGTCGTGAAATATGTAGCTATAACTCCAGCCTATAATAATTTGGTGAAAGCTAACCAAAGTGTTTGTTGTTTCATTCAAACCTAATGTTTTCTACAAAATTTCAAAAAATATCAAGTTTTCTTACATTTTGCACCGAAAAATGAAAACATAAGTCCTCTTTCACTTTCACACGAAGAAACAAGTTGCTGCAAGTTTTGTTGACTTTTATTTTTAATTTCTTCGAAAATTCCTCTATCTTCCACACGAGGAAATAAAATCGTAGTTTCCTTTTAAAGTACCTCGGTCGAACGCATTACTACGTGAAATTTGAAGAGGAATGTCAAATAAAATTCGCCAAAATCGTTGACCGGGGACATTTCATTCACTCTTCTTACTTCGTGCCCTTCTCTCCTAAAAACTTAAAGTTGCTGATAACTCAGTTTCCTCGTATCCTCGTAGGTACTGCAAAAATTTCACAAATAATTTACAAAACACACACAAAGTAAATGGGATGCGTTCAGAAAATGGAATGAACCGAAATGCAGAACATTAATTTTCGAAATTCCAATTCGAATAAGAATTCAATAAGAATCTTGAACGAATTGTAGAACAAACACTCACTTTCGTCAAAAAAAAAATTCACAATAATTGAAATGTAGAAGATGGTTGGCGATTGTTTCATAAATAAAATTGACTACACAATTCATTCAAGAAAATCTCATGTCTCGTCAATTCAAAAGCTCAATTTATCATATCGACGATATCTTAATTAAAAAAAAAATTATCAAACCACAATTATTATTTTTTTCCAGTTTCTTTATACAATCACAGATTTTTCTTTGATATCTGACGCTCTTCCTATATTTTCATCATCTATGTAAGTAAGTACGTAGCATTAAAAAATTCCTAGTACTTTTTTTTTAATTCCTTTAAAAACAAATCAAATTGAACACAAATTGCATGTCTATAATAAAAGAGTAGTTACAATTTTCCACATTTACATTGTATTTATGAATGTTACGTTGTATACGTAAGGCCGGCATGCAGGTAAAAGCAGCTTTTTTTTAATTAACTATCTATAATAAATTTTTATTGGAATTTTTGCCGAAGATAATAGCTTCCTCAATAGGTATAATATGTTAAAGCTTACTATAAATTTTGTTGAAATTTGATATAGCTTTAATTTGAATGAGAAATAAAAACTATTTAATTATACTTTCCTGTCTAAGATGGGGATTGGGGATATACAAATACAAACAAAGTTGAAATCTTAAAATTAATAAATAAGCGCCACTTTAAAGAGTTTGCTTTCTTTCCGGAGAAAAGAAAAAATCAACTTTTAAGAGAATTTTTAAGGCTAATTTAATAATTGCATGTAGGTTAGGATGCGATGGTAAGCATTTAAACATCATAGTCTAGTCTACGAAAGGAATTGAAAATATTTTGCAAAAACTTGATTTTTAAAAGTTAAGTACAAAAAAACAGTAATTTTTGGGTTTTGATCAGATCAGATTTTTTTTTTTAAATATAAGAAGTGAATGCTATTTTTTATAAGAGCACATTAATCTAACCGGTAATTCATTTCGTGGTTTCAGGTTGGTAGCCCTGGCATTTGACAACTGTCAAACTCAGCTGTCATTTGAAGTGTCATAATATTAGTTGAATGTTTGCCATTTACGCTTAACAATCGAACAACGCGTTAAAATTATTAAAACTTAATACAAAAGTGGTGATTCAAACGTATCCACTTTTCGCTAGCTAGCTACAAACCCAATATTGTTCGTGCTCGTGTTCGTGCATTTACCACAAACATGATAAGTCTGACGATTTTGATCATCGTGTGCTTACATTATCTTCCTGGGAGAGTAATTTTATTAACTACGAAGAAGCAATTATAAAATTTTATAAGATTTTGAAGAAGGTATTATTTCTTTAATGCGAAATTATCATGCTGTTGTATACTACTGAAAATATTTGGTATCCTAAAATAATAATAAATTGTGAAATCTTAAAAGCCATAATTGTTTATTATTTCACAATTATTTTATATAAGGACCAATAAACAGTTTTTACGATTGTAAATAAATCATTTTGAATAATTAACATTTAACAGTTAACATTTTATATTAAAGTTGTAAAAGAATAAAAATTTCTTAAAAGATGTACGACGGAGATAAACAATAAAAAAGCTGCATATAAAATGTTTTTATTGATTATTTTGTCAATCAAATTTCCTCGGAGTTTTTTCCCATTTTGGGAAATTCTGTATCAGGAATCATCTTCAAAATTATTAGGGAAAATATTCCTTTCAGCAAAATAGTTACCGTGAATAATTTTTCCTTATATCAATGCAAACATTTTCCCCAAGTTAGTATTTGGGGAAAAATTATTTCGTCGGAGATTCGCGATGGGAAACATTCTTTCCCCGGTATTTTTTTTTGTTTTTCCGGGGAAAAAAGTTCCCTTTAAATTGGCGATAGGGATGAATATTAAATCACGGTTAAAATATTCGATTTGATCCTTTAATCGATAAATGTTTTGCAACTCTTTCAATAAAGTACAGGTTGTGGTCATAAGTTGTGTGTACCTTTGTTCTTGGAAATGAGTGCTTGATTTATCGAAAGGGAGTTAACCAATTGGAAGAAGAAACTAACTGATCTGGTGAAAAGATAATTCCCATGCTTTTCAGAAGTTTGTATTGTTGTTGGCCTTGTAGACTGTAGAACTCGCTATTTTTCACCATAATCAAATTTATCAACAATGCAACTAACAAAAAAAAATTACATTGAAAGCTTTATAACTAGCCAATTTAAATTTCTGAGATTTCATATAAGGTGCATTGCTTTAATTTGAGAATCTGTGATTTTCAACACAACACAACATAAGTTTTGCTTTGCAAATTTGCGTTTAGGAATTTGGCCATAGATTTTGATTCGTTTAAATGTGATCAACTTGGACAAAAAGAATTAATTGAACATGCCAATGCAAACAATTATTCAGCCTGACGTATTTGACAGCAAAAATGAGAGCAATTTTGCTGCATTCAGGTTCCTGAGCTTACAGAGATTGCTGAGAACTCAAAAACCTGAATTGGTTAATTAATTGGGTATGTCATAGAAAATTTGTCAAAATTAAAAAAAATTGTCACAACAAAATTGTAAAAATATGACAATTGGCGCGTTCAAAAAATGAGATCTCAGAGATTTATTTTCACTCAAAAAGTGAGCAAGCGAAACCAAGATATTTTTTCCTCAACATTTTGAAAGCAAAGCTGAGAAATTTTGCTGAGGAATCCTGTTCATGTATAACTGTGATTTCTGAGATCTCTCGAGATCTTATTTTCCTAATGACAGAATAGTCATGACTAGCAATCATATTATCTATCAACATTAGGTCTGTTTCTTTACTAGCCAGCGGGATTCCGTGCTATCCCAAATCTACTCAAAATGTGTTTTTTACTTTTTTCTGGCACGAAAATACCAGAGCTTTTGACTTTTTTTTTAATTTATTACATTTCCCCTCCAACAAGAATTTAACCCGAATATTTTACCTGCGGCTTTTTCTTGCTTCTCAAACTACTAATAATTTCTGTTGTCAGATGTGACGTTTACCCAGAAACAAATCAGAATCATTACAAATGCTTTTCTTTACTTTCATTCATGGACAATAATTACAACAACAACATCAAAAAGCTGGAGCCTAAACTTTTTCCCGAACTTTTTCCCAAACCTTTCCCAAACAGTAAAGAAACAGACCTATATTAATGAACTCAAAATTTGATATACAAGTGGGAAAAATTAATCATCAAGGTTAGGAAAATGAAAACTTTAGAGCCCACCGTCAAATCTGTATAATTGACAGCAAGACTGAGAAATTTATCTGAGAAATTCTCTTAATTGCAACTTAAATTGCTCTCATATTTCAACTTGGCTGTTCATTAAAATTGTTTATTAAATTGTCACCTGCCAATTTTTACTAAATTTGACGTTTGAAGAAAAACAGTATAATATGAATTTTTGAGAATTTGTAAAGTTTAAAAATGTCATTATTAGAAAAACTGTATAATCTAGTCGATGAGATATTTTTCGGCCTCTCAAAAGCACTAGACTTACTCTGATTTCATTCATAGAACTTCAACTCAATTTCAAATATTTTTTTTTTTTTTTTTCAAAAACCTTGAAACTATTTTAACCATATCACTTCATTTAATACCTTTTTCTTCTCGCTCCTTTCTTGACATAGCCATCTCGATTCCTGATTCAGACATTTCGTAGATTTTATTATAAATTTTCCGTTTATCCTTTTTGATTGAATGTTGGCTCTTTTAAACTCTCGAAAGTTCAAGAGCGTCTGCAATTACCACTTTCACAACAACAATCTAATAACTCGGTTAGGTTATCACTTGCTTATCAACAAAGTCTTATAAGATTGCAAAATTCCAATTCAATTAATAAATAAAAAAAAAATTATCACTATCACTTATAGACGCGCCAATGTTTTGAAATTAATTAGAAAAAAAAATCACAGCCCTTGTAAGGGATCAAGAGGGACCTAATAGTGCTCGTTCCCTTATCTCTAGAAACTTATCACTATCTATAGCTTCGATGTTAATTTCACGTCGTCGTCTCGACGGTCGTCTGTCGATTGAAAATTTCCAACGATTACTTGAAATCTGCTAGATACAGAATTTTCATTTTCTTTTCATAGCGAACGAAAATTTTGTTTGATTTCGATGCAGCTAGAATTTACTTCCCGCTACGTTGGTATGGGGAGAGATGCTGGACAATGATTACTTTGATGGGTCGATCGTCACGTATTTTTTCGCGCAATCTATCTGAACGACACTAGAGCGTAATCTCAACTGAATACGATTCGTACTTGAAGCTACAATTTAATAGGAAACCCTGTAGAGTGTAAAAGCAATATAGCTTGTTTATACCATTATCCAGCTATAGCATTATGCGGAATCTCTCCTATATATACAAGGAGGGGTCGTCTCTCGCTTTTATCGCCATCGCATGAAGCCCCGAAAAGCCTATATAGACTGGACGCTAGAGATGAAAGGTATGGTAGTTGAGTCGATTATGCGGATCATTGCACTGTATACACAGTATGTATGGACATTGGACAATCTATGTAATGTACCTATAAGATAGATAGATACTCCTGATCTTTTTGATTCTCGCCCGCAAATGTATTTCTTAAATAAAAAAAAAAAAATTGAAAAAACTAGCAACTAGTATACTATGTGTTGGAAGCAAGGTTACCACTTTGGAATTTTTTTTTTGTTTTTGTTTGAAAATCAGATTTCTAATCCTAATATAGAAGTTTGCATCAAGTTTTTAAGTTTAAGGCGCTAGTTATGGCTACGATTGAAAAAAAAATTACCATCCTTCGTTAAATCATTTTTGATAGAGTCGAAAATTAGACTTTCACTTCGAAAAAATTCCGACAAAGATGAATTTTGGTAAAGACAGCTTTATTTGTATGTCTTAAGCATTTGTTAAAAAAAATTCCCTAAATTTGGATCGGGGCTTTAGATTTTTTGGCATAAAAGGGGCAACATTTATTTCGTTTCAAAATTTCATGAAAGCTATTGTGTATTTTTTTTTTATTTAAGACGAAACAAATGAGAAAAAATTCATTAAAACTAATTAATTTATATTGTTAAGTTTTCGCACGTTTTTCTCCAAATCTATTGCTCTTACGAAAAAAAGTATTAGAATCTTTTTTGTAAAGAATTTAATAAGCTACAACTTTTGTTCTGACATTTTTCAAAAATTTTACAGTACAATTTTTTAAAGCTCGAGCTTTTTGATGTTGTTATTGTTGTAATTTTTGACCAGAAATGAAAAGTAGGGAAACGCGTTTGGGATATTTTTGATTTCTTTCTGGGTAAATTAAATTAAATTTGACAACAGAAATTATAAGTAGTTTGTGAAAGAAGAAATGACAGTAGGTAAAAGGTTCGGGTAGATTCTTGCTAGAGGGGAAATGAAGTAGAATTTAAAAAAAAAAGCTCTGGCATTTTTGTGCCAGAAAATTTTTAAATGCTGTGTAAAGAAGCTGCATAGATGAGGAAGAGGAGGAACAATTCCTCACCTTCTTTGTACATGTCCTGCCCTGTCACAGAGACGTAGACTTCATCTGGGAGACTTCTACTACAACGATACGAGTGATCTAGCAAATACTTCTATAAGTTATCTCGCACGCTTCATAAGGAGCTCAAATTGGTTTAATTGAGTAAGGAAAAGCTTTCCTAGATCCATGTGGTATCACAACGGGCCAACAATTGGCCTAAGTGTGTCGGTTTTTCCACCGACAGCCACTTCAACCTAACCTAACCTAACCTAACCTGTGTAAAGAAACACGTTTTGATTATATTTGGGATACCACGGGATCCCGCGGGCGAGTAAAGAAACACACCTACTGCTGGTACTTTCTTTTAAAAATATTTTGACGTTTATTAATAAACGGGAGGATCATATTTGTATTTGTATTATAAATTAAAAATTTATTGGGTGAGGCAACAGAATCAGGGCCTATAGTGACAAGAAAAATGATAGATAAAGATATTTTCACAAAACTGAAATTCAGCACCATTCATCCCCCCACTCCCCATTAAAACTTAAGCTCTGGCCCAAATTCAGAGTACTTTTTTAAAAAATGCCTAAGATATATGTAATACTCTCAACAAAAAAAAAAACGTTAAATTCGCAACTTAAGGGCTTTTAATATTTAACGCATAGAAGCAATGATGAATTGAGGAGGAGAGGCATGAAACATCCCCATTGGGCTTTAAAGGTACTATAATTCTTAACCCTTTTTCTAAACTTGGTCAAAAAAAATGTCTGTAATATATAAAAACTCCGGAGGGCGCTATTTTACTCCCATTTTTTTACACCATGTAAACTAAAATTTTCAATCTTGTACAATACGGAAATAATTTCATACATATACATATACAGACCTTAATGCCCGAAGATGGAGTACACTCCGAAACGCGTCGCGTAATATTAATATAAATTTATTTAATAAATAGTTGTATTGAAAATAAAAATAGTTTTAATTACAAATAAATTTTATAAATAAAATAAATTTGTTTTGATCCCAATTATATTTAAAATAATATAATTTCTTATTTATTCGTTTTAAGTTTCGTTCAAAACCATTGAGTGGTTTCGTCATACCGCCCGTCGATCTGTGCGTCTGTGCGGCCTCTTTAAATTAAGCTAGTACCTAAACCAGTGTTTTTAGCAACGTGGGGGCCTACGCCCCACAGGGAACAATTTAAAATTATGCTGCATTACACTTCTTTCCGAAAAATCTATGCTTCTTGTGTTTCCACCCTTGGAGATATATTTCTCGTATTTCAGAGATCTTTATTCCTCAGAGTTTTGACAGCAAAACTGAGAAATTTTGTGTGGTACATTTGACTTTTTTAATAAACACAAGAGCAAGTTCGTGCGATCTAGTAGTGCATATTTTTTGTAGTTCGTTTAAAGTTTTTTTTTTGGTTGAACACTATGTGAAAAGAAATTAAGAAAAAAAAACTCTCCAAATTGTTAACCGGGTGATTTTCTACGCTTTCTTATTTTAGGAATAAAAGTTTTCTCGTGTGAAAGGTGTCCTAGATATGCCCTTAAGTAATGCATAGAATTATTATTATAGAATTATTATTATAAGAATTTTTATTAGAAGTGCAGCCAAAAAATCAGTGAAAAAAAAATCTGGACACTGCTGTCGATGTTTAATATATTAACCTAAGGTTACAGTGGATGCATAGAAATTTGACGAAAAAATGCTCTAACCATTTTATCTTCAGAATTGAATTGTGGGTGGTAACAGTGAATTCGTTGGAATGACAATAGACATTTTTTTTTCGTTTTCACAAACACGGTCAACTTAATCTAATCATTTTATTTCCTCCTCACATAACTTCTGACAATTTTTAAACAAAATCAAGAATAACAAAACAAGCATGACTAGTGCCGTCTTCTACCAAATTCAAGTTTCTATATATGTATGTATGTAAAATATAAACAATTTATACTAAAATAAAAATAAAAAAAAGGTAAAGAAAGTTTAAAATAATTCTAAATAAATACAAATTATAAAAAAAACAACTTAAATTGTTGGAGTTTTATTTGTTATTTTGTACGTGATAATTTAAAATTTATTTAATTGTTATGAAGTGAGTATAATTAACAGATTCTCAGTCAATTACATAAGAATTAAAAATAAATTTTGGTTTAAAGCTACAACCGAAAAAAAGTAAACAAACGCCAAAAACATGCAAAAAAAATATGCATTATTAACACAAAAATGCGCTAAATCAAAAGTATAGGAATGTAAAAGACTTGATAATTCAATGTATTTTATAAAATTAGCATACATATTTCGATATGAGATCGAGTGGTATAATATAACTAAATAATCAGCTTCCATATACCCCAGCTCTCATTTAACAATGAAATAAACAGACTTATCGTGAAAAAAAATTTCCCCGGAGTTTTTTCCCATTTTGGGAAATTTCCTAACCAGGAAACAGCGTTGCCGAAGTGGCACGATCTGGCTTTTCTTACACGAAAATTTCATAGTAGCACGGAGGGACGCAACAATATCTGTCTGTCTATCTGTCTTTCCGGCTGTAGCCTAAACGGGTGGATCGATTTCCTCTAAACTTCGTACCTAGCGTTTTTTGGATATTCCCCCATACGTTTTTTAATTTTTTTTTAAACCAAAAATAACGGTACCTGCCGCACAATTTTTTTTAGCAAAAAATAAAAAAAAAAGAATCCGCAAAATGGTTATAAATAGAACCGTTTTTTTTTTTTTGATTTTCGATTTTCTAAAAAATATGATCAATTTATTTATAGAGAATTTTTCAAAAAGTTTAAAAAGTATTGCATACCAAAATTTTCAAAAAAAATTATGTAACTTTGGCAACCATGGTTCTCAATATACATTAAATTATTGCCCTTGAAATTTAAGCTTCTCTCTTAGGATTGTTTATAAGTTTAGGTGGGCGAAAATTATGTTATTTTATTTTTTTAAATATTTATTTCATTATTCAATTAAGAAGTTTTACTTTTTGATTTACTACACATCCATTCAGAAGATAGTGAGAGAGAGCGAGAGAGAGAAATTGTTTCATTTAATTTGTGATGGGTATAGGTAATTGAGTGATATAATGGTTAATTTTAATTTCATTTACTTTTACTTTATTAATATGTACTAAAAGAGAATTATTACGATTAGAGATAGAAAGAAGAAGGTATAAGGAAGCAGTTGATAAGATGCAATGAAATTAACATTTTGCTTAATTATCAATAATAAAACGGCTGTTAAGCTTTTTATTTGTGTACAATTTATTTAAAACAAAAATCATTAAGTTTTGAATTATATACTTGAATTAATTCAAACATGACTTGACTCCATGTATTTTGTTGATAAACAAAATAATATTCATATACGTCAGTCGTACATGGAACCTGGGAGTTAAATATTTACCACTGAATGCACAATTTTAAGTTCTGTTGTTAACATGGTTGTTTGTATCTTGATTTATTTTGAGCGTTATAGGGACCAGTTATTCGTAGGTGACTTGAATGCCACCTACATATATATTCAGGGAAGTAATGGTGCACTGTGAAACTAAACCTATAAGAACCTGCAGTTTCATGATTATCTGCGAATATGACTTTGCATGTGACAAAGGTCGTTCATTTCTTTTTTTTTACATTTGAAGATTTCTTGGCAACCACTCGAGTGTCAAGATGTATGTGGAATATGTTTAAATTGCTGGCAAAAAAAAAAAAACCCCGTCGACAGGTTTTTGGCGTTTTACACTTTTAAGATTATCCTCTTGAAGTGTTTCTCAATCGAAAGGTATTTACTCCCTAAGTATTAATAAGAAAGTTATATACATTTTGTGTCTCGAAAAACTCATGACAGACGAGATAAAAATCAGGAATTATTTTTGTTTTAACCACAAATTATTAATTAATAAAAATAAGTACTAAAGGAGACATTGTTTGTATGTAGGTCATGGTCATGGCCAAAACTAGACGTAGGTATGGTCGAGATTAAATTTGTTTTTGATCAGCTGATTTTTATAGAAAAACATGATTATTTTGAAAAAATATAGACGCCTATTATGACTGTCAATTATTATAAACAGATATTTATTAGTTGATAAATATTGAAATTTATCAGAAATATGTACATATGTATATACCATAATTTGGATTTTCCAAAAAAAAAAAACGGTGTTTCTATCCAAAACTCCTATTTTTAAATATGTTTTAAAAGAAAATTGGACAATTCCGAAAACAAATCGCGAATTATATTTTTACTTGCTCTACTTGCGGACAGCTCCAAGCTCTGTCCAATAAACGGACAATTTCCTTAAACGGACACATTTTCGGGAACAAACTTCTTTTTCGAATTTTTCATACAAATTATTTTTCTCTAAACGGACACTCTCATAAATGGACGCGGACATTTTTTCTTGCTCATTTTACATAGAAAACCTCCCATACCTCCCATTATTTGGGGATTTCTCGAGTAATTAAGTTGGTGTAGTTTTGAAAATGTATGGTTTCCTTTTCTCATCGCGTTCCGTTATATTTTAAGCGATGTCAATTTTTAATAATAAAAATTTAATATGAAGTTAAAAAAAATGTTTTCTATTTCTTTCCCTTAACTGGGCAGTTATTCTCATAACGGGACAAAAATTGGGGGACCATGAGTGTCTGCTATTAGAGCTTTCGCTGTACATAGTTATGGATTCGTAAAAAAAATGGAACTCGAGGTTTAGATCAAAGTTACATTACGATGGTAGCGAAGTAAAAAAAAAGTGGGTTTCGCAATTCTGTCTGTCTGTCTTTCTGCCTGTCTGTCCTGTCCTGTCCTTTCATCTGCAGCCTACCATTCAATATTTTTTAGCAAATAATGAAAATCAAATTCAGTAATTTAAATCAAAATTCAGTAATTTTCTTTACAAAAAGGCTCCCATTTTATAAAAAAAAATCAAGAAAATGGTTAGGTATATGTAAGTGGTATCTCCCATAAAAACATTTTTTTTATTTTTGATTTTCTCAAAAACGGCTCTACTGAGTTTGACCAATTTTTTTTATAGAAAATAATATTAAAATTATTGTAGGTAGATATATACCAAAATTTTAATAATTTTTTTTTTATTTAAAAAAAAAAGTTCAATTTTTTTTTTTGAGAACATAATGATTCGAAAACGACTTTTTTAACATTATCTAGTAGATTTGCAATGAAAATTATTTTTATGACCAAAACTAACGGTACCTCCCATACAAGTGTTTAAAAACCGGTAAGTAAAATCTAATTTTTTCTCAAAAACGGCTCCTACGATTTAGATTAAAATTTGTATGTGAACTAATATTAGTACGATCTACCATATTATTGGAAGAAAATGTATCTATCGATTAAAAATAGTATGTCTCATAGAACCATTTTTTTTTTGGTTTTCGGCTATCTCATTATCTGTTGAACCGATTTAATGAAATTTTTTACACAAGAGCTCTTTTAATAAGTTTAAAAAATATTCCATATCAAACTTTACATAAAAAAAAAAAAAAAAAACAAATTTTGGATTTTTAAAAAACTTTTCAAAATTATTTTTTTTCAAATTCGATATTTCCACATTTATAAATATTAAAAAATGTCCAACCGTTAAATTCGGATGGATGACATTTAATTTGACCTCAGTATAAAAGAAAACCTCTGTACTATTTCACATGGACTTATGTATGTGCAGTAGATAATAAAATTACTCATAATATTCACTGCCTTAAGACGATTTTCACCAAATTCTACTTTATGAATTACACCCACACGTAGCAATTCCTTGAAATCGTAAACATTATATGAGTAGAAACATTTTCAACATTTTTAACTTTCCAATGTGTCTGACTGATGGAAGTTCAAAACTAAAAATAGAATTAAATTCACTAAACGGTACAAGTTAGATATAAATATTTAGGTTTGTTTACGTGATGTTATAAATATATAAATAAATTGATCGAAAGATCTGCAAGTATCTATAAAGAATCTAAATCTATCAAATGCTAAATAGATTATTACGATTGTAAATACAATACCTACATAAAATAAAGATGCAAAAATTGAGATCGAAAAATGAAGTCAAGGTCTTATTTATTGTTTGTTGTTCACATATATATATTTTTTATCATTTTAAATTCTCTATTATTTTAAAAAATATTTTATTATTAGAAATGATGTATTTTAAGGAAAACTCGGTTATGATTAAAAAAGTTTGGTAGGTTACCGTTATCCCTATTATGAAATTTCCAACAAACGTCAGTGGCCAAGAAAAAAAAATAAAAAAAAAACATATGACAACTATTATTGGCTGTCAAAAAAATTTCCAACCAAATTGTCATTTCCATTATTTCAAATATTGCTGATGGAACAGCGTTAAGGTAGATCTATAATAGTAAAAAGGTTTCGGAAGCTAATGTTATATTCATGACCAAAGGAAAAGTGACTTTCCGAAACGTCAAACGTCAAATATAGTAAAAAATAATTATTTTGTATGTAAGTTATCACGATCGCATAACTTCCGCCAAGCCAAACATTGTCGTCGTCAACGACGAACCATGCTGACACAGCTACTTCTATAAACGAAGTAGACTAGTGTCAACAACCGACGACGAGAAGGATGAAATGCGATATCTTGCACAAGCTGCAAGATGCAATGCATTATAGGGCTCTAGAAATTAAGTTAGTTTTAAGTATCTTTAGTCTTTTACAAGTCTCAAATAAAAATAGAATTACAAACGAAATTCTTTTACTTGTACATATATAAAATTTTGAAAATATTTTTAAGAAAAAAAAATCGGTGCACTATTTTTTTGGTGTAAATTAATTTGAAAAAAATCATCTAACCATTTTCGAAATATCGAATTTTCAAAAAATAATTTTGAATTTTGATATCTTTACAAAAAAATGAAAATGAAAAATATTTTTGAGAAAATCGAAAATAAAAAAAATGGTTGTATGGGAAGTACCATTAATAACCATTTTTTAAATAAAATGGCAGCTTTTTTGGAAACGAACGAAATATTTTTGTTTATTTTGTTTATTCCCTTCACGTTTCACCCCCTTTGTCTACTAGGTGTTTCATATTTTTGAAATTCTGTTGATTTTTTCACATTGTATGCCTCCGTTTAAACATTTCTAATGTTTAAAAATTACTGAATGTTTTTTTTTAAGTTGTAAGTACGTTTTTAGTAAAAACAGGATTTCATTATTTGCCAAAAAAAAAAATTGTAAGACAGGGACCGTTATTTTTGGTCCTAAAAAAATTAAAAAAAAAAAAAAGGTGTCAGGGGAATGCCAAAAAAACGCTAGATACCATGTTTAAAGAAAATCGACCCACCCCATTTATACTTTAATCTAGAGGCAGACAGACAAACCGAACGAGAATCGAGAGACTCACTTTTTTCGACTTTGCTACCGTCTTAATGTCAAGTTTAATCAAAATTTCGAGTTCTATTTTTTTGTACGAATCTATAGTCTGCCACATATAGTACCTACATGTGTACATATATGGATATCGCAACTAAAAAATTACTCTTGTTTCAGGTGGACAAGTGTCTCTAAAAACCAGGACGTTTAACGCTTTTAATAATCTTATAACAATCTATTAGTAAACTAGAAGATAATAATATTTGTGTGCTTCTAGCTTCCATAAATTAGTCTATCTAATAAAATGTCTACAGCACCTTATGAGACGAAATATTTTATTTGGTTCTAATTATCACGCAATTAACATTACAAATTTTGACTTTACACAATGTGATGTGCATATCGTGTCGGTGATCTGTATTTTATTCTAAGATTAAAATTATAAATGTATGATGTAAGAGAACAAAACAAACATACGACCTATTAAAACCTTTTACTTAAATTTACGACTCGATACAGTGCATGCTTATTTAAATCAGAAAATTTAAATACTCATAAATATAGTAGATAAATTATACAATATAAACCAACCATTTGATGTTTGTATCAAAACGTCTAATTTTCTATTTGAATTTCAGTTATTAGAGATTGATTGATAAAAATTTAATTACCTACTGTGTCATTAAATTATAATTAATTGTTTGCAAACAAAAAAAAGCTTTCAAACAAAAACACAGATTTTGTAATCAAAAGTATAATTTCTCGCAACCACATATAATCAATAAAATATTGCGATTTTTAATTATTTTCATCATTCAATCAATTTGCCATATGATCTTACTGTATACATATAAAAATTTATTTGAAACTTGAATATTACCTACTGTCACCACAGCTTTTAATTCTAACGTTCGGAAACAACAACAAAGTCTACACACTTTAAACACAGAAATATTGTGTGTGTGACCCAAATAAATTCAGCTGGTGCCAATGATCTCTCTCTACAGAGGCAGAAAAAATTCATCGTGTAAATGCACTTAGTGCGTTTTAATCACTACTCACAGAAGTATCAATTAATTATGCTTAGTTGGAGTATAACAGGTTTCCCCGAAGATAATTGCCAAATATGATTTTTTTACGTTTGTAAATAACCGCTAAACCAGCTCTTGGCGGGAAACCCCTTTTTTAAAGTCTGGAAATAGAAACAAAAAGGCTAACCCAGTTGAATGATGCAATGATGCAATATCAATAAGAGGTTCTCCTTAAATGCTTATTATAATAATTAATAACATTTTGATAGGTAAGTAAACTCAAAGCAGCTGAAGCAAAGGGTGTTGTTTTGATGAATATTGAAATAAACAAACAAACAAAAAAAAAAACGCTGTCTAAAAACATATACATAGGTAAATAGATAAACATTTAATTAATCACAAATCACAATTGTAGTGTCAGTTGTATAGACATACAAATATTTAAACTATGATTCAGGAATTTAAACCCACCAATTTCGAAGGATGAATAGAAGTTCAACGGTGGTTTAGGGTTCAAATATTGTGATAGAAGCCAATTAAAAGCTTAAAACATCGTTGAACTTTATTTAATCGGTGAGTTTAAGTCTTAAACCAAGGTTTAAATATGTGCTAGAAGGCAACTACATGCTTTAAACAGCGTTGAAGCTTAATTAATCGGTTGGTTAAAGTCTTGAACCAAGGTTGAAGTCTTGAACCAAGGTTGTACCAAGATTTATACAGCTGGCCCTAAATTTATTGATTTAACTCAAAATCCAGAGCCTTGTGACTTACAACTCTCAACCATTCCTGTGTGTGTGTTATTGGCAGGAATAGAGGGGACCTACAATTTTCTGCTGAATCCGAACGGCTAGGGTGAGAAGCACTTTTTCATAACAAAATATACTCTTGGAGGATTTGTCAATTCCTCGTAAGACGCAGTAACCCGTGAAAAACATTTCTGTTTTTAGGTGGCCATAGGCTGGGAATCAAATTACTAAACCAAAAATTATGAAAAAATGAAAAACAAGAAATGTCCAATTCTTAGTTAGAATGAATTTTAAGAAGTGAATTATGACATCAAACTTATCATCAAATTTATTTTAAAAAAACGCTAGGAGAACAATGGTAGGTATGTGAGTTAAGAAAACAAAAATTGCGACAAAAAAAACTGAACATGTTTTTTTATTTAATTTGACAGCTTGTCACCAATAACTGTCAAATGATTTCTAATCATATGACAGCTAAGCGACCAAATATGTTATTCATAAATAAATCGAAGAACTCTGGACGTTTGAGCACAGTTTCATGGACGAAAAAATTACACTTAAGTGGCTAATAATTAGGAAAACGAATGCCCAATTTTACAGTGCGAACTCACTCACTGAATAAGTGACCCTTAAGTTTTCCATTTTGGCCACTATAGTGTCGCTTACTCAAAAACTACAATTTGAAATTGTACAAATATGGAGACTTAAATGCGACTTATTTTGTTAAATGTAAATCTGGCCCTAAATGTTTGATATAATATGTAAATGAAATTATTTATAAAACAAGATAAAAACGCTTGATTATGTTTCGTAACTGTCATATTGGCTAAATAAAAAAATTCAATCTATAAATTTATCATTCAATCTCTGTGTTTTATTCAGACACAATGTTATAAGAAAAAAAACACCCTTTACCTATAAATAAACCTATATACCTATTTTATGACAAATGTAATTTCTAGGGAAATTCATCGGAAATCTTATATTGTTTTGAAGTGTATGATTACGGTCAGTTTATAATCGTATTAAGCATCATTTTTACATAATAAATTAAATAATGTTTATTGTGGAATTGTAAATATTTGTGACTAAATATCATCAACCCTAGAAACGGGATCAATGGAAAAGCTTATATGTACATATGGAGATACATCTAGACATTTCAAAGCCGGATTGTTATTTAGGGTCCTGGATATAGTAGGTATATATATGAAAATCAGAGCTATACAAAATGTTAAGATGCGTTAATAAGACTTTGGATGTTGATTTTCAACAATAAAATTCTTCTTTTAACATTGCAAATGTTTATGGGATCGTTTTGAAAAAATTATGGTTTTACAAAAATTATTAAATGAACAAATGAATTCAAGAGATGAAAAACGAACCAGAATTTCCTGTTGACTTTTGGCCTACCAAGGTTGGTAGAAAACCCAAAATTGATTTGTGGACTTTTAACCCACCTAAGTGGGTAATGAGTCCATTAGAGACTTATGGCCTGTAGACTTATAACCCTGCGCGCCACCATCGGCCGGTTTCCTTCATCATGAATTCATATCTTAATTGCGAATTTGGGGACTTATTTCTTATACAAGGTGGCACAAAATTAATTACCAGGTGCTAAAGTTTTCAGTTTTGCGGCAAATGTCAAAATCGCAACAATTATTCGGCGTATATAGTTTTTATGTCTTGTTGATGAATATTTTGTGTTTATTTACTTCACAAATGTCAAAGTAGAATTAACATTTGCCACCATTTGCAACCGGTGACAATTTTTGCACCAGTTGATTTTTGTTGCGCCACCTTGAATATAAGGTCTGTTTCTTTACTATTTGGAAAAGTTTGGAAAAAAGTTCGGGCTCGATCTATTTGATGTTGTTGTTGTAATTTCTGACCAGAAAAAAAAATAATAAAACAGATTTGGGATGTTTCTGATTTATTTTTGGGTAAACGTCAAATTTAATGTCACATTTTTCAATTTTTTCGATCAACTGATTTCTTGTTTGACGAGCAAGAAAAGGCAGGTAAAATATTCGATTAGATTCTTGCTGATGAGGAAATGATATAAATTTAAAAAAAAAGTCAAGGCTCTGGCATTTTGGATAAATTTGGGATACCACTCGATTCCGCGGGCGAGTATAGAAACAGACCTATATTATTTCTAAAGACTGCATCGATTTTTTAGGTTCGTTCGTTTTGAAATAATTTGAGCTCTTTTATTTTTATGTAATTGCGAAAATTCTCGCAATTAAAATAATAAATTCCCCGAAAACCCTTGAAATAAATCACCAATTTTGGTATTTTATTAAATATTGAAAAAGACAAGACGAGACTTTTGTAAATCTCTAAGTCTCGTTTCTCGACGTTTTTGTCTTGTCACGTTTTTTTCTGTATTTTTTGCTGAGGAATGAACAGGTTAGGTTAGGTAAGGTAGAATTGACTGTCGGTGAGGACCGATCACACACTTGGACCAATTGTTGGCTCGTTTTGATACAACATGGATCTAGGAAAGCTTTCCCTACTCGGTAAACCATTTTGAGTTCCTTATGAAGCGTGTAAGATTACGGATCTTTGTAGTTCAAGTCACACAAATGGAGTCTACGGCTTTGTGATAGAACAGGACAGATACAAAGAAGGCAAGACATTGTTTCCTTCCCTTCCTCATCCATGCAGTTTCTGCAGAAATCATATGAGTTGATGCCTAGTCGCATGGTATACGTACCTATTAGACAGTGTACGCTTATGACACTTATTGCGGATCTAATCTTTAATCTACTTAAATATATCAAGTGCTTATAGGGCGCTTTAAATCTCCAGGAACATAATATTACACTTCAAACCTCCAAAAATCGACAATCCATAACAACATCTCTATACATATAACGAACTTTTATTGACGACCCGACGACGCACGCTTCTATAGGTCCTATCTTACGTATTAACCAATTGATATTGTTATAGTTGGTGCGCATTTTTCTGATATTGCTTAAGTTTAAGTTGGAGTCAAATTTCTTTATAAATTTAATAACATTAATAAAGTTTAATATAATAATTGGTTTGGGCAAAAAAAAAAAACTATAAAATATAAATCTACTTAGGCAGATGTGGAGATATATGTAAATATTTTTAAAATGTATCTAATTTCGTCAAGAATTTCCATCAAGGTTGGGGTGTTGTATATATGAGTATTTTTTTATTTTAGACAATTACTTAGTTTACATCATGTGCAGATATGTATGTACGTACGTACATAGATTATCAGAAATAATTTCGTGCTCTCGTTGAAATTGGTTTATTTAATGTAATGACATTTGAACACGTTAAGTAGAGAGCACGTGTTTTTGGAGATTTAAAGATTAAATTATTTTAAATAGATTTTAAACGAGAGCTTAGTTTAGTATAGAAAGTGAAAGTGCTGAGCTTTTTACAGATCTGATTTGATTATCTAAACGACTAAACGGAGGGGAATAGACCCCCACTCTCCTCCCATAGGATTTTTTCTTGTCTCAACCTAATCTACACGTTCTAGATTTTTGTCACATTGTATGCAAATCACCCTATATATAGGAACTACTATATTGCGAGTTAGGAATTCGTAAAGAAAAATCGAACTCGAGATTTTGATCAAATAAGTATATGTATGTATGACTTTACGATGATAGCGAAGTCAATAGAATTGGGTCCCGAAATTCTGTCTGTCCATATCTCCATTCATCTGTACCCTAAACGAGGAGATCGATTTTCTTTAAACTTTGTACCTAGCGTTATTTGGGCATTCTCCCAACAATTAATGAAGATCTTATTTTTCTCAAAAACGTGCCCACAACTTTAAAAAAATCAGTGCTTTTGTTTTCATTTTTATGGCTGCTTTTTAGTAAAAAAAGAAAAAAAAAAAAACAATCAGAAAAATTGTTGTAAATGGCACCTTTCATAGAACCGCTTTTTGGATTTTCGATTTTGTCCAAAACGCTTCAATTGATTTTGATCAATTTCAGTTTGAAGAAGGTTTTCGTTCTCCTACTAAAAATAAGTGAACGTTTAGGCTGTCAATGGCATTACATTTCGCCCGAAATGAGTGTTCACAGTAAGGGGAGTTTTTCGAAAATGAAATTTCGGGCGGAACTCACAATAGACGAAAAGATAAATGTAATATTTTCCCGTTGGAATGTTGTTGGGTCCAAACGCGCAATAAGGGAAATTTTTACTTGCTATATATGTATGTATGTATAGGTAGGTTATGGATTCGTAAAAAAAAATTAAACTCGAGATTTTGATCAAAGTAGACATTACGATGATAGCGAAGTCGAAAAAAGTGGGTCTCGCAATTCTATCTGTCTGTCTGTCCTATCGTTTCAACTTCAGCCGAAACGGGTGGGTGGATTTTCATTTAACTTGTTACCACACGTACCTGCCGCACAATTTTTTTTTGCAAAAAATGTAAATATTATTTTTCTCAAAAACGTGCCCAAAACTTTTTTTTTTTAAATCCAGTAATTTTCTTACAAAAAGGCAACCGTTTGAAAAATAAAACTTTGCCAAAAATTGTTCCTCCCATAGAACCATTTTCTGATTTTCGAATTTCTGAAAAATGCTTCAACTGAATGTGATCATTTTTTTTTAGAGAATTTTTCAAAAAGTAAGTATACCTACCAACATTTTCAAATTTTTTTTTGGAAACATAATTTGGAAACGACTTGGTCGATTTTTATTAAACTTGGCATCCAGCATTTTTTTTAATTATCTACCAGATTTTAAATACAAATTATTCTTATAGCCAAAAATAACGGTACCTCCCATACAAATGTTATAAAACCGGTTAGGAAAAATCTCATTTTTCTCAAAAACGACTCCTACGATTTTAATTAAAATTTTATGTGAGCTAATATCAGTAAGATCCACTATATTATTTGAAAAAAAGTTGTATCTATCTATTAAAAATGGTATCTCTCATAGAACCATTTTTTTTTTTGGTTTTCGACTATCTCATTATTTGTTGAACCCATTTTAATCAAATTTTTTACGCAAGAGCTTTAAATAAATGTTAATATTATATATCAAAATTTTCAAAAAACAAATTTTGGATTTAAAAAAAAAAATCAAAATTATTTTTTGAAAATTCGATATTTCGAAAATGGGTAATGATTTTTTTTTTCGAAATTAATCTTTAAACTCCGCATTAATAAACGCTAAAAAATGGCGTACCAATTTTGTTTTTAATGTTTTCAAATTTTTATAAATATAAATATTATTTTTTAAAAAACCGCTCCAATAATTTTTAAAATTTTGTCTCATAAATTGAGATTTATGTAAGAAATCAGATGGTGTACATTGCGTTGGTATCAAAACAGTTTCAAAAGTTGTTTAAATAATTTATTTCTTATTATATTGATTTTTTAACAAGTTTTCAGTCTAAAGGGTATGTCTTAGTACCTATACTTAATTTAAGCGAACACAGTGTCATCGCACATAAGAGTAAGTTCGTGCGTCCCAGTCGTGCATTTCTTTTTTTTTTATATTTAAAAAGTTACAATTTTTTTCTTTTTTTTTTTTTGAAAAAAATTTATTTAAATTGGAACCCAGCAGTTTTAAACATTATTTAACAGATTTTTTTAAAGAAAAACTTGTATTTTAAAACAAAAACAAACAAAAGCTTTCGAAAGTTCGGAAAAAAGGTTCTTTAAAACGATAACAGCGACATTTTTTCCACTATACTAATTAGTTTTGTTGGCAACTTTTAAATGTAAGCTTTCAAAGCTGTGAATTATACTTTACAACTTAAAAACTTTCTCTACAAACTTCTTAAAGCTTTTTTTTTTTAATCTTAACTTGGACACATTTTATTTAAAGTCACATCATCACACAACTTAGATACCAGATATTTATTTATTTTAGATTCTTAATTTTATAGGATTAAGTATAAATTTTCCCACAAAATTTACCAAATCTCATGCAATCCCAAAAACAAAAAACAAACAAATCAATTTGCTGCGGATTAAACCGTCATCAAAACAAACAGTTTAGTCCGAAGAGAATAGCAGTTTGTTTTGTGTCGGAAATAAAACCACTTCCTTCCTTCTGTCAATAGAATGGTTCTACAACAGAACAGTTCTAAACCTAAATATAGGAACTATAGACCAAGCGCATCCTTAAGTATTTACAAATCAATCTGTTCCGGGATGAAGAGTTCGCACATAACCTCTTAACCTACCCTTCAAATTGTATCACTGATTTAACTCAAGGGTCTTTATAAGATCTGGTTCATCTCTCTTTTGTTGTTGGTGGTGTTGGTGGTGATGTGTTGTTGTGAAAAAAACTCACCTCTCACTGTAGAATCAGAGTCTGGAGTATAAATTTGTGTTGTACTGCCCGGGGCTGTGGGATGGAAAATCTGGTAGCATACGTTTGGTCACGTGTTGCATGACGTTTTCAATTGCGGGTTGTGGCCAATGTCATTTGCACAAAACAAATTCAAATGGTTAACGACACAGAAAGAGAGAGAAAGCCCAACTTAACTACAAGGGGTGTGTAGTGTGTTATACTTCCGACGATTTCGAATAGTTCCGATTTGACATAAAAGGACCTCTCCTTTCCTAACCCTCACCCTCTTCACAGAAACTCACAGGCAATTATCACCAGTTAAATAACTGGCGTGGAAAATTATATGTTAATAAATTGGCCGGAAGATGTTAAGGTTATGTTATTTGCCATTTCAGATATAAATCTGATGGATGTGCAGTGTGCATCACTGATATAGCTATAAAAGGGGTAGAAAGTGACTTTGAAATTGAATTTTCTAAATTTCATCGGATAACAAATTGATAGTTGTGTATTTGTTGAGCATCATGAATATACAAGATAAATGTGTATTTAAACATAGGTTTGTTGTTTTTCCCGTGGGATTTATATTTATTTTTTTAAATTTAGGGGATATTTTCTTCAACTCTTTGAATGAAATGCTTTCTTTTTGGTTTTGTTAACAAAGTCCTATAAATTCTTTAAAATTATTTAGAAGAATCCTTGGCCAATTACTTTTGACAGGATTGAGTGATTCTGACAAAATTGAATTAAAAAAATTATGTACATAGGTCTTGTATATTGACGCAATTGGTATAGCGGAAAATTTATATAAGATTTTTAATTAATAACGAGGTAGACTTCCCAGAGTTATAAACTTTTGGACTGCAATATTGCTTCAACCTTAAAAATGTACCAATATACAGAGTGTTCCGAAATCACCGTTGATGCTGCAGAAGCCAGATTCTTCGAGATAAACATAGGTGTAGATTTCTAACGGTATTTACTCTTACTTTACTCTTTCTAACATTGAACACTCGACGCTCAGCGTAGTTTTTTATTCGTTTTAATTCGATTTTATTCATATTCATATTTTCTCGATTTTCCTTTATTTTTTTTTTATTTTTTTTATAATTTTAAATGTAATTTTAAGATAAAAAAATGTTAAGTATTTTTAAGAACACATATTGGGCTTTCATAATAAAATAAAAACAATTATTTCATTTCAAAAATTGGTTATAGTTTGGAAAAGTTAGAGCCAGTCAAAGGAAAAAAGAATAAAATCATAAAAACCGTTATAAGTCGAAAAGGGAGCGAAAATGAGAAAATTACCTTCTAAGTTTTTCGACTTGAAATGACCTCAAGAACTTATGGTTTTCTTCTGTGGCGGTGATTTCGGGACACCTTCTATTGTAAATTCCTTGTTCTACAATGACGATAGAAGCTTCTTAGGGACCGAGAAAATTGAATAAAGTTAAATAAAAAATTAATTAAAATGAGATGATTTCATTCCTTACAACTTTAGTCTGAATGATTTTTCTGATAAACCACAAATTAAAGCAAGATTTTATTTTACTAATAATAAGCTATTGGCAACCCTAAAAATATAAAATAATAATTTGACAGCTAACAGTTTAGGGTTCAGTTTTCAACAAAAACAAGTTGTTCTCGTAACTACCTGAACACACAATGGAGACGGAGTTGCAACTGGAGCTGCAGCGGGAATGGCTGTCAAAATATTTAACACACACAAATTCAAAAAAAGTGAATAATAAGCCCGTAATTGTTTTTTTTTTTTAATATACAAAAAGCTGTACAGCAGCATTTTGAACACGTAAAAAATAGCACGTACGACACTTTTTCACAACTGTGGCAGCTCCAGCTGCAGTTCCAGTTGCAGTCCTCTATTGTCTTCAGGCAGTTATGTTGCATTGCTAATGGTAAACTGTCAGTTGTCAAATTGTTTTTTGTAGAGTTGCCAACACTTTACTATAAAAATTCCGGCAAATTCAAATATTTTGTTAATTTTGGGACACGCCTTACAATGCTAAATGTAATACGAGAACTGAATAGTACAATTTTATTAAATTTTAAAAATACAATAATGCCCGATATCTCAGGGAAATTAGACCTTTACTTCGAAAAAAAAAACGAAAAAGCTGATTTTGGTGAACGAACAGCTTTTTTCTTCTATGTTTAGTAGTTCCCAAAAAGAACCTTAAAATTGGATTTTTGATTTTGTAGGACGACAGGGAATTTTTTTTTTAATGAAAACTATCAGTTTTTTCGAAAAACTGTCAAGGCGAAAATTATAGCTTAAAAAATTTTTAATACAAAAAGTTATGATACTTTTTTTGTAAGAGCATTAGATTTTGAGGAAAATTTACTCAAACCCGTTCCTCACACTGCAGTCAAGTGGTAAGTCATTAAAATATAAAAACAACTGATATTGATATACAAATTGTAAAATTTACGTTACGTTTGTCTCAAAATTTATTGCTCTTACAAAAAAAGTGCTGTAAACTTTTCTATATAGAATTTTATGAGCTACAATTTTTACCTTAGCATTTTTTCAAAATAAACTGATAGTTTTCGAGATATTTACAAAAAACACTGAATTCTGACGAACTCTTGCACAAAACTTTATTAATTTGAATGATGATAACATTCTGTCAGATTTCAGATAAGACGTCATTACGTCAATCATTGGGGTCCTTTCTTAATGACAGTTTATTTATTTATTCTTGCCCTCATTCACTGTTAAACACATTTAAGCGCCACTGACGATTATGTCAATATCATCATCGACTGACGGACGTATGGACGAACCTTTGAAAGATGAAAAAACCATTTCTCTGATTAAAAGCTTTGTTTTACATTCGTTTGCCTATTTATAGCTTTTCCCACGAGACAGTATATAATTCTGGCTCTCTAATCAAATATTCATAGATTTAAATTTTTAAAACCACATCTTTATTAAGACACACCACATTTAATTCTGTTATCCTTAATCTGTTTGGTATTAAGTCAATTGAAAATGAAAATATTATTTTTTCTCACATTCAATTCACCTTAAATAAACTCACTCCTGTCTTTTTTGCCCTGCATCCCGGAAGGATGTTGTTTTATCCTTTTGAATTTGAAACATCAACTATATCCGCTTGTTAATTCCCTTTCAACCCTCCTATGCCACTGCCTACATATATTACAAATTATATCCGTTCAACGGTGGACTTTAGAATTGTAGGTATGCTCAGCTCATGTGAATTAACAATCCTGTTTACATTGCTTTGTAACAAGATTGCACTTAAGGATGTCAAATCAAAGTTCCGCCGTGCGTCACTCTGCTTATAGGTATACCCTTCCCCTTTTGATACTATCTCTGCTCCTTGTCAGGGTTGATTATTGTCATCACATCACCATCAAGGACGTTCGTAATGCAAATCCACTCTTTGCGAGAGGTAGATGTCAGCGAAAAACATATTGAACGACGACGACGACGGACGAATGTGGATTTTCTCGCCTCGAGCAATTCGATTTGATGGAAGGAGAGCGCGATGTTTCATATGAACGACTGACGCACGATCGGTCGCGTGTATGCGGAGCAGAAGAATAGAACGAGTGCTAGAGGATATATCGACGTCGCGTCGTCGTCGTCCTCGTCATAAACAACAATTGACGTGGCTAATTTCAATGTTTTGCTTTTAAGGAAAATAATTCATTTATAGTTTTGTGCTGAATTGACACCCTTGTAATTTAGTTACGGTTAAATGGTGGTGATTGCATAAGGCGAAGGACAAAGGACCTTATATTCAGTCCTCTGGTAGACTGGTGGCGGATAAGATGTGAAAAATGAGACAAAAGTTTGATCTGTTTGTGATGATTCAAATTTGTGGTAATATAAAAAAAATACCTTCATAATAAAAATGGGTTGTTTTTATATTCCAGATCAATGCGTTACCATGACAAAATTATGTCATTTTAGTGGTGAAGAGTGAGTATGAGCAGCTCTCATCATCAGAGTGATGATGCGTGTGTTGTTTTGGAGGTTAAATGAAGTGGAAAGGATTCTTGCTTGTAATTTATGTAATTAATTGGTTAAAGGTTTATTTTTTTATTATAGTGTGGGAATTTAACAAGATTTTTCTTATGGGTTGAAGCAGATTTTCTTGTAATGAATTTTTGGAAGAGTCTTACAGGCACATCGCCAAGTTTATGAACAACTCAGAGATCTTTCACATTATGTATAAGTGATATTTTGCTTTAGTTCTACAAAGATATAGGATACCAAATGCAATTTGAGCTGTCTAATTATTTTTATATATTCTGGATATGTAGAATATATCAACATCTGCAAATTTACAAAAAAGGAACTCTGAACTGTGCGTGAACTCTTTCCTAAACGTGCGTCGGCGTCGGTCGGTCGCAAGAAATTTAGTTAATATAAGTGAATAAAAGAGGACCCAAGATTGAACCTTGAGGAACCCCATTTGTAATTTGCAACACGCCTGTAGACTATCCGTGCAGGAATTCTCGCAATTACATAAACAAAATAAAAGACGCACAAATTATTTTAAAAGGAACGGACCTAATAAATTGATATTGAACCGACCTAATGTCACATGCCAAAATATTACCAATTGAAAAGTGGAAATGTTCATTTTGTTGTTCATTTTTATTGGAATAATATTTAACAAATGCAGTTTTTGAACAAATTATTAGTATTTTAAATTCCGCTTCGTTGTCTTGGTTTTGGTGAAACGGATATAATGGATTATATCTTTAAAAAGAAATTTGTCGAGATATAAATTTTATAAATTGATAGAAAATTTGTTAATTCTCATTTCAGTATAAAAATAGCGAAACAATTTAAATACATATTTATTTTTTTAATACGAACTTTGACAGATTTTTTTGTTGTTTTGGGCAGGAAATCACAGTGTTTTAAAGTAAAGGAAAGCACCTTTAGAAGACTCGTTTGGGGAAATATGTATCGCCAGCCAAAAACTATTTTAGAGTTTAGAAGTTTCGAAAACAAACATTGCTGGAAGTTTTGGTTTACAAGTGGATAGAGGTTTGAACGAAATGGTTTTTTACGACCAAAAATAACGGTACCTTGCCAGGTTTTTTTTAAAATATTTTTGAATAATTTTATGTTTCTCAAAGTGGCAGATTTGTCTAAAAAAAAACACATCAAGTTAATATCTTCCCTGCTTTTGCTAAAACATATTTTTCAAAAAAAAAAATGGTTAATTAATGATGTCTCATATATGTATGTATGTATGTATGTACATATTTAGAATATTTTTTTTTATTTTTAATTTTCTCAAAAACTATTTGACAGATTATGATAATTTTTTTATTTTAAAATTTTTTTTTTGTTCAAAATTTTCAAAAAAATAAATATTTTTGAGTTTTTTTTTTTTTAAATCAATATTTCAAAAACGATTTATACTTGGAACTAAGCGGTTTTTTAAAATAATCTATTATATTTTTTAACAAAAAATATTTTTATAATCAAGACCTTTTTTTTATGTTTAAAAAATTGTTATTTTTCTTGAAGTGATTATTTTTATTTTGTTTAATATATAGAAATATAAATAAGGCACTATGTCCTACAATATTTATTATTTTAAACAATAAATAAATAAATAATAAATTAAAAAAAAAATAATGCCCCGGGCCAATAGTACTAAAAATAAACTTGTTGTAAGGAGATTCCAAACCAAAAGTATTCAAAGGTGCCTTTCTCATCCCTCCTTCTATATACACATAAAGGCAATGTATAGTTTGATTTCAAAACCATCGGTCTTTTTATGTGGGTATTAATTCAATCTTCATATACATTTGAAGATAAACAAATTCAATAGAAAAAATCATAAAAGTGGTATCACAGTCACCATTTGGTCATTTAAGCATCCCTTTTAATTATAATTTTATATAATAATATAATTTTATTTTTATTTGCTTGAGTGGCAAAGTGTGTTTTATTCAAAAAAATAAAAATAAAAATAAAAATTCCGAAAGGCTGTTTATTTAACTAGCATTTTAATTTTCAATTTTTAGAAAACAAAGTTGTGCTGAATTGTGCCCACCTTGTGCCGACATGTGCCGTAAATATTTTTAAAAAGCACAATTTGCAAATCTTACGAATGAAACTGTGTTGAAAATTTTTAATTTTGTTAAAAAAATTGTTTTCTAATCAGTTTGTGCTGCCACGTTCCAATGTTGCGAAGAAAAAAAAAAATTGCGTATTGCAAATTTTAAGATCGAAACAAATTTTGTATACATTTATTCTTGGTCTTAATAGAAGTACATATTCGAAGTGTGGAAGTTAAGTTTTTGGAGTGTTTTAAGTGTAAAAGAAATGAAAGGATTGAAAAAGGACAAAAAGAAGCAATAACCAAATGAAAAATACCAAAACGACTGGGTCAGAAAAATATCAATACTATATATGTACGTTTAAAGGTTAATTTTTACAAACTTTAAATAAACAACTAATCAAAAATTGTTGTAGCATGAACACTTGATTGGTTGAAATAAAAATCTAAAAAAACCTCAGCAAGTACATGCGACCCACATGATGTGTATTAAATATTTATGAAATTGATAGCATTGCGCAAAAGTCAGTTGTCAAATGCAGATAAAATGTAGGTATAGATAATAATGGTGGCACTACCAGCTTGTTGTTGGTGACACCCGCGACTCAAAAGAACCATTCGAATCTCCCTTCTATAAATTCCAAATACATTGTTTTTGTATTGTCAAAAACAGGTGAAGGAAAATTATAAAATGCGGGTAGTAAGTTTTTTTAGCTTCAAAAGATTAATCAATTTTGAATGAAAAGATGCCGCATAAAGAATTATTTTTGTAATATTTTGTTTTTGTTGCATCAACTATAAGATATATTGACAGGTGATTTCTGAAGTTTTTAAATCTTCTGCCAAAAATCTCTAGGCTTATAAGTTACATAGAAAATCTACTAAATGTTAGTTGTTACACAATTGAAAACGAATTTCATAAAAATTATTTAAAATTTCTTAAAATTCTTGTCAACCGAGTTTTTTTGGGATATCTTTTAAGAACTAACTATAAGAGTTTTACGATTCCTCGCGATATAATTTTCCTTAGTCAATACTCCGATCGAATTTTAACGGAACTTTTAAAGCATTTCATAAAACTTTAGAAGCTATGAGGCCGCTTTAATTGAATAATCGATCGATTTTTAACAAAACTCATCATAAAAATTCTTGTATATTCCTCTGATATCTTAAAACGACGCCTATCTAGTTCATGGACGAATTTTAACGAAACTTCATAAGAATTTCATAAATTTTACTTTTATTCTCCGTAATTCTGGACAACCACCAAACTCTGAATGAATTTTTATGAAATTATTAACAACTCTGAACAATTCTTTGGAAAATCTCTTACAACAATGAAACTCTGAACGAGTTATACGAATTTAAACTTAGTGCATTATCTTGCCAAATTCTTAACGAATTTTAACGAAGTTATGTATCTCGAAGTGTACCGGAGCTAATTACAAATTTAGTTAAACTTCTTTTAAATTCCTCGATATTCTTGACAACCCTAAACTTAACTGTTCTGACAACAAACAAAATATAAATGTTTGGAAAACAAAACATGGTGATACAAAAGTAAAATTTACAAAAATGGATCGAGATATTTTGATCCAAATTGACATAGTGGAAAGAAAAAAAAAAGTTAGTCTCGCAATTAGTTAAATGCTGAAGACTGGAGTTACTATTTTGCGAAAGAAAAACAGTTTTGAAAATAACAAATTAGAAAAAAAAATCAAATTTTTCTTTGTAATTCCAAAAACATTTTTTTGAAAATGTTAATATTCTTATGCTTATTGATAAAGTCAAAACCAAAAAAAAAAGTGACTCGCGGTCAAAAAGTGTAGGTAAGCATAAAAATTCGTTCGAGGATTTTTGTTATCGAACGTACCCAATATACACAATGCAACGGGTCGTAAAATAAAGATCAAAAATAACTTACCAAATTTCTGGAAATATACTTGTTATATCGTATTAGGTAGGTAGGTAACTAGGCACACATTATAAAAAAAAAAACAACTAACTTGAATTCTGACTTGGAAATTTAAAAGATTGATTTTCTATGACCGGGATTAATTAATTAACAGAGAAAAAAATCAGTAAAATTAAACTGGTTTGAGGAGCACAATATTATTTTCTTTACCCGTATATGTGTTGCTTCTGTCCTGATCCACACCGAGACCAAAGATAAACACCACCAACACTGACGACACACGGTAACGAAACACACAACCACGGTATTATTAAATAAAATTAGAAATTAAGAAATCAAATCGAATTTAATTTTTTTTAGAAAATACAAACAAGGGAAAATTATATATTTCTTTCGGAAAAACGATCTACACGAACTAAAAAACAATTATTTCACAAATTTACGACAATTTTATTAAAAATTTCCAGCAAAAATATTTATTTTTTGTCACACGATCGCGGAGGGAGTCTAAGAAAAAATTAACTCAGAGAGACAACTGAACTTACAGAGAAAAAAAGCGCAGTGATGATGAATTATATTTATGTTTGTGTTTGTTTGTAGTTGTAGACACTGACATGATGGCGAATTCAGGTGGAATGCATTGAAATGATTGAAATGTGCGCAAAAGACTTTCTTTTGTTGGATGTGGGTAGTTGGTTAGTTAGTGGAGAAGTGCCATTGAAAAAAACGTGCTTGGTAGTTGTTTGGTGGTTTATGCTACATATGTTTTCACTTAAAACTAATCTATCGTTTAGATCAAATAAATCTGTTTTGCGTTTACACCACACAATTGATAAACTTTGACGGCACCTTCGAAAATAAAGTAGTTTTTAATTTTTAAAACGATTTTCATTTGTGTCTTCCGAACTGATTTTAAAGTGACTAGTTCCCGATTATGTAGAGAGTTGACATTTAAAACAGAGCCCTCTGATATCTTAAATCACGCTTTTCTAATGGGTGATTTTTTAAGAGGTTTAGAACTTTAAAAAAAAAAAAAAAACACAAAAAATTCGAAAAAATGAATGAAATATTTATTTGAATCGATAGTTTGAACCTTGCAATTTAATGTTTAAAGATAATTTCATGCAAATGTTGACCGCGGCTGCGTCTCAGGTAGCCCATCCGCTGAGTCCAATTTTTGCATACTCTTTCACACATATCGGCCGGTATCTCACGAATGAATGCATGGATGTTGGCTTCCAGTGCGTCAATCGAAGCGGGCTTGTCCCTATAGACATTAGCCTTGACATACCCCCACAAAAAATAATCTAATGGTGTTAAATCGCACGATCTAGGCGGCCAATTGACCGGCCCGAAACGTGAAATTAACTGTTCACCAAACTCGCCTCGCAATTGCGCCATTGTTTCGCGTGCTGTGTGGCATGTGGCACCGTCTTGTTGAAACCACATATCATGCAAGTCAAGAACTTCCATTTCGGGCAAAAAAAAGTTTGTTATCATCGCTCGGTAGCGTTCACCATTGACAGTAACGCTGCGATTCGCATCATCTTTGAAGAAATATGGCCCAATAATGCCGCCGGCCCATAAACCGCACCAAACAGTGGCTTTTTCGGGATGCATTGGTAGCTGTTGCAATGCTTCTGGCTGATCTTCACTCCAAATGCGGCAATTTTGCTTATTTACGTACCCATTCAACCAAAAATGAGCCTCATCGCTGAACACAATTTTTCGATAAACAACATTTCGAACCGAGCACGAATTTTGATAGTAAAATTCAATAATTTGCAAGCGTTTTTCATTTGTAAGACGATCCATGGTTAAATTGCAAACCAAACTGAAGGTGTTTGACAGTGACACAAGGTACTAAACACACGTCAGCTGTCAAAACCAGTGTTGCCAAAACCAAACCAGCTTAAAAATCACCCGTTACTTCATGAAACAATGTTAACGAATTTTTTAAAGAATTTGATCAATTTCCTTTTTAATTCCCCGAAACACTGGTCAACTGCGAAACTCTGGATGAATTTTTATAAAATTTTTCATAAAACTTTACGATTTTTTTTATTGTCAAACTCTGAACGAATTATGTATAACGGAGTTCATCACGAATTTCGTTAAAACTCTTTAAAACTTCCCGATATTTCTAATGACAACCGGGAAACTCTGAAAGAATTTTTTAGGAATTTAGGAATTTACTTCTGCGAAGCTCTCAACGAGCTTGTATGACATTCTTTATAACTACGAAACTCTGAAGAAGTTTTTATGAGATTTTTTACAACAGCGTGAAACTCTGAACGATTTAACACGAAGTTTTTTCTTCTGTCAAACTCTGAACGATTTTTACGGAACATTCATGAAATTCATAAAAATATTCTTTTATATTCCCCGAAGTTCTTGTCAATCACGAAACTCTGAACGAGTTCTTATAAAATTCTTTACAAACTCGAAGGTCTTAACGAGCTTGTATGACCTCGAAGCTCTGAACGAGCTTGACACGATCACCTTACTTTTGTCAAACTCTGAACGAATTGTAATGGAACTCATCAAAGTCCATTGTGGACTTTTTGCCTTTTGACTATATGGCCCTGCACCTTATTTGCTTGGTTATTAAAATAAATATTAAAAAATTGTCAAATGTACTCTTTAAGCTCTCAAGCCTCTTGAATGGTTTAATATTAAAGATGTATAAGATATTTGCGTTAAAAGTATTTAAAGTTTAGCATTCATAACACACACACACTTTTAAATATATTTCTACAAATGTAAATTTGACAAAATATGTACCTTTTCTTAAATCTTAAAGTCTCAAATTCATAACCCTCAAATCCTAACAAAATCAAATCCAAAATGGCGCCCGATGTTGGTTGCTATGGGGAAGCAAATACCAGTTAATGAAATTGTATATTGAAACTCCACCCCTAGCAACGAAAAAAGGTATTCATCAAAAAATTCATTTCACCCCTATATAAAGCAGCAACTTCATCAGCAACGAAAATGACTCAACACAAATGAAAAATGAACTCCATGTGTTCATTAACTAACAAACAAACAAACAAGATGGCACAAATTCTTTAAAAAAGGGATGAAAAATAATTCATCAGGAGAAGGAATAATCCAATTGTTGGAGGCGGAGTTTGTTTTTCCTATTGGAATTTTTTCTCGCTATGCCTATATATAAAACTGAATAGCATCCTTTCAGATTAATTCAAATTGGATTTTGTATCGGTGAAGCGCGGTAGTCAGATAAACCCTTTGGATAATACGGCAGTTAAAAATAGTTTTTCTATATTTTTTAATTCAAACTCGTGAGTTTACAACGAATTAAAAAATTTAATAAGTGATTGTGTATGTAAACGTCATTTTATAAAATGTCGCGAAATCAACTACCAGACTCGTCGTCTTCTCCACCAATTAGGTTAGTTTAATAAATCTACTGAAAGTTCCTTCATTACTCCTTAACAAGTTTCTTAAATAGATGTATTTACCTACATATATTATTTATATAGCAAAAGGTTCTTATTACGAGTTTCAAACGTCGCGAGTTCGATTTGATATCGTATCAAAACGTCGTACAACTCAAGAAATCTAAAATTTACTATGAACGACTTTGAACAAATGTGTTGTTTATCGATAAGCAAATGACAATGACAAAAGGGCCCAAAGACTAACGTGTGTTTAAGTTTGCAAAAAGTGTTTTAAACAAAGGACTTACAACAAATAAAACAAAATAGTATATGACTTAAGAAATACATGAATAAGTGAATGAAGCTTGACCAATATTTTAATCAATCAAAACTGCAAAAGCTGTTAGCTTTAAAATGAAACAGAAGTTTTTTCTATGAAACAAAAAATCGTTGTAATACCGTCGGTTTAATAGTAAATGTCATCAGTAAATTTCTACATAAGTTTATGAAATTTGTTTGGATATTTTTTTTTTCAATATTAATAACTTTTTCAAACTTTCAGTCAGCTTGTTTTTTTAACTCGCTCTCCACTTTTGTGCTTTAAGTCTACGGACAAATTGTTCAACTTTGTTTGAATACAAAGTTTAGCAAAGATAAAGTCAGTTAAAAGCAACGGAACCCAAAATCATAAAAACAGTTATATAACTCAAAAACTAAGTGAAAATGAGAAAATTATACTTCTTTAATTTTTCGACTTTAAATGATCTGAGGGTCAGCTCAATTATAAGACAATTAAATAAATTATATTCGTATTAGATTTGTTCGTTGAGTCACTCTGGGGTCGTCCTAAAGCGTTTTTTAAAAAACCTAAAATCAACCTGACAGTCAAATTCGGTGTTTTTGAGATCTAGAGTCGCCCTGAAGTAAACCTAGGTGATGGGCTTGCTGCTGGTAAATAGAAATCAAAAGAAAAATTGAAAGATAATATAAATATAAATAGAAAAGGGAATCGATTGAAGTTGTTTTAATTCATTTTTAAAACAAAACAAATTTTATATTTTAATTATTGAGCACAGAACTGCTAGTTTCTTACTTTTTAATGTCAACAACACAAATTTTACCCTCGAGTGTTTTTGGAAAACCGAGAAACCCAGGTTTTATTTAACAATTCCTGGGGTTGTCAAGAAAACCTAAGTTAACCCTGGGTAAATGTCCATGAATGAAACTATTAAGCCCTATCGCGAAAGAAATTTTCCCGGAGTTTTTTTTCTATTTTGGGAAATTTGATGTCAGGAATCATTTTCAAAATGATTATGGAAAATATTCCTTTCAGCAGAATAGCTATTGTGAATAATTTTCGAATATGAATAATTTTCCTTAAATTAATGCAAACATTTCCCCCAAGTAATTTGTGGGGAAAAATTATTTCTTGGAGGATTCGCAATGGAAAACATTCTTTCCCCGGTACTTTTTATTTTTTCGCGGAAAAAAAGATCCCATTAAATTGACGATAGGGCTGATTATGAGTTGAGTTAAATAAGAAGTTTTGCCTGCATAAAGAAGTAAGCTTTATGTCAAAATCAGCTGTGGAATTATTATGCAGTTATTTCATGGGTTTTTGGAGACTTATTTAATTTTTGGAATTGGGGGTTCAATTCATATTTTCATTTATTTGATTTTTCCATTTTACAACGATTTTTGACTTCTTTTAGTTCAAAAGATTTTAACTTCCTTTTCATGCAAATTCGTTGCTCCGTTTAGGGACTAGGGTATGACCACACGAATTAATTTATTACAATTTTTCACACACAAATAAAATAATAGGAAAATTCTAAGATTTGGAGATTTATTTCATTCATTTTTGCGGGCGTATTTTATGCCTTTTTGGGAATTTATTTAAACTTCGAATTTGGGGACTTATTTCGAAATACAAAAAATCATCGATTTGCAGAGTTATTTCATTGGGTAGTTGTTTAACGCAACCATGATCACACTGTGGTTTTAAAATCTGTGAATAAAGCTATTCATATTTATTTTTTGTTTTTAAATCAATTTGTTTAAAAGTAAACTCAGATTTGGAAAAAAAGAACAACTCAAAAAAATATATAATTAATTTTTTCATATTTGTATCAAAGTCCTTCTTTTGTGTCTTGTATTTAATTTTTCTATGGTAGATCAATTAATTTATTTATAGTGCAAACAAACCGAATGGAATTACGCCCTTTATTTTGAGAAAATTTAAAATTACGAAAAAAAACTTTTTTAATATGTACAAAGAATTACTTTCTCCGTCTAAACGATGTTTTTTTTTCTTGTCTAATTCCAATCTTCCAGACTTTTCCTATATAATCAAGAATTTAATTCTGAATTAACCGCTAACAGTGACTATAAGGGATGAAAAAAAAACTGAGCATTTATGGCCATCGAAACATAACAAGCAATAACAAAACAACCGACCACAGAAAGTGTCAAAATAGGAAAGTATACTTTTGAAAGCATTTCGAACATTATTAATCTGTTTTGATGAAGACTTCAATTGGTCAAGGTGAACGTAAGGCGTTAGGTTAGGTTAGGTTGAAGGCTGTCGGTGGAAAAACCGACACACTTAGGCCAATTGTTGGCCCGTTGTGATACCCCATGGATCTAGGAAAGCTTTTCCTTACTCAATTAAACCAATTTGAGCTCCTTATGAAGCGTGCGAGATTACTTATAGATAGAAGTATTTGCTAGATCACTCGTATCGTTGTAGTAGAAGTCTCCCAGGTGGAGTCTACGTCTCTGTGACAGAGCAGGACATGTACAAAGATGGTGAGGAATTGTTTCCTCCTCTTCCTCATCCATGCAGCTTCTGCAGAAATCGTATGGCGTATGTGTAACCTTTATTGCGAAAAAAAAATAGTTTTCTTCAAATTAAAAAAAAAAAGCCCAAAAGTGTCACTACAAAACACTTTCCGCCTCTATCGGGAAGAGTCAAAAGACTTAAACGCCATGTAACGTTTCTAGAGCAGTCGTTTTCGTAAAACGCCTTACGGAATATGGGTGAATTGAAAACGTTTAACCTAGTGTTTATGACACGAACGATACGATGATGGTTTGGATTACATTATTATTATCTTGCTTTCATACTGATTCTGAAATTAAGCTTGGCTGTGATTTTCTGTCTACAGAAATTTCTTGCACAGAAATTGTGTACCTCTCGTTGGGGATCTCTTCTCTAAACACTAAGTAAGAACTTTTTTTTATAGACACGGAAGAGCGGTATTAACAAAAATTCACAATACGCCTGATAGAGGAACATTAATTTTGAACACTTTTCATTTTGATTGAATGGTAAATGATTTGGCGAGTTCAGAAAAATGAGATTTCAGAGATTTTTCTCACTCAAAAAGTGAGCAAACGAATCTGAGGAATGCTGTTCATTTAACTGAGATATCATTTTCCTGAACACGCCTATTTCCTCAAGTATGTTTTTGTGGAAAAATAATTTCGTGGAAGATTCGCGATGGGAAAATTCTTTCCCCGGTATTTTTTGTTCTTCCGGGTATTGATTTCAGAAACGTTTTTGTTTGCCAACAAAGGGTAATCCTTAAATTCCTACAACATTTTCTTTCTAATCCTAATTTAATTTTTCAAATAGTTTAATCAGAATTTTTAAAACTTAACAATTTTTTTACATTTCAGTCAACTTTCCTTCCACAATTTTGATGATGACCTTATCAACGAATTACCTTCGTGTGTCTATGCAAGTCAACATCATGCTAGCAATACTAGTAGTAATATTCGTATTAATTCAAATATTCGACAAATTCAACATCAATACTTGCATCATACAGGTGATTAATTCTTCATTGAATATTATTAAATTAAAACATCTTTTTTTTTGTCTAACAATACCTTCTCAATTATACCTATAGAATGCCTTGACTCTCCAACTCCATCAAATATAAACCTTCCAGCAAACATATCGAATTACAATTCAGCACCATATAAAATCCAGAGACAACAAGCGAGCATACGTGAAAGGAAACGCATCCAGAGGTCTGCTCCAACTGGGTATTTTGAAATTTTTATTTGACTTTTTTTTCCCAATATGATTTGAAATTTAACACCGAAGTAAAAAAGCGTACAAGTTCTAATATGAATTTTTCTATTTTTTTTTTTCAAAATTTGCAGTAGTATTAATTCAGCATTTGATGAATTGCGAGTTCATGTACCGACATTTCCTTATGAAAAACGTTTGAGTAAAATTGACACTTTACGACTTGCTATTGCGTATATTTCTTTGCTGAGAGAAGTTCTACAAACCGATTATGATCCTTTGACTTATGTGGAAAAGTGTCTGAGGGGAGAGATCAAAGCTGATCGGGCAAATTGGAATACCAGTGGTGAGGCTTTTTCATATTTTTGTCTTTTCTCATTTTTGTAGATGCAAATAATTTAATTGACCCTTGGCAGGGTCAGGGTTTATCGTGAGAAATTGTCACGTATGTTCTCCCTGATTAGGCCATACAGCGAATTTTATAAAAACCTTTTAAAATTGAAAAATTGCACGATTCACTTTAAACCTAAATTGAATTGTTTGTGTTATTAATAAATTTTAAAGATTTTTTTTTTTATTTATACTGAATTTTGGTTAATTTGGATATCATTGCATTTTTTAAAAAGAACCTTAAGCTGAAAGCAAAGTTAACTGTAAAAGGGGGGATGAAATGGTGTGAAATCAAGTCAAAAATTGTTATGCAATTCAACATAATTCTTCCCACTTTTCTCGTAAGAAAAATAGGTTTTAGTCGAAACTTTTTTTTGTTTTGTTTTAATGACCCTCCTGAGCTTTTTTTCTTATTGTTGTTTTTCTTTTTCATTAAAAACCATATAAAAGAAAAATAAATAATACGATAATATGCTCTCTCCCCGTCACGCACGGTCCTTTTGATATTTTCGATGTTCTGTTATTATTCATAACTTGGAGATTTGGTTTTGGGCATAGAAAGTGTTCCGAAATAAAATAATGTTTGTTTTCTATTGTAAATTACATAAATACGTATAATGTGTAAAAATATTTAAAAAAAAAAGAAGCAAATTCGACAGACATGCTAATTTTATGTATTTCTTCAAACTAGCTAAACATCCTTTGGCGATAAGAGCGAGTAAAATTCCCTTAGAATACTTGCCGCCTTCGAAATTTGTGAACGTAAATGCTTCTCCAAAAATTTTCCTCCTAATTAATGAATTATTGGTATCCGGAATAGATTTTTCAGAGAAATTTTTATTCTGATGAATATTTTTCCGAGGGAAATTCGCATCAGAAGAAAAATTTCCGAAGAATACAAAATTTTTAGGGGAATCAAAATTCTTTTTTTGCCCGGAAAAATAAAAAAAAAAAACGGGGAAAGAATGTTTTCCATCGCTTATCTCTCACGAAATATTTTTTACCCAAAAACTTAATTGGGGAAAGAAATTTCCCATTTTGAGAAATTTGGTATCAGGAATTATCAAAATTATTAGTGAAAATATTCCTTTCAGCAAAATAGCTATCGTGAATAATTTTTGCAGGGAACATTTCCCCCAAGTTGAGAAAAAATTATTTTTTGGGGGATTCGCGACGGAAAACATTCCTTCCCCAGTATTTTTTGTTTTTTTTTTTTTTTCGGAGAAAAAAAGTCCCCTTTAAATTGGCGATAGGGCTGATTGATATAAGGAAAGAGTTCCCTGGAAAAATTATTCACGATAGCTATTTTGCTGAAAGTAATATTTTCACTAATAATTTTGAAGATGATTCCTGATAATAAATTTCCCAAAATGGGAAAAAAATCCGAGCAAATTTCTTTCGCGATAGGGCTGAATATTATTTTAACACTTTTTTGTATTTATAAAAAAAATTAATTAAAACCAGTTAAGCCGTAAATATGAATTGAAATTAAAAAATAAATAAAAACGGTTTCGTGGGAGGTACCTACATGTAAATAACCATTTTTCCTGAAATAATTTTCAACCTAAATCTAGACCGTGTCTATTTAAAGAAAGCTAATTTTGTTTTCAAGAGAAGAATAAGATTTAATTATTTTCTTTTAAGTTTTTCTCGCAGTTGTAGGATACCTACTTATGGAAGGTCACATTATTTTTGGTTCTAAAAATTCAACAAAATCGTTTAAGCTGTCTTCAAAACATTGTAATACACATGTATGTATATAAACATCGCCTGAATCGTTTTCGAGTAAAATAAGAATATCCAAAAGTATCGTTAGGTTTTTGGCCCATAAGGATAGTTATTATCCAAAAAACGCTTTGTAGGTACCAAATTAAATGAAAATCAACTCATCTATTAAGTGTTTAGGATGAGGTCCAGCAGAATATCTATAGGTACTTGAAGTTTAATCAAAATATCAACCAACTCAATTCATATATGTATGTAGCATCCAATCCATTCATGGCAAAAATGTTAAATAAGGAAGGAAGAATCAAGAGTCTATATAAAAATACAAATAGGAGGGTTGCGGACGTTCTTAACATTGTTCGCAATTGTCAATAAATTTAATTTGAAAATTCAACTATAAATTTCTCCTTCCACCTATGTATCTTTTCCAATTAAAACTTGTGTTTGATTTTTTTTTGTAGCAATTCTCAATAGTAACTAATTTTAACTTAAATCACTTACCTTCGATCTAAGAAAAATAATTTGAAGCTATCAATGCCAGATACTTCACTTTGAATTAAGGATTTTTTGACAAGGTGATGTTTTAAAAATACACTATGGTACAAATATGGTCCAAATTCGATCCTAAAAAATAAACAAAATAATTCCACAAAATTGTTAATCATTTTGGAGTGATTTTTTCTAACAAACTATTTATTTATCATGCATTACCTACATTTTAAATTATTATTTGTCAATCTAAGTTTTAAATTTTCCCTCATTAATATTATTCAATTTTGAATCAATTAACTAAAGTACATACATTGGGCGCATTCACTAATGTAGTGACTACGTAGTCGAAATTCAACTAGCTTTGTGAATGCAAAATTACACTACAAAGTTAGTCAATTCTAAACTGTCATATTAATGACAGATGTAAACACACACGAAATAAAAAACAGTTGTGTTTTGAGAATTTAAATAATATTTTCTTTTTAAATTAAATAATATCAAATATAAGATATAATATGAGTGACTTGGAAGAAGATAAAATCATAATTATGCAAAATAATTTAATTGTGGTCAAGTTTCATTTTGAATAGTTTGAATTTTTTGTATTTTAACCGAATAGCTGATTGTGAAACGTCAAAATCATTCTCCACTAACTTTGAAGCCGAAATTTTTACACTACGTCGGAGGGGAAATTTCAACTCATTTTGTAGTTGTATGTAGCCAATCAGAATGACTTGACTACGTAGTGACTACATTAGTGAATGCGCCCATTAACTGTACTTTATTATCCACATGATCTGATCCGGATAAAATTTTTAAAACGTTAATACAAAAACAACATGTAATCCTGCTTTTTATCTGGATATATTCAATCCACATACATACATATACTAGATTTCACTATGATAATAATAAAACAAACTGATCAGATCCAGATCAGATCATGTAGATAATAAAATGCAGCTATTTAGTCTAAATTTAACATGTTAAGTGTTAGGTATTTAAAAAGCAGCACCATCCTCTTTATCTATTCCTATCCGACGGAATGTTGTTTGCATTGCCATTATTTTCAAACGTTCGGAAGTTAAACAACATTTTTCGCAATTGCAGTCTCTATAATGGCAATACCGTTTATGTCCTTTAAGAATTGTATTTAAACCATGATTTCGACAACGAACACAAGTTATTGGAAAACGCGGCACCATTCTGTGATCTTTTAAAAACAACCAAGAAAAAAATTGTATACATATGAAATCAATTTATCAATTTGAAAAAAAGCTACCTACTTACCTACGCCAAAGTTTAAGGTAAAAGTAGAGCTATACCTCGATTTCTCGATAAAATAAAACTTAGTGATAGTTAATCAAATGGTTAAGTTATATCTTCTTTCAAAATAATTAAATTAAAAGCAAAAGCAAATAAAGAAAAACTTGTGACTTGTGGAAAATGTACATAAAATGAAGTTATGAGTTGACAGCAACAAAATAATGCTGAAAATATGTCAAAAACAGCTGATCGTTTAAAAGTCTCTAAGAATGCGTTCCTGGTGGTAAAAAAAACTCTATGCTCATTTCAATTAGCAATCCCAAAGTATTTTCGCCAAAAGAACAGACGTCTGATCTGTCTTTGTAAAAGAAAAAATTCAAAATTTTAATCCAAGGGATCAAAAAACTTTACACGCACTTGATTTCACTTCCCAATATTCGTCTGTAAAGAATAGAAATAACATTGGATTTAAACGACTGACAAATTCTCAGAGTTTTTATCACAAAACTGGCAAACCATTATTTTGTCAAATTGTCACAGTTTTTATCACAAAAGTGGCAAACCAATTAGCCAATTCACGTTTCTCATATTTCACTGAGCAAACTTCTGTCAGCTTCAATGAGGAGAAGGGGAAATAACAAGATTTCCCCGCTAGAAATCAAAATCACTCTCCATCTATTTTTATAAACTGATCAACTGCGACAAAAAATAATTGAGCAATCGAATCCCAAAAATATCAGTCTCAGCTTTTTGACAGCAAAAGCGAGGAATCTCACTGAGGAATTACGTTCAAATTTCTAAATTGCCAATCATCCTTATAACGAATTCCATCGTAATCGAAAACTTGTTACGAATCCCGGAAAAAAATATCACAGATTCAATGCATCGTAGTGGAAAATCTCATACAAATTGTCAAATATTAGAATTTTTCATGGGAATTAAAGTTTTGTAATAAAAACTGACAATTCGGCAAAATATTTAGCCAGTTCAGATTTCTCAAACTCACTGAGATCTCAGAGATATTCAACCCTATCATGAATTCCAGAGTAATCGGAAACTTTTCCGAATCCTAAAAATATCTATCACCGAATCCGTTCAGAATGACAATTTCCACGAACATAAAGTTCAGTAATAAAAATTTAATTGAAATCAAATAACGACCAAATTTCTTAGGTAAAAAATTATTCACATCAGTAATGAGTTCGAACAGAAACTTTCGAAAATCCCGCTATTTTTTTGAATATTTAACAGTTTCAGGGGGCAAAAAAAAAATTGTTTTATTTTTTCTTCGAGTAAAATAATTATTTCCGAATTTATCGAAATGTATACTAAAACCTTTTTTCCATATATTCCAGATCTAACTGCTCGCTTGTCTTGGATCAACTGGGAGAATCTCGGGGTTCATCCTGGCCGAAGAACTTTACTTACTTCACTGGCACTATCCTCTGATCCACTTTGTGGGCCACATTGCGGACCAAACTAAATTAAATTTAGTGTTCAACCAATAAATTAAAACAAAAACAAAAAGAAAAGGACGGCCAGCTCACGCGAAAACACAAACAATAACAAATCATTTTTTTTTCTTAGTGTCTGTGTGTACAAAAGTTGGCTTTTCATTTTTCTCAAAAAATAACACAGCTAGAAAAAAAAACAAAGAAAATACTCGTGTCATGTGAAATCTAAAAAAAAGTCTTCCTTAAAATATTATTGTTTTGTTTTCATAAATTTATTGTTTTATTATAATTCCTTGATTTTATTTTATTATATATTATTTTTTTTTTAAATACACTTATTTCAACATCACTAAAGTTTTTTTTTTCTTGTTTTGTTAATTAGTTTTATTTTAAATAAATTAATCATCTAATCTAGAGATTTTACATACATTGAGCGAGACAAAAGATGGTGATAAATAGTTTTAGATGCAATAACAAAATATAAATTATTTAAGCAATTTTTGTTCATTTTATTTTTTTTTTGTTTATTTTAAGGCAAAATATATTTTTTTTAAATATGCATTTTTGTATATATGTAGGTTTTGTATTATAAATTAAATACAAATGGCATTTTTTTATTATTTTTTTTAAGTTTTATTGTTTATAAAAAAAATATTTGAACATTGAATAAAATTCCTTCGATGAAAAATGTAATTATTTTTTTTTTTGTTATTTGATTTTATAATTTAAAAATTAAAAAAACTTTATAAATACAAAAATTAAAAATAACATTTTTTAATACTCGACTAGAGTCTTTTCTTTTTTATTTTATATAATAATCAAAAAAATTATGTAATTAATATTATAAAAATACATATATATTTATCTATTCAATTCAATTCAATTTGGATATTAATGTAGATAATAACTGAACATTTGTTGTTACGGAAACGATTTGTTTTTTTAATTTATTGTTTAAAACAAAAATGCATTTAGAAGAAAAACAAAAAAAAAAACAATAATAAATTAATTTAAATTAGAAAGAAATTTGATGTATTTTAGACTTTTTTCACAATTTCCTAGCATTTATTTGGAAGACATACACATGTAGCATAGAGAGTCTTGAGAAGGGAAAAAAAACATTTATACAATCAAGATTTACGAGGATGTTTCGGCTTGCACCATTTCAGCTTCGGTTAAAAGAAGCACTTATGAGGAATAAACTCTGAAACTTTCAGACCTAGGTTCTTAAAATAAAAGCAACTAAATAATATCGATTCGTCGCAAAAAATATAAAAAAATCTTAGGTTAATTTGCATGGATCTGCATAGATAATTCCCTAGTAGCTACATACATTTATAAGACCTTTTCGATAATATTTTCGAGTAGCAGACGGGTAGTATATGGAGTTTTAGAAAATTCGAAGGGTAATCAGCACAACTGAAGAAGAGTTATTCAGCTAGTTAAGAAAGATTTTATAAACATAGTTCAAAATCTAAAAGTGAAATGAAAACTGTTGCTAAAAATCCTATCACCACCACTGGCAGAATAAGAAGTCTGGAACTTGCCAGGAAATAAATCCATCAACCTTTTTGGAACCAGATTTCAGTACGGGTGCTATCAATGACTTGGGAGGATTCAGACCAACTGGCAAGAGATATGTGAATTAAAGGATACCGCATTGGAATGAGAGGCTTAGGCAAAAGCTCATTTCGACTCAATAGAAGAAAAATTTCGTAATAATTGACCTGGTAAAGAATGATAGTATGAATCTACTCCAAAATAAAATCTATAAGCGAAAAAAAAAAACGGTCGCGAAAAGTCCTACGACCACAACTTCTAGGTTTTGTAATCTGGAACTTGGCAGGAAATGATATCAAATAGTTTTTGGAAGTGGGAAAAAATAGAATGCGCCCTTCAGTTTCAAAAATTTAATATCGATTACATTTGTGGTCAAACAAAAGGTCAAGGTTGCAGTTGTAACTAAGTTCAATCAAAAAGCTCCAGAGAAAAAGCAAACGTGTTCATGAATAAAGGAAATTTTTAACCAACTAACTGCTTCCTTAGATTTAATTTAATTTAATTTAATTTAATATCTTCCAATTAAGAATCTATATCGAGTTGACGGAGATTCCAAAAATATTTGGCATTTCCTTGAATTGACATGGGAGACAAGTCTTAATGCTGTTACAAGAGTTCGGTGGTTATAATGCAATTTTTGATATAGAGGTCTTATACTGAATTGACAAAATACTCACAGAAAAATAAGATAACATCATAAATACGAAAAGGATCAAGAAAGGATCAAAGAAGATGGTGAACTTATAGAACTGTAGAATTTGTTAAAAAGTTACAAGCTCTATAATATGAGGGCATTTGCTAATGAGTATTATAAAGAGAGATAAAATGATTTAATTAAAAAGAAAATAGACTAGACTCTGAGAGTATTCCAAGAAGTTTGCCTGTGTTTTATTAGATTTCTTATAGAAAATCATATTCAACAATTTAGAAAATTAGTATATGTAAATGAGATTTTAAATCTAAAGAGAAGTCCACACTTATTTAATTACAAAAGGAATCAAGGTAAATCGCCTGCTTCTTGATTCGTGCGAAGCAGTCAGATCAAGACATTTATAGGCTACCATAGTGCTAAGAAAGTTCAATTCTCAATAAATAACACCGCATTACAAAGGAGTATTGCAAGAAAAGTAAGTTTTCTGATTTTATTTTTTTGCCTACAAGATAGCCTCAACCAAATTCTCAGGAAGTGAAATTTCGATTCGAGTTGTAATTCAACGTTGGGAATTTTAGTTTAGGCAAGTTTTAGTCACAATAGAGCGTCTATTTAGCAGTGGATTTTTTCTGTAATAAGCTACTTTGCGAAATCTCTGGCGACGAGGCACCTCACCTTAGTGAATGTGTTAACAAACAGAATATGCGTTATTACAGTGAAACTAATCCCATCAGTCCAAACTAGCTAGGGCAAATTTTAAAAAAGTTATTAAAAACGAATTTCATTTTTGAGGGACCTTTTCAAAATCTTATCATAAAAAAAACCTTATAGTAAAAGGCCTAAGATTTTTAACACAGGAAACAATTCTTCCTTTTATTTAAAAATCAGTCAAGAAATTCCCCCCACCCGTGATAAAGAATTCTTTACAGGTATAAAAGTCTATAAACTTTGTGATCCAGCCGGGTACACTTACACCAGTGCTATATATGCAGGCAAAACTGATTCGAATAACCAAAGAGGAAAAGCTACCCAAACTACTTCACATTCGACTCAAATTGTCTTAGACTTGGTCGAAAAATATTTAGAAAAGGGTAGAACCATTGCATAATTTGTATACCTCTGTTTCCTTAGCTAAAAACCTCCTTGCTCGACAAACGCACCTTATTGGAACTCTACGCGGCAACAGACAAGGTAATCCAAGAGATGTGACAACTGCCAAGCTCAGGAGAAATGAAATAAAAGGGCTTGAAAATTCCGGAATCGTAGTTGCTAAATGGAAGGACAAGCGTGATGTTCTAATGCTTAATACAAAACATGGTTTGGAAGAAGCCAACAGGAAAGCGGTCGAGGCAAGGTGAGGAAATACAAAAATTGCGTATGATTGTGGACTATAATCATGCCAAGCAAGGTATTGACATATCTAATCAAATGGCTTGCTATTTTACACCTCTACGCAAAACTATTAGATGGTATCATAAAATAGCCTTTGAATTCCTTTTATCAACATTAGTTGTAAACGCATTTGTTATTTATAAGGAGAATAAGAACTGCTCAATTTTAGAGTTCAGAAAATCGATTTGCGAAGCTTTGTGTAACCCTGTCTTGGAAGCACATGCATTCACATCCAAAACTAAGCATGTTTTGAAGGAAACTGAGAGCAGGGATTCCAGAAATAGGAAAATAAGAAAACGGTGTGCAGATTTCTATAACAATATAAGTGAAAGTGAAGGCAGAAACGCTGCAGTCAAGAAGACAAAAAAGGTCACAACTTTTTTCTGGTACCTGCGAAGGAAATCCTTCTTTATGTTTATAATGCTTTAGCATGGCGGCGGTGCACATGGCCTCTCAGGGAGTAAAAGTTGTGCCCGCCGGCGGGTCACACGAAAGTGAACGTCCATAGAGTATAAGTTAACGACAAATAAGCTGAAAAACATAACAGTTCATTAATCCCATGTTCCCATACCATCATGCTGACAACGCGTCTACAACACAAAGCGTCGAGTTGCATCCGCTACACCCCATCACGTACGATTGTTGACCTGTGGGAACGAGTAGCAAGGTAAAGTGCTTGTGTTTGCAGTTTATTTACTATTTAAGCTTTAGATTTTAAGTGAAACTAATGTATTCTTTTCGAAGGCAGAATCGCTGCCGGTTTACAATTCAATAAAGGAAAAAATAAAAAAATAAAAAAAAAAAAAATATTTTAATGAATATTTTTTTTATATCGATGTAGATAAAATTAATTTAATTTATATGCAACAAAAATGCACTTCTTAAAACAAACATTTTTAAGGACAGTGCTGACCGCATGACCTACAAAATATAAACGAAAAACATTGTAGGCATTGGAAAAATTTATATGATGATTGGAATTCGATGAAAATTACGAAAGAATTTTTGTTAAGGACAGATGAGCCTTACATTCAAGCAAACATGCATGAGAAGGTTAATAGAATTTTAGTTGAAGTCAAACGAATTCTTAAAGATCGAAATCCTGAGGGAGCGACTGCCGCAGCGTGGCAAATTTCTTAAACACAGACAGCTATGAGTCTTATAATTCAAATTTCGATACTAATTATCTATAATGCAGAACAGAAGTGGTCCATTGACTAGTGATTTATCAAGACTAATAAATACACTCATTAATGATAGATACAATTCAAACTTCTTTTAAGCACCTTAAAGATCGACAAAAAGAGAAGTTCTACTTCATAAGGTTTAAATTACAAGATATGAGTCCTATTAGAAGGTCCAAATCTTTTTATCATTATCTCTTAATAGACGCTGAAGTGCAAGATGCACTATTAGTATTATATAGTCGATCAAGAACGAAATTTCTACCCACATTTGCCATAAGGTATCAAATTTATACAAAGGCAGTGCTGCGGAGTGCGATGACTACTTCATAATAAATAAATATAAATAAATCATTCAAAGTGTACCGTCCTTAAGTTAAGTTAAGACGTTGAATGACAAGTAAATTATTATTATTCGTGATGTACTTGAGGCTATTTCTGACTTAGAAAAGCACTATTTTTAAGGATAAGAAGATGTTAACTTCTAAGTTTAAACAACATTTTTCATTTTTTCATTCATATTTAAATTGTCTTTTATTTAAATTTTGTATTTTATTGTTTTATGTTTAAGATAAAACTTTATTATTACTTTGTTATTTAATATTACTTTTCATAACATTGAAGAAGAACTAATAAGTGATTATTACCAATTGCCATTTAAAAGGAATAACAACAAATTAAAAAACTTAGCATTTGTATTCGTTTATATATTGAAGGAAGAAGATGTATCGGTACTCAATATCGACATAATGGCAGAACTTATAACAATGGTAGCTGTTAAGACAAATATTACAGACAAACATTGCGTAAAATATTCTCGTAATATGGAGATCTTGTGTAAATACTTGTCTCACACAGACTGAGCCACAACATTCTGTGGAATTAAAACGACCTCCACTTCAGATTACCGACAACTTATACGAATACAAAACTGGTATACATAATGAGACACACACTAAGGACCAAATGGGCAACCTCCTCTTTGTACTCTTCCGTCAAAAGAAAAAGCACAGTTTGAACTTCTTTTAATTGAAACGTAAGTAATGTATTTTATTTTTTTTTAAACAAAACTTTTCTAAAAAAAAAAAAAACATTTTTTAATGATTTAAGGCATTTTTTTGGAACCGAATGGGTCGAGGAATGGATGTATCACCCCAAGAAAAAAAAAACGAAAATAAAAACTCATCATTTGAAATTTTGGCTGATAAGAGCAGTTTCGTGCGCGGCTTCCCAATGAAGAGTACCATCCTGACTGCATCGTAGAAAGGGTAAAACATTCTGTAAAAGTAATGGTATGGTCAGTCATCAGCACAAGAGGATTTTCCAGGAAACCATGAGACAGGACCAATATAAGGACATTCTGCGAACTCGTCTCATACCCCAGCTAAGAGAATGGTTCCCAAACAACGAACCATAACTTTTCATGCATGACTCAGCCCCGTGCCACAAAACTAAGAGTGTGACGAAATATTTGAATGACGAATTTGAAGCACGAGGATGCATGCGCACATTTACTATTCACTTGCATCCGAATCGTTGTTAAGTAAAGAGCCTCGGCAGTTTTTATAGTAAAATGGCAATTCGTGATTGTGAGTTATGGAGATCATTTATAGATCTGTACAAAAAATTTCCGGAGCTCTGGCACATAACATCAAATGAATTTAAAAACCGAGATAAAAAAAAAGAAGCATGGGAAACCTTGCTAAATAAATATAAAGAAAATGAAAGCCACGCAACAATAGACGTTGTAGAGCGGAAAATTATGTCAATGCGTTCATCCTACCGTATGACATGGTTTGATCTTTCCTCGTTGAGATCACTTCTACAACTAAAGTGTGTACGATTTAGTTTTTAGGAATAATGGCATTAAAACTGTGGAAAATTGATGTATGCAAATAGTTATAATTATAAGCCAATGGAAAATCCAATAATGATTTGGCAACATCCAACATAAACAAAAAACCAAAAGAACTTATAATCTCAAAATCAATGTTAAATTTAGTTTTTGTTTCTAATGTTATGACATAGGCTGCAAATACTCAGTCTTTTCTAAACACTTGTAGCCAGTCGCATTTGCGATAGAAAAATTGTATAAGTAGATATAATAGATATACATGTAAATGTTAAATAAATCTTAGTTATTAAAAGGAAAGGTATATTTTAGCCATTTGTCATAATCGTTGCGTTTTCTTCATCGTTATTCATTTTGTTCACATTTTTGTCCAACAAAAGTTTAAAGGTGAGCTGAAATAGAATGTTGGAGGAAGACCTAGGATAATGAGCTCTGCAGATACTCGACGATTTATTAGACATCTTGCTACAGAAGAAGCAAATTCGACTTCAAATGCAGCTGAGAAGTTCGTAGAGATACCAGCAAAACAGTAAGCAAGTAGACAGTTCAACAAGCCCTACATTCGGCTGGCTTTAGAGCCTTGAAGAAAAAAAAAAACCTTTGCTTTTGAAGAAAAATATTAAAGCTCGACTTAAGTTTGTAAAGAAGTATGAGTCGTGGACAGATGATGATTGGAGTCGTGTCATATGGTCAGATGAAACTGACCTAACTTGATATTTTAAAAAATAATTTAACAGAAACTATTGAAAATATGCCGGTGCCTGACAATGAAATAGTATTCCAACACGACAACGACCCCAAACATACTGCAAAACATAATGGTTAAGGAATGGTTAGAAGATCAATATTTTCAAGTACTACAGTGGACTGCACAGAGCCCAGACCTTAATCCAATCGAAAATTTATGGTCATACTTAAAAAATGCTTTGTTGAACAACTACAAAAGTATGCCGAGACGATTGGCAGCCGTATAAAAGGCAAAAGGACTCTGGACAAAATATTAGAGACTTAAAAGGTCATTTTTCCATGTATGCAAATATGTATAAGTAGATATAATAGATATACATGTAAATGTTAAATAAATCTTAGTTATTAAAAGGAAACGCATATTTTAACAATTTGTCACAGTCGTCGTAGCGTTTTCTTCATCGTTATTCATTTTGTTCACATTTTTTTTCTTTTTAAAACCTGAACAAGGTACAGAGATTAGACTGTGTAGGAATAAGGATGGGAACCCAAAGCACTACTCGGTAAACAGGGTATTCCAAAAATTGAAGAAAGAACAGGAGATGGAGTGTTTTGTGAAGTCCTTAATATTGGAGGGTCATATAAACTCCCAGATGAATGCTATTGAAAAGGCAGCCGAAATTTTTAACAGGAAAAAACTGAGCTCGTCAGAGATCACATTCTTTGTAGACAGCCAAGCTGCTATCAAAGCAATAAACAGCGAGACTTTAAGATCCAAGGCAGTAGCAAAATGTCGAGACACCAATATTTGTAACTCTAACCGAGTCAAACTGTGCTGGGTTCCTGGACATAGCAATATAGAAGAGAATGACATAGCAGATGCACCGTCAAAGAAAGGGTCAATATCAAATAGGAACAGTAGTAGCCAAATGGATACGGGACCAGACGTCCCAATTGGCGTGATCAAAAGGAAGACACCCCTTATAACTAAAGAGCAAATCAATAACTTGTAGAGAATGTTTACAAATAGGTCATTTATGTTATAAATAAAGGAAACATTATAAAAAAAAAGTAAATACATCAAGAAAACTAAATTCAGTCACTTAGGCGTATACTTGTTATTTTTTTTAATAATTAATTAAATTGAAAAAAAAAAAATATGAATTCGCCACATTAGAATTATTAGAAACCAAACATTTGCTTTGACGATCACCATCAACGCCCCATGAAATTTCCATCTGCCAACACTAGCTCTAGTAAGATCTATACTACCATTAGTTTTTTTATAGTATAATATTTGGTTGTACGCGTTAATAAAATTGCGTAACAAAAGGAAGCAAGAATACTGCAGTGGGATTATTGAAATCGGAATGCCGCAGTGCGGGTGGCTGGTTTCATTTTTTTTTACCATTTTTTGTGATTTTTCTTGAAAGATATTCCAAGAAACGAAGAAGAAGGTAAAATAGAAAGTCGGTGATCAAAAGTCAAGTTGTGCGTATTGGCGACGAAATTAAATGCCAACTAGTTACAAAAAAAAAAAAGAATTATTAACTTAAACCAAATAGAAGTTATTTCTGCGCCAAAAATAAAAAGTTTAAACAAAAAAAAAATTAATTATATGAAAACTAAAAAAAAGTTTACACAAAAAATATTGCTAAAAATATAAAGAAAAGTAAAGAAAAAAAAATATTTCCAGAAATTAAAAGAAAAATAGTAAGTCTTTTTCTGTGTTAAAATAAAGAAAAGAATTTTGTGGTTGACTGGTGTCTGTATTTTTAGAAAGAAGCGGAGGAAAGATCTTGCTAAAATAAATAAGTTTTTCTTGAAGAATTACTACCGAACCAAGTTATAAAAAACGGGTTATACACGGGTTCAACTCGAACCATGTGTATTCGAGCTAAATTTTTGAATTAAGTTTTTCAAGGTAAGTCAAAAGAATGAAGGAGCATTCTCAAACACATGACTTAATTCCATTAAAATCTTCACTAGGATTTCAAGACATTTCTATATCACTTCGCTCACCAAGGCTTTCACAGAAATTCCAGCGAAGCCATATAAGGGTGTAGCCACGTTGGCGTTTGTCACCGACATCAATTTAGATTTAAGGAAATTGTAATCCTGATCCAAAGCCCCTTCCTCTTCCTTCTTCCTACCCTGAGCAAAACAAAAAAAAAAAATCAGTGTCTAAGGAATTGACGAACAAATTTAGAGGAAAAGATTTCAGTCGTTTGAGTAAAAAAAAATAATTTTTTTAACTAACTACTAGAAGTTTTTAGAAAAAAAATCGCTACAGCGACTACCCTGTTGGTTCCGGAGAGGATGTGCACAGCTTCACCAGGATCTTCGGGCAAAGGAAAAGGATAAAGTACATACATTTATATAAACGTAACAAAGTAAGTTACCCTTTAAATTTTATTTTTTTATATTGAACGTTCTGGACTTGGTGTTTTTTCACTTTCAAGTTTTAAAAGAAAGAACATTAATATCTACCATTTATAAATTACTATACTGAGTTTTTTTTTTCTTTACGACCTTTAATTTTTATATTGTATGAATTTAAATTTTGTTTTTTTTTTTATTAATAAACTTTTCAATTATAATCTAAACTAAGAAAAACAAAAAAAAAAACAATTGATTGATTTTAACTTCAATAAGTCGGAGTTAGTTATATTCACTTTGTGAACACGCCCGCGATTCTTTTTTTTGTGATATTTGAGAATGCTTATAGTCACTCTCTTATCTTTATTTCAAGTTGTTGGATCTTTCCGAAGCCTAAGTAACCTCAGATTCATTTACATTACATTAGAAATTAATTAAGTTGTCAGATTGACACTGAGTCATCGATACGTTATTTTAGTTTAAGAGATGAAGGATGTGAGGTGGTAAGAAAGAGATGTCAGGAGAGCTAACTTGGTAAAAATGATATAAAAAAAACATTTAATTTGCTTAAGGGGTTAACGCTCGAATTAAGAGCAACCGCGTTAACCAAGGTGTGCTTTTAGGATTTTTCTTTCTAATAGAAGCGCTGAGGGAGGGAGAATTGCTTTGAGAACACGAACATCTATGTTCTCAATTAGTGTGACCATCTCGTCAAAAGTAACCAAATTTCGGGTTCTCTTTTATTTTTTTTAATATTTCTAAATTCCAAACAACATCTTGGTTCAGGCCTGAAATAAAAACGTAACGTCGTCTTACTTCTCCCACCCGTCCGACGAGCTAGGATAAGCAAAAGCTTGCAGGCCTATCGTTAGAAGGAGGTAAGACAACCTTTTCCACTTCATTTTTGGTTGATTAGGAAGACCTGTAACCTTCGATCTCCCAAGGAGGGTCAAGTCGGGAAGGGATATTGCGCGCTTAAAACAAAAGTTGAGAGAATACTAGAGAGTAATAATAGATACGAGGGTACTCTCTGATTTTTTTTTCAGCGCTTATTTGTTACTTTGCAAATTGGTAAAGCAAAATTAAATCGTTACAAACTCCTGGATATCCCGGAACGTTTGCGTCATCTCTAGAAGTTTATGGCCTAGAATTAATGAAAAAGAAACTCGATATACCGTGGTGGACACATAAATAGCACACTTTACGTTTGATTTAATAAATTGCATATAAACCTTAGCTCTTGTCTTAAGACAACGGGATTTCTCTTTTTCTTTAACTTATGAGTACTCAAGAAAAAGAACCCGTTAGAATTTGCATGCTTTTTCTGTCAACAATTATGTTAATAGACAATAGTCGTGTAATATCTCTGTTTGAACTTGGTCATTTAATTAGCACAGTGATCCAGAATTATTTCAATATTAAGATTTTTAACATTAATTAAACCGGTAAGTTTGTATGCGTTGATTTAAAACGAATATCTGTAAAAATATACCATAGATATGGGAAAGGGACCACATTGCTCAACTGATAAAAGGGTTTTGATACTCGAGATGAAAGCTGAAGGAAGAACCGTTACGGAAATATCTGATTTATTAAACTGTTCCAGAAAGCTTGTTTATAATGCAATTCATCATTTTGAAACTTTTGGAACTACAGAAAAAGTCCCCAGAGCGCCACGTACAAGAAAAACCACCGTTAGAGAGGATCATTTGATACACAGAGCTTCGACTGCGGACCCATTCAAAACATCAAATCAAATAAAATCTGATGTAGAGTCACAATACGGTATTTTACTTTCTTCTCGAACAATAAGACGACGATTGAATGAAAACCAACTAAGGGGCTGCATATCGCAAAAGAAACCGTTTGTTTCGAAAAAAAATTTAAAGTGCAGAATTCATTTTGCTAAGGAACACCTACGGAAACCTATTAATTTTTGGAAAAACGTGCTATGGAGCGATGAATCAAAGTTCTGCAGATTCGGTTCGGACGGAAAAAAATATGTTTGGCGTCCACCTAACCAACAACACAATCCAAAATACACCCTTAAAACAATAAAACATGGAGGAGGAAATGTTATGGTGTGGGGAGCTTTCTCTTGGCACGGTGTTGGCCCAATTGTTAAAATTGACTCAAAAATGGATAAACATGTTTATAAGAACATATTGGAAGATCACATGATTCCATACGCAACGATCCGAAGCATACTTCTCACTTAGTAAAATCGTGTTTAGAAGGTAGTTTTGTGAATGTTTTGAAGTGGCCGGCTCAGTCTCCCGATCTCAACCCGATTGAGATTCTGTGGAATGATATTGAACGCCAAATTGAAGGTAAAAATCCAAAAAACTATAATTAATTATGGGAAAACATCAAAAGTGCTTGGTATGCAATACCAATAGAACGCTGCAGGAAATTGGTGGAAAGCCTGCCAAGAAGATGTGATTGCAAACAAGGGATTTCCAACTAAATATTAACTTTCATCTTGAAATTTAAAGGTAAAATTACTTTTGCAGTTTATGTGCTAATTAAATGTCCAGGCTATATTATAAAACCTTGTATTAATTGTGGTATTTGTTTCTATTTATTTACAGAAATTACCGCAATACAAAAAAATATTTCTTCAAAATATGCAAATTTTATAAAAATAGCAAAAACATATGTGTAATTAATCATTAACTGTTCCATATATACATTTAAATAAAAGATCAAAATAAAAAAAAAAGTGTGCTATTTTGATGTCCACCACTGTATGTTATCGCTAAGTAAAAAGAATATTAGAACCCTGACAGGTGTACTAACGGGACATTGTGTTTGGAATTCAATCCTTCATTATCAGTTACAACGATTTAAAATTAGGAATATTTTATATAAAGTGTAGGTTATGATAAAAAAACGCTAGTTATAATAAAAATTCAAAGCGAATACAACGTTATTTAACTCGCGGTTTATAAATTCCCCCACCAACAAATGATTCACCATTGACCTTAAATTAGTTGTGGTACAATTTCTATATAAACATATAGTTAATTTGAGTGTAATATTAGGCACCAAAGCCACCTTTATCTCTTAGTTTACATAATATAACTCGTGAGTGTCCCAATGAAGAAAAGGAATGCGTCCAAACTGCTGAAAAGTAGTGATATCCAAGGAATTTATCATGAGTTTAAAAAAAAACATTTTTTTTTTTTGCAAAATACTAAATATCTAGTTGTCAAGCGATTGAAATAACAGTCGGAAAAAGCGTCACCCACAAATCCATCGAAAGGACGCCCCAGACTTTAAAACCTAAAAAAAAAAACAAGCTGTACCTACGCAGAAGTCTTAATGCTTTTCCAACAACTCCAATACGCAACATAATGGCGGAAGCTGGACTGCCCCTACTAGAAGAACGTATTCTTGAAACCAGAGCAAAAAGTTAGCTTTCAGCCAAAGCTCAATTATTGATGAAGACGTCAAAATTCTCAATAAATCAATTTGTCTTAAGCGTATCCCTTCAGCCTTATCTACCGCTATAACAACCGGCAAATCTATGGATCTTCCCGTCATAAAACATGAGAAATATTACCTAGGGTCACCAGTTCACCATCCTGGTGTATTGATTATTTCACTTTTATTATGGATATGACAGAAAATGTAAAAAAGCACACATCCTCTAAGATGTATCGATCATTGTTTCAGGACATTACTGATACCTTAAGATCCAAAGGTTGGAAAATGATCTTCACAGACGGATCCAGATAGGAATTCTGGATAAAGCTGCTTCTATATTTACCGCCGAAGCAACGGCTATTCTAAAAACTGCTAAAATATTAACAAAACTACGCGGCCACTTTGTGATTTGCTCCGACTGTCTTGCAGTCCTGCATGCGATCCAAAATCCCAATAACAGTACCGTCATTGTAAGCAAAATAAGAGATCTAAAGATTCTAAAGAGTCAGAATCCTCAGGAGCTAAGTCTCTTACAAATATTAGCATGTAAATTTTTAATTTATTGTTAATAAATTTTAATAATAATAAAAACAAAGTGAAATGATCCTGACTGCTCTGTTCGAGTAAAGCTAGTCTTATGCTAGGTATTCTCCTCTCTTCATCTTAAAAATCTTTCTTGAAAGTGGAACAGTCTAAATAAAATGAGAATAGATTAATTCTACTACAAGAAAAAGATATCAACATGGAAACAGGAATTTCCCGCTTAACAAGGTACAAAATGGTGACATCCAATTTTTATTAAAGGACTTACAGATCACAATTCATCTATAAAAAAAAAATTTTAAGTGAAATTAAAAATATTAGATTCCAAAACATCGGACATTACCATTTGAAAAATAACAAGTTTCACTCAAAGTAGTCATCTTAAGAAATCCAAAGCAGAGGCCTTCTCTTTTACACCTAAATCCCTACAAAATAACTCGATAATTTAAAAGGTCCAACTAAAAGCTTTCCTCGTGAAGAAGTCAGAAAATTTTTTGTTCGACGACACTACAAAAAGAAAGAGCTAAAGTCTGAAAAAAAACAGAATGTGCAAGGAAGAAGTAAAGAAATTTGTAATTTTCTAATTATAACAAAATAATTCAACTCATAAACGACCTTCGAATCTTAAGAGTTATTTTTACCAAGATATTAATATGGAACCTACAAACTAAGAAAATCACAAATGAACTCAAACTCCACAACAATATTCTAAAAGTAATCTGTTCCCGCAAAATATATTGAAACTGCACTAAATATTGCTAAAACCCTAATTGAAGGAACACTTCAACATGGTTTGACAACCTATAATGTGGAACATTAAAAAAAGTTAGTATTGATGTGGTGTTCTATCAATGTTATAGAACGGCGACAGGTGCTTTAAAAGCCAGAGGTGGTGCCTTCAAAACTGAAGCAGAATACGTCTCCTCTAAAAAAAACGATCACCTTATGTTCCAAGGGTGTAACCGATGTGAGTTATCCCTTGCACTCCGCAATTAAAAACACCTTAACATTTCCACGGAATACTAAAAGCGAAAGCATTTCAGCACAATATTACACTCATCTTACATTTCACATCTTTCGCTGAGGAAAACCCTATTTATATCAAAGATAAGCCACTTTTGTCTATAAACAACCTTCAAGTTAATACCAGTTTAACAAAATATAAAAAGCATTCTACACCACCAATATTATTTCAGATAATGCACAAGGATATTATCGATTCTATTAAGCAAAATAGAATCTTATATACAGAGAATTACACCTCATACTCAGTCAGTGAACTACTGCCCTCAGGATGTATGATCATTATTTACCAAGGTTTGCTCCCAGCCCAGGCAGGAAATTACATCGCAGAGCTAGCTGGGCTTAAAAAAGCAAGACAAATGTCCCGTAAATGAACTGAAAAAACCCATATTTGTATTGACAACTTGGTCTTAAAAGTGTCTAACAAATAAATGGCCTTCCCTTAAATCACTTAAAAGGGACCTGAAGGAAAATATCCTACTTTCATCGGTACGCGGATGTTAAGAGTGAGACGGATCTATGCTGGGTAGAGGAAAAATGAATTTCCAACGGCCAATTCTCGCTCAGAGTTTATTAGTTGATTTGAAGCCAAGAAAAGTAAAGAAGTACAAAAACTTCGGCTCATAATAGAAACACCCAACTTTTACCAGCTTGAACGAAGAACACAGAAGAGAAATAAATGAACAATGAACAAAGAGCAACAGTTTTTTACGAATACAGCTTTCACAAAGAGTTCAATTTCCATATCACGTATAGCTAACAAGACAAGAATGCATCACTCTGGCTAGTCAATTTATTTTTTGGACTATTGTAAAAGGTACGGAAATAATAAAACGATAGCAAAAATTTTGTTAATCCGAAGCTAAATATATGACTTTATCTCTGGTTGTACAAGACATCACCTTACTGAAACAATCCATTAAGGGCTTTAAAAACGGAATGTAAAAATATGAATCAAAGTTTTTTAAGTTGACCGAATCAAAAATATGCTAAGGAAAAAATTAATACAGATGGTAAAAAAATAATAAATATACTCATATGTGGTATGTTGTCTTTAAAAAATTTGTTCTACAATTCCAATTCCGGATGGCGTTTTTTTAAAGAGATTTAAAAAAAATTGTATTCTAATGAATTTTTTCAAATTAGTTTTTAAAATATTAAGTTAGTCTACAATGGACAGAATACATTTTTAGAAACACAGACTAACATTTAGAATTGTTAACTGCAATATTAACAATTATCCCAAAATCCATTTGTTAGGGAATTTCGCTATGAATCTCACAAAAAAGTGTCAATGAATCCGGTCTTCAAAGAAAATCTAATCCAATACAAACTAAGTGTTATTTCACCCAAGTGTTTGTTTCTTTCATTCAAAATAAACATACATTTATGTATAGTTTTAAATTTTTAGAACCGATTCCAATAACAAAGGATTCTGTGACAACGATGATCATCTAAAAAACGACACAAAAAACGTATTGTACTCCAAATGTTCAGTCCTTAACACTTAAATATACCTAGATATTATAACTATTTGTTTTTAAATACATTACATTTACAATTACAATTATTTTGTTATAAGCTAATAATTCAAAACACTTACTCTGCTTTTATATACCCTTAACACACTACGTAATATGCTATTTAAAATGTTTACTTCTGTTAGTTTTTGTTACTTCATAATAATATATGTAATTGTAAATTATTGATTACATACTTGGTTTTGTTTCTTGTTTTATGTTTTGTGTTGTTGTTTTGTTGTATTTGTTGTTTTTTTATGTTTAGCTTTGTATACTTGTTTTTTTTTTGTTTCTGAGGGCGTACATTATTTTCCTAGGTAATTACGTTGTTAATTTTATTTTGTTTTTTGAAATATTTTTGGTGAGTAAAAGTTGAGTCAATATTATTTATTGTTTTGCTGTTTACGTATTATTTCGCCCAACACATATTTTTCTTAACGCTTCTAATTCTTTTCGTTGCAGGCGTAATTTAAACATTGCTTCAATAAATTCATGGCAATTTGTAACAATTTCATCGCGAAGCATTCCTTCGCGAAAAAGATTTGCTAATGCAGCAATATCATCACAGGCTAAAATTGCTGTCCTGTGGGTAAGAAAGAGGGCTAATGCAGCACGGAATACTACCTGGAAATAAGGGAGAGTCATGATTCAAAAAGTAATGTTTTCTAAATGGGCATTTAAAATTTTTTGTAATTAATTTAATTTAAAAAAATGATAACATCTAATTATTTGTTGGGAAGTAGTTATGTTGAAAGTTTACAATTTAATAAATAACGTGTAACTTACTTTATAACCTTCTGCAAATACACAATCCCATATTCTTAAAACTGTTTCCACAGGCAGTACTTCAGCAAAAATACAAATGAACCACTTGCTGGCTATCACAGCATAAGGAAGACCTTATAAAAGAGAGAGTTAGATCTTATAAATTATCAATAATAATAACAAAAATATCCTTACCCAAATTCTCTATATGTCTATTCACATCAGGTACTCTCCGAATGACCAATTCCTTGAATACAGCTAAATCTCTTAAAAGATTCGCCATGTTTTTCGTATGATACTGAGGTACAACACTTTCTACAATATGTTTAAGTAGCCAAAAAGATTGCTCTTCATTGTTAGTGATTATGACTAAAAGACCTAAAAAACCAGACATTTCATTTACAATCGAGTGTTATAGAAAAAATATCGTCGGTCAGGTCGACGAAGTATATTTTCAAACCTGCAATATAGTTCAGTCCTTGGCAGTAACCAATCTCCCGATTATGATGTGCATACGCTATCAGCGTATTATAGAGTTGTTCTTTTTTCGTATCGAAAAATATATTGTCTGGAAATGTTCGAGGTAGATCGATTTTTATGGAATCACTTATTTCTTTGTCATAATTCACATTAAGTAAATTTCGATAGAGATCAGGAGATCGTTCTTGAAGTTTATTAGCTCCGGATATTTTCATCCAGACATCAGGACGGTAGGGACCTTGCATATAACAAAATGAAACATTATTATTATTTTGTTTTTTTTTTTTTTTTTTGAATAAATTTAATTATACCTGGAATCCCTTTTCGTATGAAGCGTTTCAGCGTTGAATTGACATTTGTGAGGTCGGTGTTCTTTTGCATTAATCCATCCCATCGTATTCGACGTTTGGTAAGTGTTTTCAGGTAACTTGACATAAATTTCTCATACATTTTGTAATCAAAGTTTTCGCAACGTTTGAAGCCATATTCATCAACATCACTGGAATAAAATAGAAAAAAAATTAAAGGATTTATTCAATTTTCAGATTAGAAGTTGTTTCATCTTTATTTAGGATTTAATTTCCAAAGTAAGGAATTATTGAATTTACATTGAATACATTTTTCCTCAACCAGCTATTACCAATTTTTTAAATAATTAAAATTAAAAATGAATCTCTTAGGGCGGTTGGATCTTATTTGAATACATAAAACAAACAACAAACAGTTGCCAATTGCAAACTTGACGATAGTAACCTCTGCGTCATAAAATAACGATAATGTGACGATACAAAATTACTTTGATTTTACATTTTTTAAAACGATCCCTGACTCCTGACCTATCACGATCATGCCTGATTCACAATGCGACGCAATACAGTTTTCCTCTCTCAATGACGAACTTAAAACAATGATATAATATATAATTAAGCATTTCTTGTCGTCACGTCGCGTCCTTTTTCAATTTTTCGAACATATGTATAAAGTGACGGGATGACGAGAAATGCTCTAATATGTATTATTTCATTGTTTTAAATTCATGATTAAGAGAAAACATCTGCAAAGAGCTCTCTTCACGTCAATGTCTCGTCGCATTGTGAATCAGGCGTCAGTCACTTCCAAAATTGCCATTTGAGCAAGAAATGGCAAGAGTTTAATAAAATCTGCAAATTTCAGATGATCAACAAGTTGCGTTGTCGGTTTTACACTCGAGGAAATACATTGTGATGCCACTTGTATCATAGCCGCTCTTAGCTTATCTAAATCTGTTACAGGTGCATAGTGGAGCTGTAGACCTATCTAAAAAATACGAATAACAAAAATTCATTTCTTATTAAAGTATAATAATTTTTTCAACAACATTTCTCTTACTGAAATTCCAATAAAAGAAAATCCTCATACTCCACAATAATTTCTAGCACGTTAATAAAAAGTGAATTTTGTCACGAACAAAAATAACAAACTGTTTAAGTCTATTGGGGTCGATTAATGCTAAAAATAAACTCAAAACGTCACTACAAACATGTCAGTATTTTTTTTTTTCTACTCTACTCAAAGATTCAGATTATAAAATAAGCATAAAAGAAAAGTACTGGCATGGGACATAGGAAATTAAATAGACTGACAAAAAATAAACTTCGATTCAAGGCAGAAGCAGCTATAGGCAGGCAGAATGTGCACACATAAACACATAAGGTGTAAAAAGTCTTGACCTCGAAATCCTCAAAGTGGACTCTTCAAGAAGCAACAAAAAAAAAACACAGCACTGCTACAGCAAATAGATGTTTTTGGAGTCGAAGAGGCTTCTGTAGAATAGGTATACGACGACGGGACGGGTGACACACTACTTGTCCTGATTTGAATGCAAAGGGAATGAACAACATTCTCGTTTCTAGCTTCTGCAATGTTAAGTGGCTCCATGTAGTGCGGTGTATGAAGTTGATGTGTTTAATTTTTTGTGTAAAATTTAATAGGCGATTTGTTTATGACAAACTTGTGGCTTTTTAAGGATTACTTAGCTCAAGATGTATAATATTATTGGTGTCATGAATTAAATAAACTTTTCTGCGTAACCTACATAATTATAACTAAGAGCTTAACAGTATTGATTTTAATTTTTTTTACTCATGAATGTACATATGTGCATCTCGACTTTTATTGAAATGCATGAACAGGCTGGGTAATTTCCATAATATTTCTGGCTGGCATCGCTTGGCATATTTTTAATAAGATTTTCGGCGCATCCGATGACAAGGAAGTTCAAGTTAACGAATTTTTCTGCAAATTGCTTATCTTCTTTCTAAAGAGGTTCATTTTGATGGCATTGCTGTGTTTTCTGGCCATAATCTAATGAATCCACATCATTTTAGATGATTAACTTTTTTTTTGTTTTTGTTTTGCTACGTGATTCTACTTTGCGTAAAGTCCTAGGAGCAAGCAGGTGCATACGAATCGTTTGATTCGAAATATCTAATATCTACGACTTTTTTTGTGCTCAAAAAGAGAAAAGTCAAGATAAATTAACTATTAATTTTTTGACCTTCACACAGAGACCTTTGATTTGACAAGTTGTCGACGAATTTAGTCCTTAAATGTCGCCCTGCACAATTCGACCCCAACGACTTTAATTTTCGCATACATTTTTCTGCTGAAGCGTGGGACATTTTTGGCTCTCTAAAAAAACTTCGAAGTAGTGGCACCCACGCGAAGCACTCATTGCTTTAAAATGATGTAATTCGACCAATTTGATTTTTTGTGTTGCATAAACGATAGTAGTTCCCTCTATATTGTCGAAGCGTTTGGAAATCATAGCCGTTCTAACTTAACTGACTGTACCTGCTCTAAATCCGGTATGTTTAGAATCCTTAACCTACCGCCAGATAGAAACATGTAATCCCTTTGGCGCTCTCTAAACTACCAACATAAAAGAACAGACAAAACACATTGTAATCCAAAAGAAAATCTTTTTCCTATTGTCGTGTATCTAATGCATTTCAAGGGCAGTGTGGGGGTGTGCTAGCTAGTACTGCAACCACTATTAATAACGCTGAGTGTTTATATCTTTTTTTCTGTTGCTGGATGCTGCAGAGTGTAGTGCCTAAAGCAAGATACAATACATACATATAACAATAAAGCAACAACAATAAAAGAAAATCGAATAATCTTTCTCATAAATCTGAAATAAAAATCTTAAAGCCCAAATATTACAACATCAGATCACACACATACCCTCCCTCACATGACCTACTTCATCTTTGTTCGTCGCACCAAATCAACGACCTACATATGTATGAGTAGATATGTAGATAAGATTTCGCATGCATGGGATTTGTGAAAATTATAAATTTTAATTTTTACAATATCTGCGACATAAATCTGTTGCCCTCTTAGATAAAAAAATGGTATTTTCTGCATAAATTATGAAACAAACAAAAAAAATAATGTGAATGGGCAAAGAATTTGATATCACTTCGACATGATATTGCGTGTTGGTTAGAATAATGAGACGGTATTAATCATCATGGATAATTTAAGAGAATATACATATGTATGAAGGTGCAACGGAAGAGTGATACGCATAGATGTGAAAATTACGTTCAATCTAACTAACGGCATCAAGCACACCATGAAAATGGTATAATAGAGTTACCTGATGCCGTTGCTAGTTAAATCTATTACTTATGCCAACATGAATAGACTGACGCCTGAACAACGCATGCAAAATTTTGTGAATGGGCTTGGAACGAGATTACTGTTGATTCCGATTTTTACAAGAAAATTCTGTTCAGCGATGAAGCTACGTCAATAAGCAGAACTACCGGATTTAGAGTGCAGATAATCCTCAAGCCATTGTTGAGACGTTTTTACATCCAGAAAAACTGACAGTTTGGTGTACTTTATGGGCTGGTGGAATCATTGGTCCGTACTTCTTTAAAAACGATGCTGGCCAGAACATTACAGTCAATGGCGTCCGCTATAGAGCCATTTGCTGACTTTTTCGTTCATCAATTGAACAACCATGATATGCAGGAGCTGTTGTTTCAACAAGACGGCGGAATATGTCACACAGCTCGTGCCACTATTGATTTATTAAAGGAAACGTTTGGTAACCGCATAGTTTCACATTACGGACCCGTGAATCGGCCTCCAAGATCGTGCGATTTAACGCCGCTTGCTTATTTTCTGTGGGAATATGTGAAGTCGCTAGTCTACGCCGATAAGCCCGAAACGGTTGACCACTTGGAGGACAACATTCGCCGCGTTATTGCCGATATACGGCCACAAATGTTGAAAAAAGTCATCGAAAATTGGACCTCCAGATTAGACTACGTCCGAGCCAGCCGTGGCGGTCATATCCCAGAAATCATATTTAAATTATAATACCAAAAGATTATCTTTCGAATAAAGTAAATTTCGTGTCAATTCAAAAAAAAAATCATCTTTGTTTTATTCCATTTCACCTCTAAAAAAACATCCTTTATAACATGGTTGTTATATTTAACAAAATTACTTAAAATGATTATGTTAAATAATTATTCAACTTGAGCAATATATATGTACATACATATGTATATACATATGTAGGTATGTATATTTAAAGCAGAGTTCCAACAAAAGCTTCCAGATAAACGAGTCTACCAAGCGCTTCTCTGCCACCTGTAACCTTGATTTTATCAAACCTTAAGGTAACACATTTGAATATATCCCTGGCCGCATTAGGTACTTGAACTAATTTTATACACGAGCCATGACACATCTGAAATAATTCTTATATAAAAGTACCTACAAAATTGTTGTCATAGGATAAATGATTACACTAATTTAAATTCAGTAAAACACGTTATCTTTAAACAATAATTATTTCAGTCAATGGCTAGAACCAATAACGAATTACAAGGTTGATAAAAGAATGATAACGCACTTTAATTCCTAAAAAAAAAAAAACGTTTAAATCGAATTTTAGAATAATATCATAAATACACACCGATTACAAAAAGCTTTCGTACATTGAAAATTTTATTCTATTTATTTTAGAAAACCTGTTCTGCAAAATTTTCGTTTTTAGAACAAATTATAGGTGAACTCAAAACCAAAGTTTTTAGAATTAACTTCTTCTTCTAACTAGCCATCGTAGTACCTAAATAGTTGTCATTACTTGTTGTAATTTTGTAATTTACTTGAACAAAATTTCAGGTCTACGAACGTCTACTGATGCTCCCACCGTTTTATATATTTTTCTATGAATCCTCAGATATACCATGAAAACCAATGAACATTTACCCAAATTGCCTACAATTAAATATGCAAACAAAACGGGTACTTTAGTGTTGTTGGGTTGACGATTGACGTTTAATGTGCAATATAGCCAATTGGTACAAAAACGTTTTGTATCCATTGTTTAGGTAGGTACATAAGTATTTGATAGTGCAATGTGTCAAGGAGCAGTGTTCAAGCCATTAGCGTATGTCAGGCATGTTGGGTACGCAATGCATGTAAATAAATACGAAAAAATTAGGCATCTAGTTTTTTTTTTTTTTTTCTTTCACGAGTTGACTGCAAATTGGTATTGAGAAAAATTAACAGTTTATTCTACCACAGACAGTGTAATAAAATATAGCAAGTAACCAAAAGTTGATTAAACCTTTGCATATAAAAACATTTTTTTATATACAAAGATTGAACTACTTAGTCTGCGGCAGTCAGCAGAGATTAAAAAATACAGCAGAAAAGGTAAAATAATTTGAAAGGTTATTTCATTTAATAACCTGTGACACTAACAACTACAACTTAAAAAAAGATTTAGGTCATTTTTTGAACAGTCTAACTGAGCGTTTAATTGCACGAAAAAGTAAAGAAAAAAAGAGCATTCTAATGGAACTACTTAAATCGCAGTAGATTAAAAAAAAAACTAGTAGTTCACTTAAATAAAGTGAGTTTTTTTTACCGCTTTTCCGAAATTATTTTAATTGGTTCAAATTACAAAGTAATATCAAGCAACTTGAAGCGGTAATACTGTCATTACCTTTTTATTACTCGGTATGATGAGTTTTTTGTTAAAACTTATTATTCCTCTAAGCAGAGAAACATTAAGCGAAACGTTGTTTTATTAGGCACAGTTTACGAAATATTTCACTAACGAAAATCACATATAAAGAAAACTAGGTATTTATGAAATTAAGCACAGATACAAAAAGAAGAGTCATAGCGCCCTCATCACAAAATGATTTTTAAAGAGTCAAGGGAGAAGGATTATCGTTTAGTAGCAGCCTTACGACTATAAAAATTAAAACTCTGCAAACAGAGATGTGCACTTTTATTGCACTTTTGATACATCTTCATAAAAAAATTGATTTACAAATAAATTCAGATCCTCCTTAAAAATTTGTTTTGTGTCGTTTAATTTTGTATTTATAGGGTAGATCGGTTAACTGGACCCGTTTGGCCGGTATTTGATTATAATGTGTTAAGGTGTTTACACTAACCGATCGGCAAAAATAAGTATGTACTTTTTTTCTTGGGAAACCGTTAAGCTTGCTGTAGGCAATGTGTGAAAATGGAGTAAGACTACATTTTGTAGGTTCTTCACTGAACTGACTTTTGAAAAATTTCTTGACCTAAACGTTGGAGAAGATTAAAACGTCATCTAAGTGAAGTGCTAAGAAATTCATATTTCTCTTGGCAGCTTTATATTAAAGATGCATTGATCAACATCCCAAGTAGCAGTAAAAAATCCTTCAACTTTTTTTTTACAGTCCACTTCTGAAGGGCACATAAAGCGTATAAAGAACCTGAATAAAATATACATTTCTAAAGTTCACTTGCATTTGTCTGGGAGTTCCAAATCGAGATACCAGACCTACTCAGTCTTCACATTTCTTCTTTATATGTACTTCTTTGAACTTTTCCAACTTCATAAGTTTCTTTCACTCTTGTAATTCTTTTATTTTCAAACACAAGCACATCGCTTCATTCCATAGGTGAACTAATGAATAAGCCTGTGATTTCATTTGTAACATAGATAAAGTACCTATAGCATTAGCCATATATCCATATTCAGCGAGAGGCTCATGATTGTTTAAGTTTCATCGAATGATTGAGTAGCAAATGCGGGCGTGTTGTTCCCTTTTTTAAGTGGGAAAATGGCAACAGTTCAACTGTGAAGTGTATTCGGAATGTCTTGCTATTTAGGTTGGATCAAATTGCAAAAAATGACAAAAATTAAGAGAAGTAGATATGTACGTAGAAGACGAAAAAGAAATATACTGCCCAACCCATTTTCCCAAAGCACAAATGACAAACGACTTTTCATAGAAACTTACCTAAATTGTGAACTTGCAGCTGCCATAGGTGGATTATCGTTTCAATAAAACAGAAACCTTGTAGAATTGAATTTTTTAAACTTTTCACTTGATTTTACGTTTGGAAATTTTATCAGACACCGACTTTGAATGAATGAATGAATATGTGTGTGCGTGATGTTTGTGTGCAACGAGAAGACGACGACGACGCCGAGACCGAAGTAATTTGAGAATTTTGGAGGCGGATATTTGCAAAAATGATACACAAGTTAGAAATTGACAATTTATGATGAATGATACTCCCTAGCTTTAGATGTCCTTTTTTAGAATTTTATGTTTTTTATCATTATTGAAACAACATAATAATGTTCTTATTACGAATAAACAAGAAATGTGATACACAACGCATACATTGAAGAAAAGAATCTACTTTCAACACTTTTTAATCTTTTCGAAAAAACCAATCAAACCCGTTTTTATTGATAAGAAATTTTTTTTAATCGCACTTATCGCAATTACCTATTTATGGAAAACGTTTTGATTTTTTAAAAAATAAAAATAATCAGCGCACCAGAAGCAAGAAGTAGCAAACACCTGCACGATTTTTTCTCGACTCATAATTCTTTTTTTTCAATTTTGTTTCTTTTGGGGATTTTCTTGGATTTTTGATTTTGCAGTGGTTGAAATGAAAGGAAATAGGAAAAAGACAAAATTGTTGAGAAAGGCGAAATGTCAAATAAAACAGAACAGCTGCTTTTTTTTGTGGAACGTATGTATATAGTGGATTTTGTGTTGAACTTTATGGTCAGATTAGACTTCCGATTTTTGTTTTTTTTTTTTAATTTGATAAAGATATAAAATATATAAAAAATATATTTGTTCTCAAAAATGAAGAAACTTGCAAAAAATTGAGAATTGAGCTATTTTTGTGAAAAAAACATAAAAGTCCGATCATTAAATTTAAAAATAGAAAACCTGTAGTTTACAGAATAGAAAAAAAAAAATAGTTTTAACACCGTCCAACATTTTTAAGAAGTGTTTTTGTAAAATCTGAAAAAAAGTTACGTCAGTTCGTGCGAGAAATTTGAAAATAAGAATTTGAGAAATATCAAGTTAACAAACAGATCGAAACTCGAAGCATTGTTTCCCCTTTCACACAAGGAAACATGTTGCTAGAGATTTTTTGACGTTTTCTTCTAATTTCCAATATCCACCAATCGTAGACCGTTCATTTCCTATACTCGGTATCGTTCTCACCAAAAACTGAAAGTTGCTTAAAACTCAGTTTCGTCGTGAAAGGGGAAATAGTTGTTGTCATATTATTGACCCCATTCATCCAGATTAAAACTTAAATCGGGTGTAAGTTGATTTAAATCTAATAATTAAATCCAATTCTATATTATTCAATCCTTAAATTTACAATTTAATCCAATTTATTAAAATCAAATGTTGATACATCCAATATGAATTGAACATATTTTGGAGTGAATATGGACACGCAGATTTAAAATTTTCGATTTAATGGTATAATTTAAAATTTACTTAAATCCAATTCAAATTCAAAGTGGATGCCGTTAGAAAAGATACAACCAGTTAAAATTCAACTCCCAGAGAGTTCAATGAGAGATCAATTTTGCTACAAATGAAATTTACCGACAACAAAATTTGAATTTACCAAGTTGCGTAGCGGGTGCAGAGGTTAAAGTCTAATGTAAAACCACATTAATGTTTGACAGTTTTCCAAACTCACCCCAAAAACTGATGTTTCTGCAAATGACATTTCTCTTCAAAAATTGAAATTTCTTCGACATGGTTCCTCAACAATTGGAAGAAATCACGAAACTAATCAAAAGTTCGGGTGATTTTTTAAAAAACTACACTCCAGCGTCCTTGCCAGTCGAATATATCGACATAAAGTACAAGGAAGACATTTTTCAAGTGAGTTCCCATTCATAAAATTAAAAATTTCTATTTCACAATCTCAATCATTGAACCAGGATGATTCACAACATATGCAAACTAAATGCACTGACCTGCCATACCCATTCTCTGCAACTCCAATTATCTCAGCTCGAATACAAGATGCAATAATCATTTACAATGGACCAATAGGATCGAAAAAGTTCATTGAACTCAACCTGGACTACGGCAACGTCATTGATTATCGATTTAATCCTGGAGATACCATTGCAGTTCTGGTTTCGAATTCGACAGAAGATATTACAATGGTCCTTGGGAGATTACTATCTTGTGACTCGCCTGATGTTGCATGTGATATTGCCATTAAGTCGGAGACAACGAAAAAAAATCCTAAAATTCCTCAGTATGTTCCAAAGCAAGCATCACCGCGAGCTATTCTTCGCGATTGTTTAGACTTTAAGAGTGTTCCTAAGAAACTATTTCTTCGTTCATTGGCTGAATATACTAACGAAAAAGATGAGAAAAATCTTTTGATGCTATTGTCATCCAAAGAAGGAACTAAACTTTACAATGAGATGATTCTCGAGAAGACAAGGAGTTTTCTGGACATACTTGAACTTTTTCCAAGTTGTTGTCCCCCAATTTCACTTCTCGTCGAACATCTTCCGCGCCTCAAACCCCGACCTTACTCTATTGCCAATAGTCCCTTATCACATCCAGGCAAAGTAAAATTGATCTTCTCAGCTCTCACTGAGAATCCAGGAGTAGCAACTTCATTCCTCACCGAAATCGCAAATAAGTTCATCGAGAATCCCGAAAAAACAGAAAAACTTAGCTTCTACTTCCGAGAATCGAATCAATTTAATTTCCGTTCTCAAGAAGACAGCATATTGATTGGAATTGGATGCGGAGTTTCTCCATTTCTGGGATTCCTCGAGCACAAGGATGAACTCATGAAGCAAAACACAACTGAACTGGGATCAACTTGGCTTTTTGTTGGTTCAACTTGTCAAGACAGTGCAGTGTACAGAGACGAACTACTGGACTACCAACTCAGAGGTGTTTTACAACATTTGTATGAGAGTTTTTCAAGAGATCCCGATCCAGGCTGTGGGGAATATAAGCATGTTCAGGATCAGTTAAGAGCCAACGTCCTAGACTTCGTAGAACAACTGACCAGAAAAGGAACAAATTTGTATGTTTGTGCAGATGGCACGACGATCTCTAAAAGTATAGAGGAATGCATAAAAGAGTGTCTAGCCAAAGGTTTGGAATGCTCGGACGAGGAAGCGGGAGCTATTATTAAAAATTTGCGTTTAGCTGGAAGATATAGAGAAGATATTTGGGTTTAGATATTATGAGGTTAGTGCAATAAAGAAAAGTGATAAAACTTTATTTTTGTTTTTGTTTTAATCTCTTTAATGACTTAATTTTATTTGGTAAGTCTGATTTTGAATAAAGGTTGAACCTAATGCTTGGGTTTAACAAGAAAAGAAGCTAATAAAGTTTCAGTGGAACTGCACTCATGATTTAACCTACTATTTGGGGTATACATGACCTATACTGAGCACAGCGCTATATAACGTATGGTTTATCTGGGTCAGAAAGGGATCTAGTATTAGGTTGTAGGTCGTATACGAAAGGATTTACTGATGACGAACAAAAGAAATAAAGTCAACGAAAGTGAGGCTGAGCAAAAAGCGAAGGTCTTACTACTAAAAAGCTTATAAATCACCGCGATCAAAGAAATGTTGTAATGGACCGGGCAAAAATTAAACGAAAAATTGCTAAAATACTTCTTCAACTGCTACCTATTTAGATGGGGCTGATCCTTAAAGAATCTTCCAAAACATATTTTCTTTCGGGCTGTCCGTATGTAGCCTCATCTTATAGAAAAAAATTCAAACCAATAAGTCGAAATTTAGAACTGGATTAAACTTCCGGGTTCCCTAATCGACATGAACCTATGTGTAACATTTCTCTTTAATTGGGGAGGATTCATACCAAAAGTGGACTAAATTCCTACAGGGAGGAGATCTCGTATAATTATATTCCTGCACCGTTAATTCAATATGAATTTGGTAAATTTTGTCTAGACTGTAGATCTTACCTTCCCAAATTTAGTTTTTAAAATTGTTTTTGTAGTAATAAATCATCATAGTTTTTTTATACGAATGCGACACTTACCCACTTTATAAATTAATAATCAAATCAACTGCGCATTAACTCACTTTGTATTTTTTACATATATAAATTTAATAATTGAATAACACTACACTAAAACGTTTTAAAAATCCACGACACAAATAATAAATTAGAAAAAACTAGACCGACCGACACAACGCACGACACGACGCCACAGTCCCGTACGCGTACGATCACGTATGAAATGAACAAAACGAAACACGAAGCGTACTGCAAAAAAAAAAAAAATGAACGAAACTAACAGCCACAGAGTTGCCAGATAAAATAAAAAAATACAGATTTTAAAGCGCATCAATCTTTACACCAGTGATAATAACGTTTCAGAAAAATCCCATCAATCAATTTACAATTTATTTATTATTTCTTTCTTTTTCTTTCTTTCCCAACGAAATAATAATGTGTAGAGAATTCGCACAAGGATTATGTGAAAGTTAATTCTTAAAATCTTCATGCATAAACACATGTAAAATCGTGAGATTGACTGTCAAATTATGTGATCTCTGATGTCGGAAATTGTGAGCGAAGGTTTAAAATTTTATTTCCACACGGTAATACATGAATTTTTTCACATATTTTTGGCATGGTGTTAATAAACTATTACATGGCGTAGAAGGGATTCAAATAAATATTGAATTGGACTTAATGCATTGTAATTTTTTAAATTGACAACGTACAGTAGGGTGATAAAAAAAAAATACTATTCTCGAAATTCAACCAAACCCAAGGGGTGGAATCATGTAAGGTGATTTGCGATAAGTGATTGTCACAGTCAACCTGTTGTCTGTGTAAGATGATATCACATTTGATAGGTAAAGAGCTATCACATCGAAAATGTGATTGTCATTTTTCAACACATTTGACGTTTCTGCAGCAGTATGACCAGAGCTACAACCAGCCTACAAAAATCATACGACTTTTTTTGAGTTCTTTTTTTTATAATATAATAAACAAAAATAAACATTCCTATGGACGAAAAAGTTTCCTACATCCCAGAATATGAGAATTTAATTGCGAAGACGTCATTTTCGTTCTATAATTTAGAGAGCTTATAAAAAATTTTTGAAAAGTTCACTATGGCAACCATGTTTTTTGGGAAACGTCATTTGAAAGTATACAATTGAATTGAATTGAGTTGAATCACCTTACCCAGACGAAAAACTCAATGACAATGACAATTATTCTCAAATGCATGAAACTGCATAACTTTTCAAATTTTAATGATAAAAGCATAAAATTTACAGGGAAATTATTCAGTTAGAAAATTAATATTTGAAATACAATTATTACCGTTTCTTTTGTTTATAATAAAAAAGTAATCGTTTGTTAGAAAAACCGTTAGTGATCTGGGAATTGGTTGTTACTTAAAATGAAAAATCTAGTTTACATGGGAAACCATCAATAACCATGAACCCGACTGGTTTAACATTCAGCCTTATTATAAGTTTCACCCGAAATATATTTCATCTTAAAATTTTTTGTTCGCCCGGACTTGTTATTTTTCGACAGATTCTATTCCAAGACAAAATACTTTTAAAATATTTGTTTACAAAAAAATGTATATTTTATTATTTCTCCTTTGAGAGAAATTTCGATTCAAAAATAAAATATTAATATTTATAGTAAAATAATACGGTAAACATAATTTTTTTTTTCAAATGCACAGTGGCCTGGTGAATATAATGGTATCTATTATTATTATTATTTTTTATTTTTAATGTTTACCATCGAATGTATAAACTATTACCTAAAGCGAGAAAATAATACAATCAAATTTACAATTATAATAAAAATATTTTGATAGATGGGGGAAAATACTTAATTACAAAACATTTAAGACACACTCGTCGTTCCTAAATATAGACAACAAAACACTTAAAGTTAACAAAAACTAAAAATAGTAAAAAGTTTTTTTTTTTCTTTTTTTTCAACAAAACAAAACAAACAATTAAAATAATTAATTTATATTTGATATTTTTATATATATTTTTTTTTTTCAGAGAGTTGTAGTTGAATATTTTCATTTATGAAATATTTATTATGTGATTATTATTTTTGATTCTGGTTATTTAAACAAATAAAAAAAACACAACATAATAAAATGACTAATGGGAATTTGATTTTTTTTTTCAATTTATCTTAATACTTATGTACAATTGAATAATTAATTATTATTATATTTTTAGTGTAAAAATACAAAAATGTATAATCTTGGCTATTCTTGTTTTTTTTTCTCTACTTTTGTTTTATGTTATTTATTTAAAATATCATTTATTTATTATATAAATAAAATAGTTATTACAAAAATTGTTTACTTTCTTTGTATAAAATAGAAAAAAATTGCGTTGTATATTGTGCTTAAAATAGTAAGTTTTATCCTTTAGTTTAAGGTTCTATTTTATTTGAATTTTTTTTACTTTTTTATAAAATAAAAAATGCTGACAAATATTTTACAGGGTACTTCATTCATTTTTCTTATTCTTCGTAAATTGTTTACTATTACTTTTTATTTTATTTTTTAATATAATGTATAGAAATGTTTAGATAGGTCAGTTTGTTTTCTTTTAAGCTCTGAACGGAAGCGATTTAAAAATTACTACAACCATAATAATATAAATAGATTTAAGTCTAATTGACAGTCGATATTGTTTAGACAATTTTATTTCAATGTTTTCTATCTATGCGTAGGAAAACGCATGCAAATTTAAGTCTTAACATTATGTTGAGGTCTATAACGGGGAATAATAATAAAAATACATTATCAGTCGTATTTATTAGATTTTTGTCTACGTAGACACTGTCTAACTATTTTCAAATCGGTGGAAATATGCTTTATTTAATAAAAAAAATTATATCATTGTTCACGGTTAAGACAATCTACTCTTGTGTCTAAGTTAGACAGCTATATTAAGACAACAATAAACAAGGTTTTTGAACACAATTTCCAAAGTTGGGCAGTTGTCTAAAGTTAGACAACGTTTAAAAATAAGACCATTATGTTTTTAAAGATAATATGAGAAACGAGAATTCAAATTATACAGTTTTCACGTAGGAATGTTGTGAATAATAACAAGCTAAATGCATATTTTGATAAATGTCCAATAAGTGAATGAAGATTGTTTTTGAAAAGTTGGTTATTAAAATAAGTAAGGATAGTATTTTGCCATCAAGCTGTTAAAAATTTTGTGCCAATGTCTTTAAATATCGGAAACACTTCCACGATCAAGAAGTGGCCAATCGATGTGGAAAATTGAAAAACTAGGCGCATACGAAAATGAGTTTGATACAATTTGTGTATGGAAATAACTTGAACGTTCAAATCTATAAATATCTGTACCTGCAGTTACAATCTCAAGTTTATCATTATTTCTATTTCAACATGCAAATGTTACTATCAATAAACAAAATCAAGAAAACACACAAAACCTATCAAATTATTTTATGTCACATCATACAACAACAGCCCAAAACTGTCAAATCTATGTCATTCTCTACAAAAATATTTCGAACTATGTAAAAAGAAGACAATTTCTTAATACGATATCCCATAATGTAACCTTCAAAGTTCATGTCAAATTATGTCAACCTTGTTTCCCTTCATTTTCTTTCCTCTTATTTTATTCTAATAATTTCTCATTAGAATTCCATTGAGACAACACGAAATAAAGGGAATATCAATTAAAACGCAGAGAGATATTATAAACGAAATTATACTTTGGCATTAATCTAGAGGATTTATAATAATCCCCCTTGAGTTTATCCACCCATATTTCAATCTTCATCATCTGCGAAGAGAGGGTGTTCTTCACAGGCATATACATAAATATATACAAACTCTATTTGAATTGAAGAAAAAAAAGAAAGCTGAAAAATGCATTAAATGCATTCGAAAAATGCTTCACTGAATGAATGATTGATTGGGACCGACATTTTATTTTTTTTTTTTTTTAATTTTCGAAGTGGAAGAAGAAAAAAAAAAACTTGGACGAGATTTATGCTGGCAATGATTAGATGTTATTTTTAAATAGTTTTGTATGTCAATATGGGACAAACATAAAAACGGAAGAGTTTTCCCCATGCGGATGCAATTTTAGAAAATTTAAAAGATGGGACTACATCGCCGTTTTAGACCTCAAACACAATTTTACAATAATTCGTTGTGATAATTTGTTATTGTTTTCTTTTTTCTCTCTCGTCTTTTTATTTTTATTTTTTTTTTTTTGGAAGACATTGTAATAAGATAATACAATAAATTAACAGCTTCCGTAGGTTGTTTTCTTTTTGAAAATATTTAGTTAACTAAAAACAGAAAAGAATACATAAATTTTAATATGACTTTTTTTTTGTTATAAAAAAAAAGTAGGAAAGAAGAAACATTTTACTAGGGACAAAAAAAATTAACCTAATGGCACTTTTAAAATTAATTAACCTCCTTAATGAGTTTTGTTATGTATAAATATTTGTTTTATACAAAAATATCTACGATGTGTTTTGTTTATAGTTGTTTTTACTTTATTTTTAGAAAAATCCATTGTGCGATTTGATGTGATTGTTCTCTGCGTTTTTATTTGTTTGTTATTTTAAAACAAGTAAAATTGTAGAAATCGTTGTTATTGGTTTTTATTTTGTTAAATACTCAGTTATGTAAAGTTGTTACATATTGAAGATTTCGGTAAAATTATTTTTCGTCATAGGAATCTGAAATTAAAAAAAAGAGAAACAACAAATTATAGAAATTTATATTGAAATATTTAACAATAAAAATGATAAATAAATGTTAAATTTAAATGCATATTAAAATTAAAATTGGGGCATTATAAGAAAAAATAACAACTCAATAAGTCAAAAGTTTCTTGTAGAATTATATTTGTTTGACAATAAATAGCAGCATTTAAGATAAAATGAAACATCAGTGTAGAACTATGTGCAAACAATTCGGGAAAATAAATTTATACTTGTACTGTTGTCAAGGACCATAAGTTATATCGTTTTCGAACCGTTTTGATTCCAATCGAATAAGAAAACAACGACTTCTCCAATGTACACACACATACACTACTGGACAGGGTTCGGACTTGAGTGATCGCAAATCGCAGTGAATTGAACGAAAAATCGCAGTGAAACCAACATTTTCGCAGTAGAATTGAATTTCAGCAGAATTTTTTTCTTAATTAACAAAACAAAAATAGAATAAATATCATTAAATTAAGTCCATATTCTTTGATTTAATATCAAAATCAATAGTAAAATTAAGGAAACAAAACCAAATCATCACATTAATGAATAAACTAAACTCTAGCCACTAGGATGAAAATGTTTGGTTTTAGAAGTTAGTTGATCAAAACAAATTTTCCATCTACAAATTTGTATTTTTTATAGAAACTTAATCAAATTAAGCGGTGGCACAAAAACATCTTGCCGATTTTTAACAATTATTGCAGAACAACACAATTAGCTAACTAAAGAAAAGGCTTGCATGAAGGAGATACAAACATTTTTTTTAATGTTTGACATTTTGTTCTACATTAATTTCTATGAACAGTGATGTTATTTAAACTAAATTTGGAAAAATCGCAGTAGATTGCAGGAAAAGCGCAGATTTGAAAATTTGGAAAAAAGTGCAGTAATCTACTGTTTTCGCAGTAAAGTCCGAACTCTGCTACTAGATGTTGCATTTTAACAAAATTACTTCTTCGAAATTTCTTAACTTTTGACGAGTAATCCGACCAAATTTGCAACCGAAAAATGCTCCGAAAATATTGCTCAGATGTTATTTTCAGAGTGATTTTCTATCAAAAACTACATTTTATTTTATTTTATTTTATTTTATTTTATTTTATTTTATTTTATTTTATATGAACTTTGACAGACTTTTGATTGACAGTACGGGAACAGACATATAGTTTGATTTATTATATGAATTTTGCTGACCACAGTGTATTTAATTTAGTCAATTCAAACAATAAGATAAAAATTGCAAATTATCGAATAATTTGACAAATAAAAATTTCCAACAAAAACAAAAATAACGATAAGAAAACAAAAATGGCTGAAATGATTTTATATCACTTAGCATTAAATTTTATGATAACAAAATGGGGGTGTCCCGTTTGACACACATGCAACTGACATTTTATTTTAATACAGAAAAAAATTCGTCAGTTCCAAAAAAAATACCATGGATAGGTAGATACAAAATATTATTCTACTCGCATATAGAATAATATTTATGGTTTGTCACATAGAATGTATTTCGTGTTCAATCAATCTTTTTTTTTAAATTTTATTTTATGACAAAGCAAAGAATAAAGGAATACATTTAAAAGATATACCTACATAGACACAAGATAATTGACAGTAACAAGCCTTATCATTTTTTGTTGTTTGTTCAACAAGTGGTGATAAGGAAAAAAAATTATTATTGATTTGGGTTAGAAAATTATTTGATTTTGCTATTGGTTTATTATCTATACGTATACGAGGGCAATGGACAAAAAAAATAAACAATGTATAGAAAAAACTAGAAGAATTTTATAGGTAAAAATTTAGTTGTTTGAACTTTACATTTTGTATTGGATTATAAAATTAAAAACTAAATTAAGCACTTGAGGGCATAAAATAAAATTTATCGAAATTGGGCCACACAAGGGAGTCGTTATTTGTAATTCCCTCACTCGTTGCTCTGTTCGCTTCTCAACTGACACCAAAAAGGGAAGCCAGTTGAAAAGCTAGTTGTTAAAGTTGTTTTGTATAAGTAAAACAAAAAATGCAACTCACTAGCAAGTACTCGCTCGTGTGGCCTCAGGGTTAATTTATGAGTAGAACAATTCATAGAAATCAATCATTGAAATTATAGTATTTCGGAAGAACATTGCCGTGATTCATTCATTTGGTTTGCACGTCGCGTCGTAAGAAAAGTGTTTCCTTTGAAAAGCTTCTGGATTTGATATCAGAATTGAAGCCAAAAAAGCACAAATAAACAAGTTTAAAGAGTTCGTCCCAAATACTAATCGAAACGTCATTATATTGTTGAAACGCCTAACAGTGTAAGAGAGATGTCAAATTGAGTTTTGAATATTGCGCAAGGATTTTTTTTTACAGCTAACAGATTATTTTCGAACCAAAATTCACAGACACAGTCAAATACCTCATTCTTTCTCGAAAGATATCTGTCGTAAAAAAATGCTTCGAATAAATGAACGCATTCATGAGGTTTTTCATTGATAAAAAAAATCAATTTTTGTTCTATAGATCTGTCAAAGGAAAGATTTTGACAATTTCATTTTATTTAGCAAACAAAAATTGATATTTTGTCTAACAACAGTACTATTGACCACCCAGCTGCACACACACGAAAAAACTCAATTATCATGATTAAAAAAATCAATATGAAATCGTAATCTATTCACCACAAAAAAAAATTAAATTTCACATCGCAATATGTACATATAAATTTACCGAAGGAAAAAAAACTCAATACAATACAATAAACGAAAGCTCGCAAAAATTAACGTTACGGGAACAAACTTCTGGGAAATTAATTGGGAATTTAAAAAATTTCCATTTAATCCATTTGACACATCAGGAAAAGGAAAACATTTTGCATTAATCATTTTATATAGAAATGTCAAAAAAAATTTTAATTCAAACGCTATTGTCACACAGCCTATATGTGTATAAGAATCTTATAATTTCACTTCCCATGTAGTATATTATGTACTTTTCAAACTATCTTATACAAAATTTGTTAAATTAATGATAATAACACACACTTAATGAGGCAAATCATCTTCCATCTATTTTCCATTCATCACAGCTGATAAATCAGCATTTATTTACACATCACACTTATAATGTACAATGGGTGTCTTTATGAAAGAAAGAGATTTACTAACAATAGTATCTAACTTATTAATATAATAATACAACATCCATATATACCCACAATACAATTCCCAATAGATTACGGTCATGTGGTTAGATTCAATTCAATGACAAAAGACGCCAGGGAACTATACGAATTATATTCTATTTTTTTTATCATATATTCATATCAAGATGAAAATGATCGAAAACAATAGAATATCGATTTATATCTAAGAGAAAAATTGAGCTGCATGCATCATACTCAATGCATTATGTACAATTAATATGTTTGTATATATGTATATGCCTTCCGTAGTACATGGTTGTGGAAATAATTTCCTTCAACATTTTCCTTTCAAAACATTAATGCACTTCGGTTGGGTTACCTTTACATATGTAAAGATGTGTCGTAAAACAGGGACAGGCAATGGCGCTGGCGACTGGCAACGCCTTTTCCCGGAGTATAATTTTCTCTGGCATGCCTGAGTAAATTTTCCCTCAATCTCCAACTCACTGTGAAATAACGTTGGAATACACGGGTGCATAAGTCAGACGCCATAATCATCTTTAGCGTATACACTCCATATCACTTAATTGAGATCGTAGTAGTATATTTTAGTATTTTTTACAACTCATAACAACACTGTAAAACTATAGTAGAAGCTAACTAAAGCAAATGTCATGAATAAAAACAGCGGTATGCGATATACATATGTCAAATAGATAAGTCACCCATAACTATGCACTTAAATGGAATTTATAACTTTTTTAATCCAAATAATTATTGCAATTCGTTTTCAAATTACACCTATTTAAGAAATTAAATTGTAAAATTAAAATTTCGAATAAAGTCTGACCATAAATTGAAGTTTCAAACTTTTCAAAAATCGAGTTTTAGTAGATTCTTTGGTCTGAATGTACTACCGCTGCTATAGATAACGAAGCTCTATTATTTATGTACTATTTATGTACACATATACATACATGACTGACAAACTTGTCAATATTTTACCATATTTTATACCGATTACACCAATTGTCAGCTTCATTTAAATGATCTGAGAGCGGGAGTTATTTTCACTCCCGAACGCAAGAGTAAAGTAAAGTCAAATTTAACGAAAAGTATTAATCTACAGTAATAAGGGTATTATATGATAACCTTGCATCCGATTTGTTTCATACCAGCACTTACATAGATGCCGCTCCAGCTGTTATACAGTTCTACCTTAATAGGCTTTTTACATCAAAAAGAAAAAAACAAAAGATTTTAGAGAATTTATAGATACCAATCAACTAATTCTGAGTGTACTAGAACTATTAACTGAGCTAATTTTGTATTTCCCTCTCAATCAGAAGAGTTACAAGATTTTCTGATGGAGCTATATAATTACAACGACAAAGACAAGTTCGGTCGGTCGCCGCTGCCACCGCCGCCGCCGCTGTCGCGACATCAGTCATCGTATATATCGTATATAAACCACCCAATGCACGTGATGTATAAGTGCAAACATTGATCCAGGACACCATGCCAAAGAGGAAGTCAAATAAACATCTCTAAATGGCAATCTGACAAGCAAAAGCGACGACTTTATTGAATGAATTTATCATCTTTGATCAATTAAGTTCAAGAACAAGGAAAAATCGAAATGCGACAGAAAGATACGAATACATATTATATCTAATGTCAAGAGTCAAGACAGTTGAGAGTTAGTATTGGAAGTGCTATCATAGTTGGTTATGTAAACAATTTCAACTACTGCTTCTGCCATAGAGACTCCATCTCTCTATTCCTCTCTCCGAACTGTCAGATGCTCAGATTGTCATGTCTGCTTAAAGGGCTGACAAAAATTTGCAAAAAAAAAAAAAAAACAGAAAAACGAACCTAAACATTGTAAGTTTTTTATTTCGAATTTTAAAGCTATTAGTGTTTTATGGTTCGCAATTATTTTATGTGAATTGCTGTTGTCATTGCTAACAATGAAAAATTGAAATTGTTTATTTTGCTTTTTTGCAATTCGATACAGTACGGTATACGATGTTGCCTTGATTTCAATTTTTTTTTTATATAATATTCGGATAGAATGAAACTTCCATTATAAACAATGGGTTTGGCGCGGTATGAAGCGGAAGTTAAGGTTTCTTTTTTTTTGCTGTTTTATATTCGAGGATTGAGTTGCTTTGGTTTGTTTACTGAGTCATATGTATAAAAATATATCGATCCAATATGTGCAGTTTAAATGTGTTGGATATTTACTCATATGAAAATCATTTCCAAAATAAAAAAAGAGCAAATCATATGTGGGGAGTTCTATAAGGGTGTGTTTTTAATGTCTGTCATAATGAAAGGTTCTACTGAATATATCTAAATAGTTAAAGGTGTTTTTTTTTTGGGGTCGAAAAAAGTTAAATAGATATACAAACAGAATGTATGTGTGTGTCTCATTTAGTAAAATTTATTGGTCTATCTCACGTTGGGCGCCAGTAATATTTATTGACTGTTGGAATATTAGCAAGCAAATTTTACTTTAAATTAAAAAAAAAAACGATAAATTATTAACAAAGCTTCAATGTTTCATTTCCAAAGAAAAAATACCATTAAATTAATTTGTTATTAAATAATTCGTTTAACATTAGATGAACCATTTGCAAATCAAAATTTTTCTAGAGGCTAATTTTGAGAGGAAATTGAGAAAATCAGCACAGGATTCTTGTGAGATTATTGAGGGTGTGAGAGAGAGAAATAGAGAGCGAAAAATAGTAAGAGAGAAATAGAGAGAGAGAGAAATAGAAAGAAAGAAATAAAGAGAGAGAAATAGAAAGGGAGAGAAATAGAAAGAGAGAGAAATAGAAAGAGAGAGAAATAGAAAGAGAGAGAAATAGAAAGAGAGAGAAATAGAAAGAGAGAGAAATAGAGATCTGAGATCTTATATTTCTGAACTGACTAATAGCTGGAATTACTCGTCAAATAATTTTTCATTTTTATTCATTGTTTAATATTAGTTCTGTTGATAAACAAGAAAACAAAACTATGGCAGACAAATGTTATATATGGTTGCATAACATCTTTTATGTTCATAAATTATATCATTGAAAAAGAAATTTAGATTCATAAGGGGTTTTTGTGCAATAACACACTTGCAGTTAGGCTGCCAAGCTTTCGCACCATCATATTAATATTAAAGGTTTGAATGAAACAACAACAATTGTTTCATTCAAACCTTCGAAATTTAGATTCATTACTATTTAAATATAGATAACACAAATAAGCTAGCTATTATATTATTATTATATAACAAAAGTAAAAATAATCTTAATGTCATTTCCATTGAAAAATCTATAATCTTATAATTATTGCAAAGAACATAAATATTCTTTGACACACTTTCGATAAGAATTGGATACACATATGTATGTATGTACAGTACATATATGTATATATGTATGTACAATAAAATAATTCAAGTTTAATATTTTAATATTTTCCGCAAAATGTTTGCTATCTTATATACGACTACTTGAAGGGTAAATTATATTAATATTAGTCATTTTTTTATCATTGAATTCGCTGCTGTTTTTGTTATCATAAAAGTAGCGATTAATTTTAAATCAGTTTGATTAGTTTTTTAAGAATTTTTTTAGGTTTAGCACCAACTTTTATATCAAAACATCTAAAATAAAATTCTAGTTGAATTCAGTCATGTGTATGTATGTATGTACATACGAGCTTTGTGATATATAACAGCTGTTTTCTGTAAAGATAAATCTGCTTGAATAAATCATAAATAAGTTAGTATTTTGAGATTAAATATCTTTAAACATAAACACGTAATAATATTTAACGTCGTAGGATATTTGACATTTAAAAACTTGTTGTCTGTCAATTTTTAACACTACTGACAGCTTGTGTTTTTTTTTTTTGTTTAATCCCGAAACTTAACGAAAGAACAACATTGAATATTAAAGACGCTATCACGGAAAAAAAAAGTTAACGTTTCCATAAAAAATATCGATAACAAAGAGGAAGTTCGCACCCTTTATTTAATAAAAATGCTTTTTCCATACCTCGATTTATCAATTTTTGAAATGTCTAGACCTCAATGTGGTATAAAATGTTACATTTTCTCTTTCAAAACTCTAACGAGAAACGTAAAGCCCCTTTTACATATAACGCAACCTGAGATCTTGGCGTTGGTTTTAATTATAACTGTCGTTCAACTTAATTCTGACAAGCAGAAATTATGATTCCTTTGTTGTCCGATGTTAACAACACTCGATATAATGTTGAAATACAACTTAAATTTAATGTTTCAATACTCCCTTGACAGAATTGAGTTAAATAATCCATTTATTATGGCTTGACATTGTCAGTTTTAGTGCAATACACCTAACCTACCACTTAAAATTGTTACCATATTATTTTAGTTAGTTTTTACCCCTTTTTTGATTATTTTTCACACACAATTTAACACATTTACCTCAAAAGGTTTCATGTGCTGACGTTCAAATTAATTTTTTTTTTCATTCCACTTTCAGACAAAACAAAACTGTGAGTACGTACATTTACCCATACGCATTCAATGAGCTTAGTAAAATTATTTTCAATTGAAAGTCATATAACGTACATGAGTCACTCGCACCTATAAAAAAAAAACGGCCGCAATGTTTGTTTGATAAATTATTTTAATTCACGTTCCACTGATCAATAATAATGAATCTGACTAAGCGAACTGTCATCATATGGCCAGTTTCAGTTTGCCACCACTGAACGCCACCGCGCACCGCACAACATTTTTCTGTCGCGATGCGCGATGGTCACTTGTTTTACTTGTTTTGTTTTATATTTTTTTTTTAACCGGGTCTACGATTCACCCTCGCAATATGGTACGGTGGCGCTTAGTCATGACAGCTTGAATATATAATTTTATAAAAGAGGAGACATAATAAATGTACCCATCATACGAGAGAAGATTCAAAACAACTATACCAGCTGTCTGATTGGTCAAAATATGTTTATAATTTTTAAACTGACTCATTTGTCTGTAGACGTGTGCCAAAAAATTATTGGGGAATTCCTAGGAAAATTAAATAAAAATGTATCTCTAAAAAATGATAATTTAATTATTGTTAAAGAAAATAACGTAGAGTGTAAATTCATAAAATATCAAAAAAGATTTCTAGGACTTTCCCCACCTTGAAAATAAAATGATGTTTGGCAAGTTGTCAAAATAATTAAAAAAAAAACACATTATGTATGTTTTTTTTTTTATAAAAACGATAAAAAGAAATTGAAATGATCACTTAATTTCACCAAACAGGTTTATGACGTATTTTGCCAAATGACATTCAAACGGCTGACGTTTCGATCGATTTTGTTCAAGTTTTAAAGAAGGTAGTACCTACCCATAATACTATTAGGGTGGGTAAAATAAATTCAACTTTTTGATGTTCAAGATCTTAATCTGGCCATATACGAATTTTTCCCAAAGTTTTGCAATTTGACTGTCAGATAATTGTGCGGACAATTCTATTCCTAACAACGTTGTAAGTTTTTTGTCAAATATCTGACAATTTTATTGTCTGGCAATGAATGACAATGATTTATCTGAAAATATTTGTGATATATATTTTTTTTTTATTGACAGATCGAACTTACTTGTATCCAAATAGCGCTGAACCCATTCATTGGATAGTAGATTTTATTTGTTCATTGTTTGACATCAATAAACTTTCAATCTCAATTCCATTTTGAAAGGTACTTGCTGTCAAAGTAAGTCTGCTATCACTAATACTAAAAGTGTAGCTTTTTATGAGGTAGATATAGAATTATTAAATCGAGATTAATTTGTGGTGGAAAAATAGCATTGGAGATATGATCAATAGTCTAACAAATCGAACTTACCTACATACATCGGGCTGAATACATTCATTCGAGAATTTAAACGTCATTTTTACTGACGGTTAAAGGAAAAATTATTTCAAATGAAATTTCCTCACTTCCGCTTCCTAAGAAAAAATAAAAAAACATTTCAATTTTGACACAAATCCTGTCAACGTTAAATCTACTTGTAATTTTTTTTTGGCGAAGTGATAAGAATTATGTAATCTTTTTCTCATAAAACTGAGATTAAATTTTGATGGAGACATAGCATTAGCAACATTTATTTATTCAATCCTCTGATTGAGAACTTCAATAACGATTGAGATAATTAATTGGGTCTTTAAAAATTAAGTGTTGAGTCCATTCAGATCGATTGCATCCAACTCTTGCTTCTGATAACGCACCAACCCCTACCTAATTCACACAAATTTGTGGTTATCTGTTATGAAATTTTATTGGCTAGTCTTAATTTATGAGATTAATTAACCAAATTCTGGTTTAAATGTTGATTAATATAAACACGCATTCACTAGTATCTACAATGTGCATATTCTAGCTAGAACAACCATATCTTGATTAAAAATAATTGAGAGTGAACAAACTAGCTGTAACTTATAATAATGTTCTCAAAGTTTTTTATTTTTTTCACAATCCCATCTACATATATGTTTAGCTTTGGGACTTCAATAATAATGTACAATTGTGTTGTCAGTTGCCACAATGTTAATTACACTGCGTCCATCTCGTTGCAACAACACGATATTATGTGCTATAAGATATAAATATACATTATTATGTATCCATCTAAACAACAACGGCTCCAAACAATCGCAGTAATTGCACCCAACTCAATACATACGAAGAACATAATAATAAATGCGATGACAATAGAAACGTGTTCTTGCCACAGTCTCGGTCGCCCTCATCATCAAGACCGCGAGATCAGCGGGACTGAGAAAATTTTGCAACCAGTTTCAGCAAACGAATTCTGTTCTGTTTTCTGTGTCAAGTTTTCGACAACGTTGGAGATTTTCTACTTTTTTTTTTTTTTTTGTTATTTATTTTCTTCATCTTCAATTCTCTATTTCCGTATGCATACTGAAAGATGGCATCTACATCGCCTCCCGTTGCAAATATACATATAAAAACACTCTGTTCTCTAATAGTGCCAATTATTGAGTATGTTAATTATATTTTATTACATTAGAACGATAATGGCAAGTACGTGCGATTGGATAATATAAATTTCGTTAAAAAAATAAAATAAAAAAACTCAAAGGAATGTGATTTATTTATCAAGACGTAGTGCTTTTGTTTACGAAAAATGCGGGGTAAAGAAGATTCGTCAATCAGTTTCAAGAGAAACATATACATATTTGGTTATCCATAATTGGAATTTATTAATTATGCGTTTCTGAGAATGATCGCAGAAAAAAAAAACAAAATTGAAATGAAATTAAATTAAGCTTTAAAATGTAGCTTAACTAGAATGTTATTTTTGACGATTCTGGCTTTACAGGTTTAGATTTTTTATAAAAAAAAAAGCAAAACAACTCTTTTTAGTGAAATTAAAAATAAATTTTTTATTGTAACTTCCAAAAAACACACGATTATAATTTTTTTAGTTTTTTTGTGCTCGCAAATTAGGTAATACAGAAAAATAACGGTATCTCTGAATATTTTCTCAGGTAAAATATTTTATCAAAGATCAAGGTCTTTACTGAATGCAAAATGAATTATTTGTTTCTTTCTCGTTTTGGCGTTTATTTTTTTTAGCACTGAGCTCGCTCCGATCTACTTGAGAAACACATTTGAGCCCTGAACTGTAATATGACTAAAAATCTGTCAAATTACATGAATTTTGTGTGAAGTTATCCGCGCTCAGCTTTTTGCTCGATCACTTTTTTTCCGAGCTCATCGAGCGAGACTCGCTCGAGGTCTAAGCTTAAATAGAAATGCAAGTTGAAAGCACAGAGTTCAAAAATTAATATACATAGTTCTTTTTTGACAGCTCAATGCCCGCTCGAGGCTAAAAAAGGAAAACTACTTTTCAGAGTAGTTTCAGAGAGCGTTGTACGAGCTCCAACACAATTGATTCAGCAATCTGAATAGTGAGTACAAAGAAGAGCACAGCTAAAATCACATTGACAGAAAATACTTAAGCAGTATATAATTCTGTCATGAAAATTTGAAAGAACATGAGAGCTAAATAAAAACAGGATTTTTCACTCAATATTTTTTTTTCTAGTTTAATTTACATCGACATCGAGACATTAGGTGCGTTTCGAAAAATTAGATTAGAGATTTTCCATCAAAGCCTGAGTAAATGAACAAACATTTTCTTTCTCACCATTTTGACAGCAAAACTGAGAAATGTTTACTGTCAAAATGCTAAAGAAACAAAATTTTGGATCTCTGAGAACTCATTTTTCGAATAGCCATCTATTAGCTGTCTTATTGGTAAAAGATATAAACAAAAATTAAAATGACCGACAAGTTTTGACAGCTAAATGCTCTTTATACCTACTTAAACCCAGGATTTATTGTAAATATTTGTTTCCATAAAATTGAACTTCAATGTGTAAACACAACTTCAGTTAATTAATTATATTATGTGCAGTAGGTATTGTATATAATATTTACAAGTTACATTACTATGCAATTTTCTTTTTCCTCATTACTTTGACCCTGAAATAAAAAAAATAAAACAAAACTTTTATATTTGTTTTATAATTTTTTCTTAGAAAGAACACTTGTCATGGGTTGAGCAAAATATGTGAACCGAGTATTTTGATATGAGTCTTCTTCTGGTGCTGAAGTGTATACTGTATAGTAGGTAGTTGTTAACAAAAAAAAGAGACCGAATGAAGAAAAGAAAAACAAACAAAAACAAAATTATAACAAATTGAAGGGGAAAAGCAAAAGTTGTCTTTTCAATTTATTTTTTTTTTAATTAACTCGATTATGTGATGGGACTCTTGCTGTTGTTGCTGCTTATTCAAAAAAGCTGGTGCAGACTTCATAATGAATGTTGGCGACTTCAAACAAGCCCGCAGTTGGGTAGGGGTTACAAGGGTTGGGCCATTAACGAGATACAAAGGAACAACTAAGCAAAAAATGAGGCGATTTTCTACAAAAAGACAATTTATGTAAATTTTTTGAAAAAAAAACCTGAAACACAGTTTAATTGTTATTAATTTATACAATACAAGTTACAAGTACAAAGTTTATAGAAAAATCGTTAGAGCCGTTTTCGAGAAAATCTTGACTTCATGAATTCGATAGTTGACTTGGTCCAAGATGGCGGTCACTCCTTACCGAAAATTAAAATTGAAATTTCCTGGACATCGAGGTCAAATCAAACCTAACCTTTTTTTTCAACGATTTCAATTGTCTTTATTATGGCGGGCAAAATACTTGAACTTTTCGAAGTAATTCATAATGAAACAAAAATAATTGAAACACTCCTTTCGTATTATCACTTTTGTTTGTTTGTATAATCATATCCCTTCAATTTTGTTCCAGCTACGCTCTTGACACCACAACTCCACACACTCTTCGAGCAGATTAAAATTTTATGATTTTCACTGTAATTTTCCACCTCCGCTTGGTTTTCTACTTTTCTTCATTTTTTTTTGTTGCTGTTGTTGTTTTAGTTGTATACTATCTCTGTCTTTTTTTTATTATTTTTTCTCTCTAAACAAATTAATCACTTTGATGACTTGACTTGCATTGCATGCGATATTAAACTTGATGTTGCTGTTTTGCCTCTAAATGGAGGGGCTATCCCAAGTGTACGAACAAGTATGTAGTACACTATTATTATTGAGTATAATATAGTGCGCCTTTTGAGTAGAGAGGAAAAAAATTATACCGGCTTTTCATAGCGTGAGCCGTGAGGAGGGTTTGCTTTATATGCCAGGACTTGGACGACAACGAAGAAAACGACGACAACATGTCGCGGGGTAATTTCATTAGATGGATTGTTTTGGTTGCTTTTTGTTATCTTTTTTGTTTCTGCTTTTATTTTTCGTAAGGTATTTTGTTGTTGTTGTTGTTTTTTTCTTTGTGTTCACATTTTAAATTATTGCTACCCTGTCATTGACATTTTTGAGTTAGTAAAACTGCTATAATAGAGACAGTGTATGTCATAGCATATGGTGACCAGACGTGCTTTGTTGCGATTTTATTTGTTATTTTCGTCAACAAAAATTTCTTATATCAATAATTATAAGCTACGATTAGAATGTCAATGTAAATTGTCATCGTGTTGACTCTCTGACGTCAAAATGATGTACAATTCTGTTTAAAAGTAGTTAAGTCGTGTTGACGGCAGCGTTGACAAGAATTTTATGATTAACGCCTTAATTATTTTGAGTTAAATGACACATCTACAGACTGCTCGTCAGTGCATTGATTGTATACCAACGTTGACACAGCAGCTTTGCTTCAAAGCGTTGACACCATAGGGAAAAAAACACTGACATTATAAAACACGCAAACGCATTTTGGGACAGCGTTGATCGACTCGCGTCATTCGTGTGATCACCAAGTTTTATGCGGTGATATGATTATATTGTTGATATTTTGGTAAGTCAACCCATTGAACATTAACGTGCAATTTTCATAAATTTAATTTTTCTAGATTTGGTCACTCTATAAAATTTGTGTGCAGACTTCTTCATTCAATGCATTAAACCATGCGTTACAGCATACAAATACCCTAGTATTATATTTTTTTTTTAATTTTGTCATTTTGTATATAAATCCTCGTATATAATGAACTTATACGTTAGTTTTATTGTTGTTTAACGCGATTGCGTGAGTCACCATTAACTTAGGAGATTCATTTAAGTCAAATTATAGCATGCAGGCTCTTTTCAAATTAAAATAGGTAGATATGTATGTATAAGAATATAGCATTAGCAATTTTATATCTATATATTTTTTTTTGTTAAAGGGATGCCATGGAAATGAGTACTCAAGTAATTTGTTGTATAAAACCAACAAAATAAGGGCGGGCAATGAAAAAAATCGTGTCGTACTGTTTTCAATGCATTTTATATTATAATTTACATATGAGAATTTTTTTGTTATTTAAGCTAAATTAAATATTTAATTGGGACGACTCTTGTTGTTTGGTCAGTTTGTTTAATCAATTTATTTAAATTTTCAACATTCTCAGATTATTTAATGAGTTTAAATTCAAGGTCATTAGAAAATCAACGATTTAATTTCTCCTTTATATTCGGTAATTCTATCTATTGTATTTTAGTTTATTTTTATTGTGGGTGCTATCTATACAATTGAAGATTAGAGAAGATGTGATGAAATTCATAGTTTCTCTTTTAACTTTGTGTAAAGTTGAAGAAAGGAATTTTATTTTTATAGAAATCAGCTGAAGTTGAACAAAATAAAAAAGGGCATAGAAAATCCGTAGACACAACGTTGCATATGTATATATTTTATTAGACTAATGTCTGACCTACATAAAGTATACATATATCGTGTCTTCTACACGTTTATAAAATTGGAGGAAAGTTAAGGGGGCTTTTTTAGACTAGTAGATCATGGAATAAGAATAACTTTCAAATTGTTTGGCATATTGGAATTTTTGACAACTTTGTTTGATAAATATGTATACTCATTTACACCAGATTAACAAAGTAAATAGGTACATCATCAGTTTTCTTACACATCTAGTTTCAGACCGCTAGATTTGAAAATTTTTAGTCCGAAGTCGAAAATTTTTTTGACTTGTGGAATGGCTTCGGACTGAAACTAGGTGGTTATTGAATTTGACATAAAATGTGCGCATGCAAACTGAAATAAAATGAAATAGTTTTGGACTAGTACCTACGCGAACAAACCTAATATCTCTATTTGTTAAATGAAACTTTATGCTACATTATGCTACTTGTCACAATTTCTATGGGTTTTCTCAGAAAATTTGGCGATGTTATAATAAATATTAAACAATAGAACTTTTCACTTTTCAATAGCAATATATCTCTCTCGTTTATTCATAAATGTCAAAATCTTCACTTTGATGAAAATGACATTTATTATTCAGTTTTTTTTTTAAACGTAAATACATAGGTACTTTGAATTAAATCTATTTAAAAAAATCATTTTGAACTGAATAAATCATTTAAAAATTAAATACGGAAGCAAACACCTATAAAGATAAAAAACAGCAATTTATTTTCTTTTGCAATGTCAGTTTTTAACAGTGATAAATTCGTAAATTTCCCTATAGCATACAGCGTATTTAACATTTAATACTTTTAATGGCTTCCAATGAGAATGTTTGTCATAATCTTAACACTAATGATCTTATTTATAAACGTTGTCTAACTTTAGACAACTGTTCAACTTTAGAAAATGTGTTCAAAAACCTTGTTTATTGTTGTCTTATAGCTGCCTAACGTAGACACAAGAGTAGATTGTCTTTACCGTGAAAAATGTGATATTTATTTTTATTAAATAAAGCATATTTCCACTAATTTGAAAATAGTTAGACAGTGTCCAAGTAGACAAAAATCTAATAAATACGACACTAAATAAATTGAAAGCTATATCAAGTTATTTTTGATCAGATTTTGAACATTTTTCTTAAATTTTAATAAAATGTGAGAAGTTTAAATGAAGTAATTTCGGCAAAAAACTAAAACTGAGTACCTACCTATTCATTTTGAGTAATGTCGAACAATAATAAAAAAATTACTTTATTCAAACACCTTAATTTAAACATAAATCTATTCTATTCTTCTTCTATTGTTTAATTTAGCTTTGGACTTTAATTGACCCAAAAAAAACAAAACAACAAAAAATTACTGTACATATTTAATCCCAAAAATCCCTGCAACTTCCGTTTTGCGGCATTACAACTTAATTCCTTTAAATCCAAATGAAATCAAAAACACAAAAACCAAATAAACCCCCGAAGATAAATAAACAACTACGAATCACACATATTATACAGTCATATACTATACATACATTACATATATCACACACTCAAAGTACGGAATTAATTATTCTCCAAAGAATTCCATAAAGGTTTCTCGTTCTCATTCCAAAACATGCAAAAAAGTATTTTTATTATTTATTTTTTTTTTTAATTTCTCCGGGGCTTCGGCTAGACTATGAAAAGATAGTCTGAACAAAGTGCTGAAATTAATTCATGCGGTGCCAATGGAATTTTAAATAAAATTAAAAAAAAAAAAAAGACACACACATACACAGATATTTTATCAATAGAAGTACTTGTGTTCTAAGATTTATCGTGGTTTCTTGATATTAGCGATGAACATAAAAATATCAGTTCCAGGGATATGCATTTATTTTTAAAACTCTCCCCCAACCTTCCCGACTTTGCCAACAAACAAAGACACTTCACTGATGGAAGAGGAGCAGTCTCAACACTCCAATCTCCGAACATGCATATTATATGTATGTAACTGAAGTATTAATGGATAAATGATTCTAGATAAACGAAGAACAAAATAATATTGTGGTTGGTACCTACATTATGTATGTATGTATGTATGTATGTTTGCCGAGTTTTATTTTTATGGCACAACTAAAATATACGGTTTATTTGAAAATTTAATCTTTCAAACAGAGAAATATAATGTAGGCGATGAAAATTATCACAAACTCCCTGCCTTGGGGCTGCCTCGTCCCAACTGTTTTGCTTTTGTAATATTTCCCGCAAGACTAGACTATAGACTACAACGCGAGAAGCTTACTAAATTGATCTCATTAATTCTTCATTAACGCGTTGAATCTCTGCCCTCTGATGTTCAAGTGCAGGAGATGCTCTTTTGTATATTTGCATATACGATTGAAATTTTAAAATACATGATATCGACAAATGAATGAAGTCGAGAAAAGACAAGACGCATTCGGTAAATAAACAAAGTTGAATTGTTATTACTGAATTCAGTGTGGCCAGAGTCCGAAATCATAATATGTATAAGTTCGATAGAAAATCTGAAAGTAGGTTCAACATTTTTATAGAACTTTTATTTCTATGTCGGAACTTAGTAAACCTTACCTACTTTATTTATTTGATAATTTGTTTTCTATGTTATTATTTTTTTTAGAAAAACGCCCTCTTCCTTAAACGGGGGAAATATATCTCCCCAAAAAGTTTCTTTTTTTTCTTGTTTCGGCCCTATCTGCACGCTTTGTCGTCTTTTTAATGCTATTTCACTCATAAGCCCAGTCCAGATGTTTTTTTACAGTTTTTCCTCGAAGCCAAACGCAACGTGATTTTCAATTAATCGCGTTCTTGTGCGGGCAAATAACATCAGTTGCAAACAGTTTTTGTTTTTGTTTCTTTTTTAATAAAATCTCATTTAACACCGGTGTAAATTTTCAAAAAACACTCGAGTCAGGTGCGGGGGGCTTTAACATATTTAAGAACCTTGAAATTCCCCAACCGGATCACGAGTTTATTTCTATCACTTTCTCAATTTTGCTACAGTTAAAATCAAAGTCATAAATGTTCAAATGTTCAAAAACAAAAGAGACAAGACAAGAGTTCAGAAATAATCTGCATTCATATGGAAATTAATATTCACCACAGCCAGCACAAATCGGCTAGTTTGTCTGGGTGAAAGTAGTGACCGTAGTTACCTACTGAATCAAGCATAGTTTACCTATCAAGTGTTTTTCTTCTTTAGTTTGTTTGTTTTACTTTCTTGTTCCTTAATTACTGGCATATTTTTTTTAACAACACTTTTTAATGTTGTAAAAAGTATATAAAAAGAAAAACAAAAGAAAATTGCATTTCCTTAGCTTTGTGTTAATTTGTGTGCTTCATTAAGATCGCACATAATTATTTTCTCTCTTTTCTGTGGTTTCTCTCATTCACCAGCAATTTCCGGATCATCTTTGGACTGGTGGACTCCCCATAATTTGAACACAAACTGCAGCCATTGCTCCCTCATTGATATATTTCATTTAATTTCTGATGAAGTAACCGCGGCAGCGGGTATGCTATCTAGAAATGGAACGTATTTTCACTTTTTTTCAGTTTGTTTTTTGCTTAACTTGTTGTATACTCTCGTTGAATATTGCTTTCATCTTTCATAGCCCAATGCCCAAACTCAAACCAATGCCCACTTTGCGTGGTTGCTAATTGATATAACGAGCAAAAATAAGGAATTTAGCAAAACAAAAATTATGACTGGAGCACGAAGCGGATGACGATGATGTTGTTTATTTTATTTTTTTTTTTAATTAAATAAGTGCTCAGAGAGTTAAAAGATGGAATTCGGAGAGCAACATGTCCCGACGTGTCTTCCTACGATTTGTCGGCGTCCCCATCGTTTTTCATTTTTAATTCAATTTACGCTCTTGAATGCACCTAATTTGATGTGATAGGCAAAGTCGGAACTGTGCACGCCTACATGGTTGCATTAGAGACAACAATTACTTCAAAAACAGCAAAAAAAGAAAAAGAAAATTGATGGAAGACAATGACCGTGGTGCTATGCCATGGCAATTTCGTTTAAGTTATGAAGAATTAAAACTCACACAACCAGAAGACTAATTTCAACAATTAATCTATGGCAGACAGAAAGAACCATCAACGACCCGCCTCAAACAAAAACACATCAACCGAATTTTATTTTATTTTGGAATATATTTCATAATATGTAAACAACATTACAACTTCCAGAAAGAGCAGCAGGTAAGAAATTAATAAATATAAAAAAGATTGATGTGTTCTTAATTTCAGCCACAACTAACTACCGTATCTCATTACCATCAAAATTCAATTAAATACTACACCGCCGAAAGAAATTTTAAAGAATTTCCTTGAATTTTTCGTTGATCCTTTTCACCAAAGATTACTACAGATGAGCGAATGAATTGCATTGTGAATCATTTTACGGTGAAATCGAATTATTTAACAACAAACAATAGAAAGATGAAAATTCATTCAAGGTGCAAAGCTAGAAGACGTCTTTTGTTAGAAACATTCGTAAAAGAAAAAAAAAAAAAAGAAAAATGAAAAGAATTTCAGGTCTGACATGTGAAAGGACTAAAGGCAGAATGCACGTGCAATTGAATTAAATAAAATTTGATGGATTCTTATCCTTTAGAGAAAATAAAACCGCATAGAACTATTGATTGGTTAAAAAAAAATCATATGAGTTTCGATCACGTTTCTTTTTTTAACAGGACATGGACAGAAGGATGTACATATGTACATCATCTATAATTGGAATGAGCAAAATGTTGAAGTTGTTAATATGAATTCAACTATGTTTATTGAATACTTGTTTTAGTTTATATAGTACTAGCAAAACCCCCGCCCGCTTTGCAGGGCGTTAAAAAAATATTTTTTTTTTATTTGTTTTGCAGCGAATGTGTTGAAAAAAAAGAGAAAAGTATTAAAAAAAATGTTGCCGGTGACAGGAATCGAACCTGAGACCCCTCACGTCTAAAGCGGAGATCTTTCCACTCAATTATTTTTTAATTGCGCAAATTACTAAATATTGTTCAAATCAGTAACCCGTGTGGCCAATTGAAATTTCATTTCTTTTTTTAACAGTTTTTCTTTAATTTTTTATAATTTTTTTTTGTCCTAAACCTTCTACTCTTATTCCTCTTTAATTAAAAACAAAAATTAAGAAAATCGGTCAACCGGTTTGGCTGGTTAACGAACGTACACAAAACCAAACAAAACCAAACTTTAATTTATACAAATAGATATATAGATTTAATAATGTTTCAAAAATATGAAATTAATAAATTATTCATTAAAAATTTGTTCAGCAATTGTAATGGATGTTTTCTTTTTAATTAAGAAAACTTTATTTTTAAAACTTAAAACATAATACAAAAGTTTCCACTAAGGTAAAAATATTCCATGAGAAATTTGTATCTTAAAAATAAATAAGGTAAAAATCAAAGATAAGCAAAACAGATAGAATTGCTATCTTTTTTAACTTTAATTTAATGTTAAAAGCCACTAGGATCCTGACGAAAAATTCCATAGGGGAAAATGGTAAAATAAAAATTACAATTCGACTTTAAAAAATCTACTTTGTTTAAAAAGTTTTTCTTAAAGATTAATTAATGGATTAATATTTTTCATTTATATATATTCATAATCTGTATTTAGATATTTGATATCATTTGCAAAAATTATTTCAAATTCACATTATGACATTGCTTACGGGGCACAATAGATCTATAGGTCGCAGTGCAATTACCCCCCAAATATATTCATTATGACATTGCTTTTGACCCACCTATTATTTATACACGTCAACTACCTAAAAATAAAAACAGATTTTTTTTGTTTTAGGTGGAAGCATGTCTGGGAGATGTCAAGCAATTTTTATTTGAGAAGTAATTATTGACACCGAAGGCGAATAGACACATTGTTTTTTTTTCAATTGCAACCTGTGTTTTGATCTGATACAATACAAGATAATAATTTTTAAGAATCGTTGTAACTATTCTGAAATATTTTTATTTCTAATTTGAACATATATGTATGTAGGTAGATACATTTGTATGTACCTTGTCAGGTTTTTAATACTTAAACATACATATACCTATAAAAGGTATTTAAAACATTCAAAACAAAATTACTTAAGAAGGTTATTGTAAAAGTTAGATTTTTTTTATTGTTTCAACAGTGAAGGGAGAAGCTAATTCGAACTCCAAATCATGGTGACATTTTTAAAGCCATTCACATTGCACGCGTCCGTCTGTCGCGGGGAACAATTTCAAATTATCAAACAAAAAACAAAAATCGTAACACTGATCGAAGTCTCTATAAAAGAAAATGTATATAAATATGGTTTTGCTGCATAAACTAATTGAACGTGCCTTGCATTGCTACGTGACAAACATTTTTATAAATTATCCATTCAAGTTAACTAAGTCTACCTAACAACACATTGGCTCAGGACGTTGAGGTGTTTTTTTTTTTTAAACTACATAATGCACCAAATCTATCAAGAATGTAATTTCAATTAATTTTATCATTTTCGGTTGTGAAACAAAAATAAAATTCAACACAACACAATACATTTTCGGCTTCCGTTCAAATACATAGAAGGAAAAACCCCGAACGTGACTTTCTTCGTATCTCCTGTGTAATTTTTTTCCAATTCATTTTGTTCTTTTTGCATCAAGTACTTCTTTCTTATTTTTTTTTTCAAGTGTAATATTAAGGCTTAAAGAGCAGATGTCTTGAGTATTTTAAATTTAAATGAAAGACAGATAGATAAATTCGTTCAGACAGAATATTATTTTGTGTAAACAAACGCATTTTAGATACAAGCAAGATATTTACTATCAAACCAGGCAGACCTTATAAATCAAACGTGACTGACCATAATAATTTGTTGTTGGCGCGGGTGTATCATACAAAAATATATTTAAAGACTTATTTATGTATTTCATGCGGCAATGATTTTCCACTGCACACAATATCTGACCTTGTGCTGTAAATTAACTTGATATTATTATGCACTCAAGAAGCGTAGTTGGATTTCAAGAGTGACATTGAGTGCTGGTTAACGTACTCGTCGACTATGACGACGACCAAAATGAAGACAACGACATAGAGGAGCCACGAACCAAAAAATTTAAAAAAAAGAAGCAAACGTGGAGAAAGAAAGTTGATTGACCCCCTGGGATGTTTGTCTGCTTTCCCAATACATATTCGAAAGTGAGTAGGTACTTCTTTTTACATAGCTATATAAATTTACGATTCGACAGATGGAAGTCTTTTTTTTGGGTTTAGAGTGTATAAATAGAAAGACGATCGTAAAGAAAATTAATTACAGTTGAGTGGGGTGGTTGGGATCTATTTATTTTTATCTGTTTGGTATTTTATTGGGAAATTTCTGACTGGTCGAAACTTGTCTAAAACTGAATGTGCAACAATCAGTGACGGATTCCATGACGTAAATGTGATATTATAGCAATCACGAAAGGGTTAGGTTTCTAGAATGTAATGCCGCTTTATGAACAAGGAAATATGTACATATATATGGACGTGTGTACGTGTGTATGTACATAATGTAGAGTGAGTTTAAATGGAATTAATTTTTCCGTCATTTTGAATGTTCAGCACTAAATGTTAAAAAACTATAACAAAAATACAAAGACCGCTTAAAAACGCTACTAGCACAGCACTTGGAATTAGCAAGGCTTTACATTTTCAAATGGGATGCTTTTCTGAATTAAAATCTTTTAACTAAATGGGTAGTTAGGTAGGTATAATGAGTTTTTCTGCAATTTTCTAAAAGAGGTATGCTTTTGATCTGTCATTATTCAAAGCTAGAAGGAGGAATGCGGTGTTTCTGTGTATCTAATATTTTAGATATGGTTTATATTACTGTTATTATACAGAAGCTCCTGAAAATTAAAAAGTCAAGCAAATATTGCATATCAAAGTTTTCATTTTTTGAATATTTTATGTAATACCTACATATGTACATATGTATATCACAAATTAATTCATGTTTTTTTTTTGTAATCAGATTAAAAGATTGTACAATATTAAAAAAAAAATAAGGTAGATAATAAATAAATAAATAACATACATTTCCACTAAATAAAGTAATATTTTTCCAAAGTCAAACTCATTTAAGGAATTTTTTTAAATTTTATTTTATTTTAATTATTTCCTTATAAAGTACCTAGGTACCTATACCTATACGACTTGCAAGTTTGTGTGAAGCCATTCGTTTCATTTATTTTTTATTGTCATGCCAAATAGGTATACGTATACCCTGAGCTTAATCAAAGTAGTGATTACTGCTAAAATTCTTTTATAAGAAATGGTACTACTACTAGTACCTATCTAGATATCAAAACTAAAACAAAAAAATCAAAACCAGGACTAGGTACCATCAAGTTTAATATTTGTAATTCAAATTTAATTCACTCACCATCGATCCTTTGCTTCACAGGCCTCATTGAAAGGAAATCAAGAGACAAAAAAAATCATAAAATCCGTTTTGTCTCCTTCTGCATAAATCCATTTTTATGTAATTAACTTGATAATTTCGCCACTTAGCAGCACCCTGTATATAAATGTGTATTTTTTTTTTGTATATTCGTGTTTTCGTATTTTTTAAATTTATAAATCATCAACTACAACTTAAAAAAAAAATGCACTTATAGTTTTCTGGATCTTTCACATTTAACACACTCTCCTCAAAACCTTCTTAGCCGCTTTAATATTTGGCACCAAAGCTCTCGATTCACAACAGTCATCCAAAAATGGATGACTCAAGAGCTCATCGGCAGTCGCTCTTTTGTCAACTTCCACCTGCAGACACCGATCGAGGAAATTTTGCAAATTCGGTGTGAGTTTGTCCCAGCTCTTAACATCAGGCCGACCATTCGCCGCAATCAAATACAAAGCCCGCAGCGGAGTCTCATACAGATATGGTGGCTGACCTTCAATCATTTCAATTGCCATAATCCCGATAGACCAAATGTCCACCTTCTTGCCATACTTCTTCCGAGTGACTACCTCTGGGGCCATCCAGTAGGGTGTCCCAACCATAGTCTGCCGTTTTTCATCGCCCTCGATGTTGGCACAGAAACCAAAGTCAGTTACTTTGACCGCTCCGTCCATGCCCAACAGAACGTTGTCCGACTTAATATCCCGATGGATGATGCCCTTCGAATGCAGGAAGCTTATGGCATGCAGCACCTCCTTACACACACACGCAATCTGCCGTTCCTTCATCACAGTCTCGGTGACAACATCGGTCAAAGGCCCTCCATCCATATACTCCATGATCACCCACAACTGGTCCTCCGGCTCGAGCAGGTAAGCATCTAGGAAGTTCACCAGATTAGGATGGTTGAAGTCTTTCAAGACCCGAATTTCAGTCAGAATCAGCTCCTTTGAGGACTGGTTCTTCATGTCAATCGTCTTCACAGCCACCTGTTGTTCGGACATGTTGTCGGCTGCAATGAACACAACTCCAGATGCTCCTTTGCCCACTTCCAGGGTCGTCTTGTATCGGTCACGTGGATTATTCAGATTGCAGATCTGCCTCAGCTCGGCATAGATATCTGCATCGGATTTCTGTTCGCGCTTCTCCTTTGACCGACGCAGGATGCTTTCGTCCACAGGCGCGTCATCCAAGTTGGCATTCGCCTCGGCAGCTTTGATAATGATCGTATCAGTGTTGATGTGTGAATTGGCCAAACTGGACGAAATCAGCCGTAAGTCCTCGACTCCTTTCTGCAGTTTCTTATTGCTATGTGTGATTCTGGGTTTTGGCTTTATTTCTGGCTTAAGCGACGGCAGCGTCATGCTCTTCTTCGCTGGCAAAGGCGGCGGGGAGGACGGTGGAGACATCGGCACACACTTGACCGGTGATTTGGCGGGAGATTTCTTAGTTGGCGTCTTCATCGTCCTAAGCTGTTCATTGAGGATAGATGCGTTGCTGCTGGTGTTGCTACTGCCACTCTCCTCACTGCTGGTCTCGAACGATTCCAGCGAATCGCCCAAACTATCCTGTGATTTGTGGGCGTTCTTGAAATTGACATAGTTTTCGATTTCCTTTGATTCCTCATGGATGGCTTGTTCGGTGATGAAGGGCTTAAACACGTCCGCTTGTTCCTTTTTCTTTATCGAGTAGTTATAGAACTTGACAGCCTGATAGGCCGCTTCGGGGTCTTTCTTTTGTTCGTCCTGTGTGATTTGGTCGTTCATCAGTCGCAGCCATGGTGTCGGCAAACCCTCTAAATCGCCGGTCAATTTATTCAACGAGACATGAACGTGACGCTGAAAGTCGGTCGGAGCACCAATTTGTGATATTTGCTCCTTGTTGGGTTTGAGCCAACGTTTGATGGAATGCATTATGAATTATGGTTTGTAGTTGAACAACAACAGTGCGCGAGTCACTTAAAAGGAATTTCTTTATTTCAAGGAAAATAAATTTAATTACGGGAGTGAATCATCGCAAATTTTATCTCAACTCTTCTCTTAACGAGATCTTTTTAAAAAATATCAAGAGTATATCTAATGTTATGTTGTTTTCTCTTTTGTTCTCGTTTGCGGTAGGATCTTTTTACACTGTCGCTTGGGATTTATTTTTTTTTAATAAATAGCATGCGATTTTTGATAAAATTCGTGTTTTATCAATTTTTACTATAACTTTGTTTTTGTTTTATTTTAATTTTCGCAAAAAATTAATTGCTCTAACTTTCACTTACAGCACATAAACTGGTTTTTTTCTATTTATTTTTTTCACAAAGAGAAAGAATAAAGGAAATATAAGAAAGGAGACACACAAGATATTCCTGTTGTTTTTTTTTTTTTTTGATATAGGAGTGGCACTTGATGTTTTGTTATCAAAAGAATTTAAATCAAAACTTTTATATTGTTTCGGATTAATATTTGGTTTGCAGAATGAAAATGCAATATATCAATGCGAAATTGTATGAAAATTTAAATTTATACAATAAATACGACACGGGTTGAAAATAAAAAAAATCTAAACGCACGACGAGACAACATACACGGATAACTTACTCAAAGCGATTAATTATTTTTTTAAAGAAATTACTTGACGACTACGGTAGACGACGATTAGAGTAGCTTAGCACGATATGTAAATGTCATGTGCATTATGTAGCTAGCTTTATCTAATTAAGGTGTTTCGTTGGATTTTTTGACAAAAGAAAAATGGAAAAAAATGGCTGCTTTCTTCCATGTTTTTCTTTGATGGTAGTGCAGTGTAAGAGTGCGTTCATAAATGAGCAACTTTGTCAAGAACAAACTATCGCGTTTGGAATGTTGGAACTAGATTCAATACCTCTTCAACCCCTTGTAAAGCTAAATGAGTTTGGTCCAAACCGATGCCATTTCGCACGAGGAACTAATGTGAATTCCTTTCAACCATAGATTCGATTTTTTTAAATTTTTCTGTAATGAATCGGTTTTTCTGTGAAATGAATCTTCCATATTTTTGAAGATTTCAAAAAGAATTTACCCGATTTGCACACAATTTCGCTGTTGTTTTAAGAAGACATTATTTCAGTGATTATTTTAATTATATATATTAAATATTTGTGCGCTCCTTTTCAATAAACAAAAAAAATATATTTATGTATATATATTTATATAATAATAATAGGGGTATTCATATAACTGCGTAAAGTCGTTGTAAACTGCGTAAACCTGTTAAATTTCTATGAACATTTGACAAGTTTACACAGTTTAAAACGTTTACGACGACTTACAACGTGCGACTTAGCCGATTAGTTTTAATGCAATAATTTGTAAAAATTACATTTTTTCTATTACGATAAAATGGCGTGTATCCTGAGACACAAGCGACACATATTAATTGTAAAATTCCTATTGATTTGTCCATTCACTGTTCTACTCGCTTCTCAACCTGCTTCAAAAAAGGCAAGACAGTTGACGATCGAGTTGATGAAGTTTCTGTGTATACGAGACTTAAAAAAGAGTGTATTGCAATGCAACTCACTAGCGGATACTCTCTCGTGTGACCTTATGTGTTAGGGCTTGGTAATGTATTATTAATGTAAGTTACCTAAATACTTATAACTTATTTGTTTTTTTTTTTCATACTGAGGCGATCTATTAATTAACTTTAAATTATATCTATATTCCATTCCACTTAGTTTTAAAATATATAATATTTCACTTTATTTAAGAACAATTTATCAATCATTCTTAGAATAATTTATAAATAATATTATGTTTGTTTATCGAATGTAAACAAACTTTTAGTATAAATAGTGCTTAAAAAATAAACAAAAACCAGTTCTATTTTCACATTCAAAGAATCAAATTCTCTTATTTAAGAAGCTTCCACAATACCTTTGATAAGAAAATGCTTTAAAAATAAATATCAATCTATAACTTTAAAATCTTAAGCTTAAGCTCTAAAATAACTCTTATACAAACAAAATTAAAATATTTTCACTCACCAAATATTGATCCTATGGTTTTTAGTTTTCTTCAATTGAATGAGTTCCTTTCTCCATATTTCAAAACGCAGCAAAATTACCAAGCTAATAGTATTTGAGATATTTATTTTCCTGTAGTTTCTTTACCGTTTTAATTTTTTCCACCAACCCTTTTCCACAACAATTTTCCAAAAGTGGATGACTCAAGAGCTCATCAGCTGTCGCTCTCTTATCAACTTCAACTACCAAACATCGATCAAGGAAACTATTCAAATTCGAAGAAAGCTTTTCTTGTTTAATAACATTCGGCCGACCGTTCGTAGCAATTAAATACATTGCTTTCATAGGCTCCTCATTTATATACGGTGGATTTCCATCGATCATTTCAATCAACATAATTCCAATGGACCAAATGTCAACTTTCTTGACGTATTGCTTGCGTGTAACGACCTCTGGTGCCATCCAGTAGGGTGTGCCAACCATAGTCTGTCGTTTCTCATCGCCCTGGATATTGGCGGAAAAACCAAAGTCAGTGACTTTAACCGCACCATCCATTGCCAATAGAATGTTGTCCGACTTGATATCCCGATGAATGATTCCATTTGAATGTAGGAAGTGTATGGCCTGTAAGACTTCCCGACATACGTAAGCAATCTCTCGTTCCTTCATCTGATTCATTGCCACAATATCGGTTAGATTGCCACCATACATGTATTCCATGATAACCCACAGATTATGTTCTGCCTCGAGAAAATAAGCATCTAAGAAATTGACCAGATTTGGATGGTTGAATTTCTTCATAATACAAATCTCGGTCAGAATATTATGCGGAATATTCTTCTTTATGTCAATTGTTTTCACAGCCACCTGTTGTTTGGAATTCTTATCGGTAGCGCTATAAACGACTCCAGATGCTCCAGTGCCCACCTCATTTATTATTTTGTAACGGTCGTGTGGGTTGTTCGGATTACAGATTTTCTTAAGCTCTGTGTAGGTGTCACATTTATTTTTACTGTTATTTTTGAAACGATGATCAATGTTGGTGTTCTCCGAGATAGCTTTGGGCATATCATTGTTGATCGGTGAGTTGTCTGGGATCATTCGCAAGTCCTCCATTGTTTTCTTTATGTCTTGTACTGCTCCCAATAACTCTGGCTCGTAATTCCTTGTCGTCAGAGATGTGGCTTTGTTGTTGAGCTTGTGGTGTACATAATCTTCTATATCCTTAGATTCCTCAGAGATAACTTGTTCGGTGCAGGTGGGCTTACAAACATTCTCTGCACCTTTTTTCTCTACAATGTAGTTGTATAGGGTGACAACTTTACAGACAGTTTCAGGATCTTTCTTTTTCTCATCCTGAGTGAAATTATCATCTATTAAGCGTTTCCAACAGACAGGCATACCATCTAAGTCACCGGTTTCTTTATTTAATGATATATGAACGACGTGCTGCAGTTCGGTATGAGGGCCAATAATTGGCTTATGCTTTCTGAGTCTTAGCAGACCTTCAAATAATCTTATAATAATATCCATTATTATGTTTTCCTTGTAAAACGACAGCACTAATGGAACACTGTGTTTATACACTCGTCAAAAAATCAATCGTGTGAATAATATAAATATTTAAAAATTTATACATACATATATATGTATGTGTCAACGTTGAGGTTAGATTTATCTACTATATATGACCTAAATGTTATTTGGTTATTTCTTTTATTAAAATTGTGGGTTCAAATTTTACCCGACAAACTTTTTAATGGTGAAGTGTTAAAACAAAGACATTCCTTCCTTTGAGTTACAGTAAAGCAATGTTGTACTTACTACTATAAACTACTCCATATGTACATTATGTATGTAGGTGCGTTACTTTACTTTCAAACTCCCTGATTTTCTGTCGAAAACTATACATTTTATTTTTTTATATGAACTTTGACAGAATTTTGTCCTTTTGTGTAATTTTGGACAGAAAATCACAGAGTTTCAAAGTAAAGGAACGCACCTTATGTATTTATGTACCTACAATCTACATATTTATTTTTTGTTTATTCTTCTTCTCCATTAGGGACCTATAAGCGCAATTCATGGATAAGCGGCAGATAACAATCGGACATGGCATAGCGATAATAAAGGATCAAAAAAAGGGATGCTAAGATTCTGTTTCTTTGTCAAAACTGAACCTTTTAAAATAAAACAAAAGAAGCTTTCAATTTGTTGACATTTGCTCAAAACGTTTAAGCATATTATAATAAACGTTTTGTTAATTATATGGTATAGACATTTCGGTTAGCCCTTTTTGATCAATTTTAATATGTTACTATTAATAGTGAAAATAATCGCTTTTAAAACTTTACGAAGCAAATAGTCAGCTCCGAGCACAATATGTCTGCTAATTTTTTTTTTCAAAATTCTTAGGCTTGATTACACTACATTCACCTTTATTACACGGAAGCCGACAAAGCAATCCGCTTGTGTGTGTGAATTTACACATCCATATGTCGGTTTGGGGCTGTCAAAAGTCAATTGTCAAAGTCAAGGCAATTGTCAACAATTTTCTTATCTTTTATTATTTCTAATAAAACATTCACTTCGGAATAAAGCCAGATACATTTATCGGTTTCTGCCATATGAATTATCCTTTAATTTCACTTTGATAAATAAACAAACTCACTTCAAAACAAAAGCAACAGGCAAACTTAAAAAAAACTCAAATCGCATCGGTAAAGCATTTCGTCCCTTTTTACTGTGTTGGTATATCTCCATTTCACACGACCATAAAACCTTATCGACTAGAATGATAGCGTATCGAAAATGTATTTGTACATCGGCACTATAGTTTAATTATAGAATAAAAATGGCTTTTTCATCCGGACTATATAAAGATTCTGAACATACCGCAACCGCATACCTTCAGTCCTATACCCATGAAAAAAGCAAAGCTTGACTAATAAAAAACTCATTTAATCTTGTTTGTCAGGTAAAACTGAACCCAAGGTTCTTAATTTTATATATTTTTTTTTTTTCAAGCCGAACTTTTATCTCAAGATAGAAATAAACACTTTTTTAAAACTAAGTTTAAAAAATTATATATATCATGTATTGTTAAGTTTGTGAATTTAATTTAAAATAGAAATGATCACAGTTATATGACTCTAATTCTTTAAAACAAATTACCAAACCGCGAAAGGACGAGATGTTCGACTGCAACGTTCACTATAAAGTAGATGAAACATTTGTTAATAAAATATGGAAGTCTAGATAATTCGTGAACATATTAGTCATAACTCATAAGCAATACTTAAATATTTAACATGAGGAATAAGTATTGCTTGATGTTACTTTAGTCATCAAGCAAAGCTGACTTGCTTGACAAAAATGTATATACATATATGTAGGTATATTTAAGTTTTTCAAGTTGACTCACATGTATTTATCGAGTTTGTAAAGTAATAACATAATTTTTGACAAGTTAGACAGGTTCTTAAGTTTCCAGAGTTAATAATTGTCTTAATATAATTATAATAATTCAATAATTTATTTCGGAATGAAAATAACACTCGTGTAGCTTTCTAAAGGTTTCAAAATTAACAAAATTGCTAGCCTAAGAATCACAACACACAAATCTATTGCGCCAGTTGCCAAAGTTAAAAGTGTCAGACACTTAAAATGGCTGTTCGAGTGCCCACAAAAACTGCAAACCTCACTATCAGAAACAACAAATTTTTTTTTTAATTTAATGCATTTTCAAGATAAGACTCTTTAAACAAAAACAAAATTAAATTATTTTCACTCACCCTTGATTGATGCCATTGAATTACCAAAATTATGAAAACGTCTTTCTTCTGAATTAGTTCCTATTTCCATATCTCAATTCAAGCAAAAGAAACACCTTGCTAATAATTGAGCTTTTCTTGTAGTTTCTTTACCGTTTTAATACTTTTTACCAAAGTTTTTAATCCAGAACAATCATTCAATAGTGGATGTCTCAAAAGCTCATCAGCTGAGGCTCTTTTGTCAACTTCAATCATCAAACATCGATCGAGGAAACTTTTTAAATTCGAAGTGAGCTGTTGTGGTTTTTCAACATCTGGCCGACCGTTCTTAGCAATCAAAAACAAAGCTTTAACAGGAGACTCGTCGAGATATGGTGGTTTTCCATCGATCATTTCAATCAACATTATTCCAATGGACCAAATGTCAACTTTATTGCCGTACTGTTTGCGTGTAACGACCTCTGGTGCCATCCAGTAGGGTGTGCCGACCACAGTCTGTCGTTTCTCATCGCCCTGGATATTGGCGGAAAAACCAAAATCGGTGACTTTAACGGCACCATCCATTCCCAACAAAATGTTGTCTGATTTGATATCCCGATGAATGATTCCCTTCGAATGAAGAAAGTTAACGGCTTGTAGGACTTCCCTACACACGAAAGCAATTTCTTTTTCCTTCATCTGAATTATTGTAACAATATCGGTTAGACTTCCACCGTACATATATTCCATAACAACCCATAGCTGATGTTCTGCCTCGAGAAAATGAACATCTAAGAAATTAACCAGATTTGGATGGTTGAATTTTTTCATAATACAAATCTCGTTCAGAATATAATGCGGCGATACCTGATTCTTCATGTCAATTGTTTTCACAGCCACCTGTTGTTTGGACTTTTTATCGGTAGCAATAAAAACTACTCCAGAGGCTCCAATGCCCACCTGCTTTATCATCTGATATCGATTATTTGGGTTTTTGAGATTACAGACTTTCCTTAATTTTATATAGATCTCACTTTTATCTTTACGGACATTTTTCGAACGACAAACAATGTCTTCATTACCAGACACATCATAGGCGTTTGTACTGGCCTCAAAAATTTTGGGTAGATCATTTTTGATCGGTTCTTCCTGTTTCTCAATAGCTTTTACTACTTCCAATTTCAAATCTGATTTACCCTCATGCGGCATCAGAGATGTTACTAAATCATCCTGTGAATTGTTGTTTAACTTGTGGTATACATAGTTTTCGATATCCTTAGATTCCTCAGAGATAACATGTTCGGTGCAAGTAGGCTTACAAATATTTGTTGCGTCCTTTTTCTCTATTATGAAATTGTATAACGTGACAGCTTGACAGACAGTTTCAGGATCTTTGTTTTTCTCATCCTGAGTGAAAACATCATCGATTAAATGCTTCCATGAATTAGGCATACCATCCAAGTTACCTGTATCTTTATTTACTGATACATGAAGGATACACTTGGTGTCGGTGGGTGAGCTAATAGCTAATTCATGCTTTTTGAGCCCAAGACGTTCTGCCAATATTTTGAAATTCATAATTATGTTGGATTTATGAAACGACTTTAAATAAAGACAAATCCTTGAGATACTATAATATGGTTCCGAAAGGGGTATTGAATAAATAGGTTTGAGTGAAAAATTAATACTAATTTTTGACATTCAAAATTCAAAAGATGGGCTGTCAAAAACAAATAATCTTTTAGCTCTGACACATCAAAGCGCTCAACTTGTTTCGTTTTCAATCAGAGCAAAATTGCAGCTACAGCTGTACCTATGTACACCAAATGGAATAAAACCAAATCAACGCAATAAAAACCGGAGAACTTAATACAATTTCCATTTAATTTTACAGATTATTAATCATATTATGACAATTCAGAGCTAATAAAAAACTATGAAGAAATTAACTACACTTTTGTTATGATTTTCCAAGTTTGACTTATAACCGTTTGATGTTGACAGGTAAAATTTAACAACAAGATTCTAATTTTTCCACAAAATTTAATATTTTAGTTTTTGAAATTATTTTAAAATAAAAATTCAGTTTGATTAAAACACTCGTGTAAATCAAACTACCACGCTACGACGGCGACGACGACGTCCACTGAAAAGTAGAAGAAAACTCCTTGGTAAAATGTGTGAGTTTATACATAGTTAGTGAGCATATTAGTCATTCCTAATTTTCATTTAAATATGAGGAATACATGCTGCTGACTGTTAACTTTAGTCATTATTAACTGACGTATACTTGACAAAAAACAATAATAGTATGAATTTTTTAAGTTGGCTCATCGGTTTTCAACTTGGTAATTAGTACAGGCAATGGGACTAATGGGAGGTCATTTATAGGCAATGTGGAGAAAAGTTTTGAAGTGGTCAAAGTTTGAATACAGTTAGGTAGGGGGGATTGACACTTAGTATAAATTTGAGTTTGCTGCAAATTCGGGTTTGTGGGGTTCTCGTTATCTCGGAATATTTTTATTGAATTTGCTTGTGTATTATGAAAGGTGACATGCATAGGTTGGATGAAGACAAGAAAAAAATCTTATAGAAGGGGGGTATATTTCTCCTTGTTCAGGTGGGAGGGGCAATTAAAAAAAAAAAACTGTAATACTCGTATTATGTTTGATTTTTTTTTTGCAAGTCGTAGTAAACCCAAAGATGTTCTGTGAAGTAAGTTGGGTACATTACACCGCCTGTCAAATTCGTATCGTAGGGGTAATGATACGCCTCTTGCTTGAAAAATATTTCACTTACTGAAGTTGAGAATTTAGTTTCTAGATCTATTTCTTCGCTCCAATGAAACAAACAAGCATTATTCATTTTTATGATCATAAACTATGTCTTTGTCTTTGAAGCCAAAAGAAAACAAAATGCTCCTCAAAAGAACATGTGGGGTTACTTCATTCGTCATTATTATGTGTGAAATATGAATCAGACAATAAATAATTGGACATCCTATAAATAGAATTTTCTGGGGTATAGTGTCATAAGCGCCTGCCAATGGGCGCAGTGTGAGCTACTCGTCACCCCCACAAAAATCAATTGATTTTTGATTTTGTTTGATTTTCAGTGCGATTATCCGTGACAGTGTTGCCGCTGAAAAAATTTAAAGAGTGTCCCAAAAAGGGTCCCGCGACGAAAAAAGGGTCCCATATAGAAAAATGCCACAGTGTATTAAATAAAATAGAATAAAGACATTTCATAAACATTTATTCAAAATATCAATTAAAAATTATTTTCTTCTGATTATACATAAAACATCAAAAACTATTCGAATAACAGAAAACAAAATACGGTGTAGTGTATTCTGTCAGTTTGCTTCTGCTGAATGTAAAGTTGGGCGCATGTCGAGGTAAAATGACAGCGTTCAATACAAAATTTTGTGGAATTTAATTTTTTTTGATGTGAAATGCAATTTTCAGAAGTTTTCGAATGTAAATCTTATTGAATTAATAAAAAGGGGCCAATTGGGTCATTTTCAAAAAAGTGGTGGCCACGGGTCCCGAACGCAAAATAGTGGCCATTTGGCCACTATAGTGGCCAAACGGCAACGCTGATCCGTGATGCCAGTATAAACTGATACTCCATATTTTTAACCGAAAATCTACTCGAATTTCGTTCAAAATTAATCCAGTTACCTACGAGATTGGAAATAAACACACCTATTATCTAGAGAACTGACCGCTTACCCCCTAGCTGACCCTGAAACACCCAAACATTTTGTTTGAAAAAAAAACTACCGGATAACTTTATTTTTCCACAGGAAGTCAAAGAACTATCTCTGTCTCTTTTTCATAAATTGATTTTTTGAATTTGAAAATTATTATGAGGGAGTCGGACCCAATTTTGACATTTCGCTCGTAGTATAAAAATGTCAAAATTGATAGTCTGACACCCTACGGAGATCATGTATCGGATTCTTTAATCGGGGTGATTATTATATTAAGTACTTTTTTGTGAAAAGTATGTATAAAGTCAGCTCAAACAATTTGCACACGCAAACATTAACAAAGTAATTATTGTCACTTTTGGTTTTACACGTTAACAATAATAAAGCATTTATAATCAGTAATCACTTTTTTATTTATAATTCTTTGCGTAAACACTTTTCACTAAAACAGGCCTAGCTATTATATAAATTTAACTTATGCGTATAGATTTACTTTTTTAAATGTTCTAACACAAGCTCTTATACTGCATGTACTTTTTTTTAACACACTTAAATATTAGACTGTGCCCGAAGAATATTTTTGTGGACGCCCATGCGATTCTTATTGACCTTTTACCTTCATCGGAAAGGGGATAATTTTTAAGTCAAGTAATTTTGTAAAATTCTTCAGTGATCATCGCTCCCGAAAAAAAAAATATTCTTCAAAGACATGTATGTACATATGTATGTATTCACCAAGCAACAAGTCAAACATTAAAAAGTCCGCAATGTACTTAAAGGGGTGCATCTGGTGCTTATAATTTGTTTTTAATTGTTTTTTTGGTTAAATATGGTGGTAAATAAAATTAGGATGATTAAGTTTTATGGAAAACAGACGGATGGTATATATATGAAAATATAGAGAAGAGTAAAAACTTTTTTGACAGCTTGACTTCTTAAATATACTTTGGTAGAGAGAATTCTTCGTGTTTTTGGGCCCTGTGTCAAATTGCCAAAAATCGGAAAAGCAAATCCAATTGTTCAGAATTATTTCAAGGGTGATTTACATCTCTATAGACAGCAAAAAATTTGTTGCAAATTAAACTAAACTCAGCCTAGAAAACGGCTGATGTGTAAAACAGCATTCATAAAACTCTCTCTGTCGATCTTTGCTGTCAAACTACAGCGATCAAGTAAAGAGACACACATAAGCATTCGGTTAGTTTCGATGGTATTTTTTGAGAACATATGAATATTCCAAACATTTATTCCAACATTTCTTTTAAAATAAAAATCAGTTTAATTTCCAAAGTGAACAGAAAAAGACCTCAAAATTATTTAAGTATTAAAGAAACAATGATAAGCGCAATTTGGTTTCTTATTTTATCGTCAATAATCGGTAAAGTATTCCCTTTGAATGTACCTGAAACTACACAAGGAGAGCCCTCATCAGAGGCAGAGACTACGTTTTCATCACACTATCTCAGTAGCTTGGATCATAAAATCGACACTATGGTAAAAACACTAACGGCCGTTGATACATCAATCAAACAGCTGCAGGAGAAAGCACACACCTGGGCTATATTTCACCATCACATCGATTCATGGAATGACCAAATGAAAACAATTGAACATAAAATCGATTTAATAAAGCGTTCACAAAATGAGAATCAGATGGTAGATCAAAAACTGGCGTCTCAAGAATTCACCTTAAATGATATTCTCTCGAAGTTAGTTTACCTAAGTGAAAATGAAAATACGAAGTGTCGAAATGGTGAAAATAGTTTGGTAGAGGTAAAGAAACTTATCAATGGTGATCGTAAGATGCACAACGAAATTGGAACTCGGCTGAGTAATATCTTACGTCATGTACAAAATATTGAGAGGGATAGCCGCAAAAGTTTAAAATCGAGTATCAATAGTAATGAAATGAAAATGTCAAAATTGATACATCCGATAATGAGTTGTAATGGGACAAATTCAAGTAACAAAATTGACTTGAAAGACATTGAAAAGAAACTCAGACAAATAATCGATATCATCCCGCAAACTGAAATGAAACAAATATTCGATAATAATCAGAAAAACTCAAAGAAATGGGAAGAAACTGTGTCGTTTTTGGAGAAAATCGATGAACGTATCATTCGTTTGTTTGATACGAATGTGGAAAATAGCCTGAAGATGTCAAATTTATGTCAATCGATGTCAAGTGAAATAACGACGTTTACTGGAAGTTCAGACTTGTTGCTGAAGAAAATCGAAAAATTGGTCATGGATATTCAGAAAAGGTTTGATAAACTCGCCGAAAGAGAGAAAACAGAAACTGATTCAGTGGGAATGGGAACAGAGTCAACAGAAAACCGAATAAATGATGTAAATGAGAGTAATGAAAGCGAAGAAAAAATTGACATTGATGATGAAAGCAATGGGTCTAAGAATCCTACAGAAGATGCTGAAGTAATTGACGAAAAGCCACAAGAGGAAATTAGTAATTTATTATGACATTCTTTATATTTGTATTCCCTTATTTTTAATAATTAAATACACTTCAATTTCAGATTTCGTACAACCATCGAAAAATGGTTGTCATGAACTCACCAAACGCGTTGATGGAATTTATAAATTCTCAACACCAGAACTTAACGAAGCCGGGCGTGATATGAACGAACAATATTGCGTATTCTCAACAGAGGGACCTGCTTGGACTGTCATTCAAAATCGTGGACCGTATTCTGTTCAGGAAAATTTTAATCGTTCATGGAATGAGTATCGTGATGGTTTTGGTAATTTGGAGAAAGATTTCTGGCTAGGGAATGAATTTATTCATCAACTGACTTATATTGAAAACTATGAATTACGAATTGAACTGGAAGATTTTGTAGATGTTAAGGCATGGGTTGAGTATTCGACTTTCCGGATCGATTCAGAGAATTACAACTATAATTTAATTATCGATGGTTATCGAGGTGCAATTGCTGATGGTTTCAGCTATCACAATCAGCAAGATTTTAGCACATACGATCGAAGAAATGACAACAGTGTTGACGCATGCTGTGCTTGTGCTACTGGTTATGCAAGTGGTTGGTGGTTTAATAAGTGGGTGTTAATGTATTTATTTTTTCAAATTTTTTGTTTTAATTTGTTTTCTTGTTTTATAGTTGTGCTGAAGCTAACTTAAACGGGGTATTTCATGAAACACCTCAAGGACATAATTACGTTGGAATTGTTTGGGAACCATGGCATGGTGATTATTCACTTAGAAGTTCAAAAATGATGTTGCGACCGAAAGTTTGGCCTAAAGAAGGAGAAACAAATAATGGGTCATCAGAAGATCCATAGTATGGAAATGAATTTGAGTTTACTAAAATTTTTAATAAGGAAATACAATTAATAAACAAGGGGTTATTACTCGTAAAATGTATAGCTGTCTCTTTCTGCTGTTCCACTAACACTGGAAGCATTTAAATATGGAGTGTTAAGCTGATTTAAAGAATTATGCTCTGTTAAACTTTGGCAGTTTACAAGTTTTTAGCACAAGTTGAAAATAAAAAAAATTTAAATATTTCAATTGCGAGTTTTCCAAAAAAAAATTTCACTAAGCGCCCAATGTCAATTTGTCGGAGTCAGAATTCTTTCGTGGTGAAAAGAAAATTTTATTAGCACTCAGATTCAGATGAGAATTTTTATCCCACTTAAAAAATCTGAGCGCTCAGTTTTGTTGGTAAACAAAACAATTTTTTGTATTTTTAAGCGCAATTTTCACCACCATACACAATTTTTCCCGAAATGCCAAGCATTGCCGAGTGAAGGTAGAAGTATAATAAGTCGGAAGCTGTCGGAAGCGAATGCCAGAACCGAACGAAAAGTTACTTTCCAAAACGTCAAATGTACAAGTCACCCATAATCAAGAATACTCAATTTAAAAAACCCAAAAATGCATAGATGTAAGTTGATATTAATTAGCTTTTTTGTCATAAGAAATGAGAAGGGACATATATGTAAAACAACGCACACACAGACATTTCTCATAACTTCGAAATAATTATCCATCACATCATTATACTTGATCTCAATTGTATATTATATGTAAATATAATGAAGGTAGTTTAGCAAATTTGTGTACAAAAACAATAAACAATTTTTTTTTAATTAGCTGAACTCTGCCGCAACATATTTTCTATTAACAACAACTTAAATTATTGACACAAACCTTTATAAAATATTTTTTCTTGAAAATTCCCACAGATGTCACAGCAAAACCAACATTTCTAATACAAATTTTCTTCGAGGCAACTCTGTGAAGTGAATCTCTCAAAGCATAAAGCAACTACAACCGTGTAGACCTGGCCGAGTAAAGTGTTTTGTATCCCCATCTTCCTATGGGAAGTCCACAGAGCCACCCCCATAAACAAAAATAAGTTGTTCTCCAAAAAATCTCCTTCTTAAAGATATCCCCACCAATTATCAGGTAATTTAAAAAGAAATTTATTTATCATTTTTAATCTTTTTGTTTTGTACGAGAATACATTTTGCAATAATTGCTATTTGTTCACCTAGACCTACCTACTATTGTCAACTCACCGTAGAAGGATGTTTTAAGATAGAAAATTTCATTGAATTCCTTATTTAGCTATTTTGATTTGAGAATAAATTGATAATAAAGATTATAACTATTGCCATAGTTATACAATAGTTACGGTTTCAGAGATCAGCCTTGATTCCAAGAATTGATTCAACACCATTTTATTGCGTTGAATATCTGGGCTTCACTATATTCGAATTGCCTTACAGATCTGGATGGATCTTTTGGTTGAATTTGATTCCGAATCATATTTTTTTCAATTCGGAAACTAATTATTAAAAAAACTCGCTTCGAATTTTGCATAAATTCTGAATAAAAAAAGCAACACTTCTGCCTGATTCACTTTGAGTTTGTGTCAGTTGCTTTTCGATTCTTTATCTTCTATTTTGACAGAAGTATCAAAATCTGAAGGAAAGTGTTGGACGCATAAATTGGTTCCTTCATTATTTGTAAATCTTGAATATTTTTTTTGAGAAAATGAAAAATTTCTTTTCATTTTACTAAATAAAAAAATAAAAATAACAGTTTCCCCACATATGTACATACATGCGAGAAAATATAGATCGTTTGCAAGTACATAACAAGAGAAATTTGCCAGAATAAAAGTGGTGTCCGAGCTGCCAATTCTCTTTGGCGTGTTGGACAGAGGTCAGTTGAAGTTGATGGATGCTTCTTAATCCTTCAATTTATTATTTGTTCATTGTAGGTATTAACCCACTAAATGTTGTTTTCAATGTAAAATCTTTTAGTTAATTTACTCCAATCACAGAGAAATATGTATATGAGCGGTACCTACATCCACCTTGTTTGTGTTTCAATTGGGATATTTAATTTTTTTTGAGCCAACATCTAATGCTAAAACATTCATTCTATTCTTGATATGAATTGTTTCTCTTGAACTTTGAAAGTTTTTCCTATTCAGTAATCAAAATATTTTCGTCTTAAAAAAAGTTTTTCATCCATAAACCTATATACCCACATTAATTTTAAAATTATTTCCATTTTCAGATCAACAAAATGAAAATAGTTTTTGACAAGACTATTGTTGAAGTGCATGTCGGCTGGAGTAGTCCATGCAAAATGGAAGACAACTCGGTTTGTCATATCTGGGCAAAGGAATTTAATATCCTTTAGTTAATATATTATGGAGACATGGTGAGTATGATTTTATTACTATTCATTTTTTATTAATTTTATTTATTTCTTCTTGCAATGTTAATATACATACCATATAGATAATGTAATATTACATTTGCAGGAAACAAAACATTACTACCAAAAAAATTATTTATTTATCTTAAATAGTAATTTGTGAAGCAAATCATTTTAGAAGTCGGGTTGTTTAATTAAACTTGTTATATTGAGTAGGTGTTAATTTGTAGTTAACTCACTTTAGTTCTACATACATATGTCCATGAATCTTATACTGAGGGAACGGTTAATTTGAAAGATTTTACATTATTCGATTTATACAGAAGAATATCGTCGATGTCAAAGATTAGTGGTCTTATTTATAAACGTTGTCTAACTTTAGACAACTGGCCCACTTTGGAAAATGTGTTCAAAAACTGTTTATTGTTGTCTTATAGCTACCTAACTCAGACACAAGACTAGATTGTCTTAACCATGAATATTTTGACATTTATTTTTATTAAATAAAGCATATTTCCACCAATTTGAAAATAGTTAGACACTGTCTAAGTAGCCAAAAATCTAATAAATACGACTGTAGGGTTTTACTATACTTTCTATGAAAAAAGTTAATGTCATTTCCTGAGGCAATAATATAATCTCCATAATATCCATATTAGTTTTAATGAATAATCTTTGGTTATTTGATAGATTGCAGAAATTTTTCTGTCATGCAATTGTATTCATATTCTTCAAAGAATTTCAGCCAGTCCTTCTCTTACATACAAATCCATATATGCAAACTTTTTCATCTGTACAAATCTGAGTTCGAAATTTTTATTTGAGAAGTTACTCAAGACATTAAAAAAAATTATAAAAATTATAATTATATAGTCACTGCTTATGCGGACCTGCAGGAGCAGAAGCCCTTTCTTTGCAGATGGGTTTACTCTTTCAAGCCGAAAAACTTTTGTATCTATTATAAATTTGCATTTCTTTAGTCTGGCTTTTGATTAAACATGACATTGATTACAAATAGGCAGAAGAGTATTTTTTGTAGCAGAAATGGTTTCAGAATATGTACCTCCTTTTGGTTGCGGATGATTCTGAACGCATCTTGACGTCCAATAGCAAATGAACTACGATAATAGATAACAATACTAAAACCTAGATAAGATAATATTTTAAATATAAGAAACGACTGGGACAATTCTCAAAACTTGGCATAATTTTCAGATGGCTTTTTGATTTTTTTTTCGGACCAATATTTTAGGTACATTTTAGTATTTACAATAAAATATCAAATATCAACCTGTAATGAAAATCGTATTTTTATTATTATTGAAGGTTTTGAATGAATTTAAATTACTATTTGGAAAGCGAACATTTTTTAGAAAATTTCATGTACGATATCTACTAGAAGTACCATAGTTGTTTTGCTCTCGAAAACGTTTTGATCACAATATGGATTGCAAACCCATATTCTGATATTTCTTGGTATCTACCATACTCATTAATTGTAAAGAATCCAACGGTTTTTCTAAATTTGTTTTGTGTGTTACTTTTTATTGTGTAACTTTCTTTGTTTGTTTATAAATCAATTTGTCTGATAATATATATTTGTTTTTCTGATAAAAAGGCATTTTTGAAAACAGTTAGATTTACCTCAAACTTGTGTCTGTCGCAGATGCCGTTATTTTGAATCCTTAATTTCCAAAAAAGTTTAGGTGGTGTTAAAAAAGTTGACTAAGTAGGTGTTTTCAAAATACCTAATTATTGACAGTCTGATTTATAAACCCATTCTAAAGTACGTCTAACTTTAGCTAACCAATTCCAAAACCTTATTTATAAACATTCTATCGATTGTATAATTTTGACACTACAATCTCATCAAAAACGACTGGTTTCTATTTCATATTTTTGCTTTTGGGTTCAATTCTGAAATTAATCATTTTTTTTTTTAAATTACTCATGTCGATAGCCAATCGGTATAATCTTTTGAACTAAAATGTCAAAATTTGATGTTTAAAGAATAAAAACGGAAAGAAAAACGAAAATAAGCAGTAAACTTTTTCTGTGAATTTTAAAATTATTCCTTTCGACTTAATAAAACCATTGTAGTGTCCTTGTTTATTAATTTGAGTTAAAATGTATGGTAGTGTTTATGTATGTTATCCGTGTAACTAAACTACATCAAAGGCATACAAATGTTCATCCTTCAAATCTGTGTTACTCTATATCATACAATAACAAAGAAATGCAATTTAAATATTGGCTAATCATATCATTTTCTTTAATTTCAGGTAAAACTTCTAAAAATTAATTAAATAAAATTCAACTTGGAGACCGGGTTGTTAATTCGTGATAAATGTTGCAACTCGTCGGTAAAAAAACCCTGATTCGCAAGTGTCGGTAATAGGTTCGCAACATTTAAATATACAAAACAAACAAACCTTTTTCGGAAATCGAATCTTCGAATCGAATGATTAACGCCTCAATTAAGTGCGCGTGGTGTATTTATGCTCTTGAAACTATTCTAAATCAACAAGGAAAAAAAATTAAATTCATCTTGCACTGTAATTTATTATATCAATTTTAGAATTTTAATAGTGTTGTGCTGTTTAAAAAGTGCCAAAATGTAAAGAAAAACGTGGAAGTTTGCTGCCATCAAAACGATACTCGATTCGGTAATCATCGACTTCCCACAAAACAAAAAAAAAACTACCTTACCCCCGCACAGTATAACCGAGTGAGATGGCTATATACAAGCCAAGAAAAGAGTAAACAGTACAATCTGAAAAAAAATCAACCTCTTGCATCCATGTTCCCATGTTCTATGTACAGCGGCCACTACGAAAAAATCCTACTATCTTGTCGGCCGCCATTGTTTTATGCGTGAAAATCGAAAAACGGAGCATTTTTTTCGATCTTCTGTTCGAGGCGGATAACTTTTTTCAAATTTTCATCCAATTCGAACGCATTTATCGACTAAAATCTTGACAAATACTTGCAAATTGTGTTTCTACAGCCAAACAGTGAAATAATTTACCCCAAAATCGATAAATATATTAAAAAAATATTTCAAAAAAGGAACAAAAATTATAACGAAAACAAGAGCAACACTACTAACTAGCAGGCCAGTGTCTAGCAATTTAGAATTACAAAAATAGCATTTCCGTTTGAGCCAAGTGAAATTATATAAAAAAACGAAAAAGGAAAAGAAAACCAAAGGAAAACTCCATCACAAAAGATTGATAATTAATTGTGAAATAATATTATTTGAAAAAAAATATTTTTTTTCTTGCGGGATGTGAAGAAAAAGTATGTAATGAATTTTTTTTATTATTGGAAAATTGTGTGAAAGAAAAAAATTATAACCCGAGAGAAAATTCAGAGCAAAAAGTAGTAGAAGCAAGAAGTGAGAGAAGTAGCAAGTTAAAAGAATAAAAAAGAAATAAGAGTGTGGCGCGAGTGCAGCAAAAGTAGCAAGCAGCAGCAAAAACGAGTGGAATGAATTTATATTTTTGCGATTTGATTAAAACATTTTGTGGATAAATAAACCCCTTTAATTTGGATTACAATTGTTTGGATAATTAAAAAGAATTTCAAGTAAGTACTTTGTGTTTTAAGAATTCCGTCAGTACAAAAACATTTTTTTTAATTTGAACTCGTCCGACATTTGTTTGGCATCTCATTCTATCATGCCCTTGGTGATCTATTGGTGTGAAAGGGAAAGAGTGCTTTGGGGTTAAATTTAAAAGGAGAAGCTTTGATGATTTTTTTCTTTTTTATAATTGGTTTTTTTAATTTTTTGATAAAAAATCGAGAAATATTTATATACATAATACATATTTTGGTTTTTGAGGTGGAAAAGAAAGTAAGGATTTGGGAAATTTATGCCCGCCCCGAGTAAATCTAAAACTACGAAATTGAACACATTTTTTAAAGAGAAAACATGAATTGTCTTGTTCGAAGTTTTTTTAAATGGCGCGTAAAAAGATTTGGTGGGAAGTGTTGCCATATTGGAAGAATTTGTTTGTTTTTATTTATTATGCGATATTTAATATATACCTAGGTTTATTTTTACATAATATAATTTAATATTTAATTTTAATATAACTATGGATTAGAGGAGATATAATAAATAGTGGTATTCTTCATATGTATCTTCGGTCTGTGATCTTAATTGACTAATACTGCCTTCCCAGCTTATAGGTTATGTTATTAATCAAAGGAAGTGCTGTTTTATTGTTTGGAGCTAGGCACTCTAGGAGCATGTTTGTTCTTTCATAATGAAAGTGAGCTGAACCCTCTTCATCCTACCACCTTCTGCACAAGACCGATACGATCAAGTACATATATTAGTATACAATTTAGTTTACATAAATTTCGTTCCCGTATGTTGTAATATTCCTAAAAATGCATTGAAGAGTGCCTCATTTGTAGCTCTAGGTAATTTTTAAATCTCGGGTTCGGTAATCATTCCAAGGCTATCCGGATAGGTTTGTGTTTTTGCAATCCCTTGTGACAAAACAGCTATTGCAACAACAACCCAACGTATCTGACAGTTTTTGATGATTTTCTCGGGGCGACTTTCCATTACCGCAGCACGCGTATATTTTTGATTTTTTTTTTACAGTTAGGTGGGGGTGTCAATAGAACAGATTTAAAATATTAGGGCGAGGAAACACCGTTAAATCATAAAAAAAAATGTTTTCTTTTTCGGATTTAACCCTATTTTTTTTGATTCACTGTACACGCCTACGTCAAGTTTTTTTTTAATGGATAGTACAACGCAAAAAGAGAGGTATGTATGGGGGGGCATGCTGCCCCCCTGCAACCCCGCTATAGGGCACGCTATAGGATTTGGGGTGGGTGCGAGGTTGGGTATATGCAAAGTTTCTTTGTATTTACATATGTATAGGTATGTTGTATTCAAAAAATACATACCTTCTTGGGTTACCAGGATTGAAACAACAAACAAACTAAACAAAAGTGAATAATTTTTTTTTTAATTTTTTTTTTTTTAAATCGCCATATATGTTTGTACATACACAATTGCCATCACTAATTGATCGAATGGATCGAGAAACGAATACTAAAAAAGAAAGAACTGTCAAAATAAGAAAAAAACATGTGGAACAGAGCCATTATTGTTTTTTTATATGAAAAAGTTAAAGTTTATTAAAAATAGAAATAAATTTTTGTCGTCCTAAAATTACGGTCAATATTATTTGTTTGCGCATATCTATCAAATAAAAAAAACCGCGTCTGAAAATTCGTGCTGCGGTAAAGGAAAGTTGAGTCATTTTCTCTATTAGCCTCTAGGAAAAAAGTTTACTAAGTACCTTAAAAAACTTGTACAGAATGGGTGTCCTTTCAGCTAGGCACTAGGTATAACGTGTAGCTATGTACATACATTTGTATGTTCATACACCTATACCTAGCAGATGTTCAGCATTTTAAATGTGTCCACTTCAATCGGAACAATTTTATTATGTCTTTAGAGTATCGATGCTGATGTTGAAATCTGCGGACCTCATTAGATCCCATAGCGCCTGAGAGCAATAGTCAGTTGACCTTTATAGGTAGCCTTGAGTATTATGGTACTTTGGCATGAATAAGACTGGCATAATTGGTTGTAGAGCGGTAATTTTTTTCAGAAGTAAAGTTTTAATGATCTAGAATGTACCGGGATTATTAAGCAATAGGTACCTATGTAAATACCTATGTACTTTTAACAAATGTTTTGGGCACCAACCAACGAAAAATATGGCAGATCAAATAGGTATATGCACGCTAGAACATTTGGTTTCAATCAGTGTTCCTATCTGTTGCATGCAGTTAAAAAATTGGTGTTTATTTTCTATCTATGAGGAAATTGATTTATTTTTATGTTATTGCCATAGCTACCTAGGTATTTTGTTTAAAAAAACACGCATACATACGTAGTTACTTACATAAACGAACTTTAAAAGCCCTTTCATACGGTCAAATAATTGGTGAGTTTCTATTTCAGAATCCTCACTAATTTAGCTCCCGTATAAATTTAGCAGTCGAATCCAAAATTTGTATTCCTCAGTACCTATGTACATAGGTACATATTTGATATAACTATTGCTGAGGAATCCTGTTTTTATTTGTAAAATTGCTGCGATCCACGAGATCTTAAAAATATAAAGCCAAATGTAGGTATTAAATCAATTCAAAAATATGTTAAAAAAAAATCATGAAACCACAAACAAAATTTGAAAGCGAAGGGTTTTTGAAAGCTCATACCTACAAGATAATAATCCTAAAAACAACACATTTTTGTCTCCGACGATTAGACACAGTGAAGTAAAATGATAACAAAAAACAAGAAAATGTAGGTGTCAGTAAACCGGTGCAGACACAAGTGTAGTGTCTATGGACTGCTTTACTTATAAATAGGATTTTTTAACAAATATTCTCAGTTTTTATGTCAACAAATACTGAGGAAAACTTTTGCCTGCTCAACTTTTGATAGGGGAAAATTAGTGAGGAAAAACCTATTTCGACTGTACTAAAATATGATTACCATTTATTATCTTTATCACACACAATTTACAGTGGCATAGAATTCTTTTAATGTGACCTGGTAAATATTAATTGTGGGAATCCTTTAATTAATTAATTAATTAATAACCTACATACCTACATATGCATGTATGAAAAAAATTGATTTATTGAATAGATTATACCCACCGAGAAACGTTGCCAAAATGGAGTTTAATGGCGGTTTTAGTCTTGTTTTAATTAAAATAGGAGGTAAAGCTAAAAGAATCAAAATTTATAAAAAAAAACATAAGTAGGTACCTATGTAGGTACCAAGCTGAAAAAGAAGAAATATAAACGTTTAACATCCTATCAGCTTGAGAACTTCCTAAAGCTAAAAAGACAACTCAGTATTTTAAATTAATTACCAATGAAAAGCCACTAAGTCTGGTTTATTGAATTTATTATTTACATAGGTATATTGCCATTGTATACCTACCTATGTACCAACTTTTTTTAAGATCTTTTAAAATAAAATTTATCCTTGGCAACACCTTAGATGTACAATATTAGTTAGTGTTTGTCTTCATTGAATTTCCAGCAATTTATTGTTCCCATTTATGTTATCTCAGTCGCTGTCATGCGAATTGTATAATATTGCCTTCCCTATCGCTCTTATTCTAATCAATTGCTATTGTCTGCTACTATAATAATTTTCAACTTTTATGAATGTAGGTAGCTAGATGAATAAAAAGGTAAAGATGTAAGTAACACAGAAAACCCTTCTGCTTTAAAAATTGCATATCTTTTTTTGTATTTTGTTTTGATGTAGGTAGTCTCAGTTAAAGTAAATCGGAAGAAGGTTTGGTACGTAGCTAGGTAATACATTTTTTCCAAATTTTGTGCAGCAGGCAGGAAGTCGGGAAGGTTTGTTTTCCGTTTTCTTTTTTGTTGTTCGTTATTTTCTTTCTTTCCATTTCCAACATAGAACATCAGACAATTTTTCCAGTACATAAAATCATTTTTATTTGTTTTTGTGCGCAGGATTTTTTGATTTTTTTTTCTCTCATTTTCATCTCAAACAACAATATGCCAAGGCTGTTGGCGCCAACAACACAAAAATATGAAAAAGTACTAACAGTCCCAGCACATTGTGTAGTTATACATATATGTATATGTAGATAACACTATAATGCTTGTTGGGTGCTTCAGCACTGGTGACGTGTTTATTCTTGTTAGAAAGAATTTCGCATATAATTGCCGCCCCTTTTTATTTAGGTATTATTATTTTTTTGCATACAAATGTTAGAGAAGGTCTTTTTTGTTGTTGATTAGTATTTTTTAATTTCTATTGTATCCATTAGATTTCAAAACATGCTTACCTAATTGCTAGCTCTTTGCAGTTGCAATGTTTCTTAGGAAAGATGAGTTAATTCGTTTGGCAAGAAGATACTACTATGTTTTGTAATTGATGCCAATATTATCGAAGACCACAGTTGAAGTTGAGTCGCAATCGACATTCCCTGGCCATTATCTATTTATCACAACTACATAGTTTTCTTTCAGAAGTTAACCATAATGTCATCCCGGAGACAATAACGAGTTTTTTTTTTAAAGAAATTATTTGATTTTATTAAAAATATCCATAAAAAGTAACTCAAACATCAATCCAATCAGATGTCTGTCTTATAGAAAACTAATTCAATAATCAACTTCTAATAAAAAAAAACAATGTTTTGTAAAGAATAACTTAATTAGAATTAATAGGTTGTTTTTTTTGTCAACAATTAAAAAATGGAATTATTTCAATTTATTTTGCTTTAATTTATGATTTTAAAATGGTAGCTATGATTTTATTTTTATATCGAATCAGAGCATAACCATTTAGAACATAAGGATTTCTATTCTTTGCTGCATAATGATGTCATGAGCCTTTGAATAAATATTTGGAAAGAAAAATGTAATTAACCATGAATGCCAACTGTCACTCGATATACATATGTAGGTACTGTATGTAAGTAGATACATCCCAGACTCAATAAAATGTGTATATGTACCAACATTGTTTACTTAAAAAAAATAATAAAAAAAAACATCAGTAGCAAAAAATTCCTATTATGCCTACCCTTCTGGTGATTTTAACAATCAAAAAATGAATCATACCTATTGCTTAAAGATTCATCTCAGTGTTCGTCTATTTTATTTTAGAATTTATTTATTTTTCGAACTTCATAGGTAGGTATAAAGATAAGCAAGTGCGTATTACTGTTTGAGTTTGTACCGTATATATTTTATTGTATTATTGATAAGAAAACATGAATAAAATCAACCTATGAATGCGATCAGTTTCGAAGGAACACGCGACACATTTACTGGAAAAAAATATTGACAGATGATGAACAGTGTTAACCAACAATAATCTAGAATTTATATTTGTTAACATGAATTATTTTAACATGTTGGCATGCATACCACCTACCACTTAGTCCAATCAGCAAAGACAAGCTCGAGTGTCTGCGGAATGGTTTAAAAAATTTACTCTAACATCACTTTTTTTTGCCACTACTATTATAAAATAAATTCACTGACGAATCTATTTGAAATATTGATATTGAGTGAAGTAAATGACATTACCCGTGTTTATTTGCAAAAAAAAAAACATTCCGCAGTAGCATTTTTAGTATTTGAAATATGGAAGTTACCTACTCTTGAACAGATGTCAAATCACACCTAATGAAGAGAGCTTTGTGGAATAAAAAGGAGAACGAAATCAAAATTATAAACAAAAACTTAATTTTTATGAACTTAAATGCAAAATATAATTAGATATACCTACAAACATATGTAAATACGAAAAACTTTGAAGCATATCTACCTTCTGTTAGTTAGAATACTTTTACATATGTAGATATCAAAACTGGATCTTTTGGAAATAGACCATAAAGTATTTTCATTTTCCATCCGTTGTTACATACCTACGTTATTGTTTTGTTCGGTTTAGCTTTTAAGAATATTCTACAAATATGTATTACCTACCTAATACCTGCATAAGTTGAAACTTTTCTCCATACCAGCTTTTTTTTCCAATTCATCGAGTTATTGAAACGAAAACAATTTAGGTACCTATAACATTTTTATTTAAATTAATACAAAATACAACAACTCGTTATGGCTGGTTTAATTTTTATATTGTAAAATCTGTTTAAAAATCTAAAGAGTTGCATGATTCATCAATTTTTTTTTTGTAGGTACCTACCTATAAAAAAAATACAATATTGGATTCCAGTTTTATTATTTTTCTTATGAACAATAAACATTACGCTAATAAAATATTATTTTTTAGTACATATAGAGTATGTACCTAGTTCTTTATTTAAAAAAAATCATCGAAATACCCACATATTGTCATTCCGATATTAATTAATTTACAAATCACTAACAAGTTAGGCAAAATACCGAATAAAATCATCAAAATCCATTCACCTATGCACCCCCACCACCCTGTCTACCCGAATCACCCCTTTTAAAGAAAATTGCTTTCTAACAAACAAAATAAAAATCGCAGAAAAAGAGAAAGAGAATCAACGAAAAAAAGATTACGAAAGTCTACTACAATTTCTTATCACACTCATACTTTTTTCGAAAGACAAACCAAAATAAATTTATTTTGATAATGTAAGAAGAAAGAATACAAAAGAAAATACACATAAATAATCTCTCTTTATATGTACTTGTAAAAGCAATTCAGGGCAACCAGAATCAGAAGAGACACCTCAGCATTCGGCCTCATGCATGAAAGCAAACAGAAACAGAAACAGAAAAAGCCCGGCTAGGTGGGTATACATACATATGTATTAAAAAAAAAAAAACTAAATAAATGCTAAATAAACGCTCTGTAAAAGCAAATATAAAACGTGTTTTTGAAAAGTCCACAAATGTCACAGTGGGGTGATATGTGTATGATAAGTGTAATAAATTAACCAAAAACAGTTAAAGAGCTTTCTATTTTGAGATATTTTAAATACCAACCGTTATTGACAACTAGGTATTTTACTTAAAGTTAATTATTAGTCATCTTTAGTTTACCGTTATTGACAACTAGGTATTTACTTAAAGTTAATTATTAGTCATCTTTAGTCTAAGAATATCACAATTAAACCGTATTCAATAAAAAATGACAAAGTTCACTTGTATAAATTAAGGTGGTTAAAAATTATCTAAATTATTTACATTTTTTTAAATTATTTGTAGAGCTAAATACACTAAACACTTTGACTGCGTTGCAAATTCTTACCTAAAATAACTTTATTTTCGCAACTGGCTGGGAAATTTAATCTCATTCTGAAATTTAAGAATTACCGCAGTTTTCAGTTCATTTTTGTATCAACCAATAACCTTATTTGGGCTTCCGACTCTTATTGCATGAGACAAAAGTCCATAATTGAATATTGAATTTATTTCCCAACTAAGTGGAATTTACAGTAGAAATGTTTTTCAAACACATTCTGCCCCACTGTAGAACGAAACGAAAACGAATTACAAAAATTAAAGATACGCGTGATAGTTACTCATTTTGTTTTATACACAGTACATAACACAGATGCAAAGCTGGCTTCATTGTAGTCAGTTTAGAGTGGTCGTGTTGTGATGTTCGTGATTAAAACGTTTTAAAACGTATCTAAACATTTAAAACGTATTAAAAAAAAAGATACCGGCAACAAATTTCTTTAAAATGTAAAATTTATACAAAAACAAAACTTAAAGAGAAAGAATGAGAGACTATAGATTGAACCTGCATACAAAAACAGCCAAACGAAAATGTATGTTATTTTTTTTAATTTCAATTCTAAACCAAAATATTTGGGATTTCATCAGAATTTTAGAAAATTTCGATTTCAATCGAAGAATGTTGTTATTCTTATCGTAGTCTCTCAATGTTTTCGTTGTCCTTGAATTACATACGTAGGTATTAACAAATTCACTGAAACCTTTTCCCGGTGTTTTTTTTCGCGGCCGTGCCTCTTTTTCTTTTTATTTTGTTTAAAGATACATAACATATGTAGGTATATGTATGACATTATCTACAACACTACGTTATCTTCTATTAATAAACCCTTGAAAACTATTTCGCGCTCGTTGTATTTTTTTTTTCTATAATTTATTTTTATAGTTTCTTTAGGTCAATAGGATGGGAAAATGTTGTTAAAAATCTGTCCTAGGTATATACATAGGTTCATCGAACTGAGATATGTATGTTGGTTGGTACTTGTACAGGTACACCTTAACCAGTCATGATAGAACTTTAAATATTGTGAAATTTATGTTGTTTTTTGGAAAAATATGATGCAATGTTCAAATTTAAATGGTGCATCTTCTTGTTATCAGAGGATGCGCTAAAATTGTGTTGCAAGGGTTGGCTGGATGGGAAAGCTAAGTATTGGTGAAATAATTTTCGTCCGACGTAGATTCATTATTCAGTGACGGTGTTTGACTTGATTTTTTAAACAAATTAAGTAATAAAAAAGGTTTATTGAAAATTATATTAAATTCGTTTGTGATCGAAACAAAAATAAAAGGTGTGTTCCTTTACTCTTGTAAGTAGGTATGTGATTTTATGCATGTCCAAAACTGTACATTTTATTTTTTAAATATGAACTTTGACAGATTTTTGTGTAGTTTTGGACAGTAAATTAGAGAGTTTCAAAGTAAAGGAACGCACCTAAAAAGTACAATTGATTAAAATATTTGAAAAATCTGTGTATAATTATTTTAATGATAAATGTAAACGAAAACTTCAGATCGTACGTAGTGTAGCAACCGCAATTGGAGCTACATATGTACATTTGCTTGTGAATGAATCATCATTGTGTTTTTATTTTGTCATAATAAAAGCAAAAACATTACGTTTAGCTGGGCTAGACGAGGTGGCCACAATGTTTGTAAAGAAAATATGATTGGTATTGATTTCAATATTTGGAACACATGTTCCACTCTCAGCTCTTTTGCTTGTAGAGCTCGCGAGCAATTCTGGTTCAGCGCTGCCTTGTATGTCTCTTGTTTTGCTGAATGTGGTTGCTGGATTTGATTTTAAAAACAGGAGCTTCGATTTAGTGCTCGTATAAAACACTACTTCAGAGGCGGCATCTTTGATGACTTATTGGCAAATTTCCATGTACATATCAAAAGTTCGTTGTCCTTGTTTTGTTTGCTTGGTTCCTTAATCACTCAATCTGTCCTCATACGGGCCAAGCCCCCCTTCCCCATCTGGACGATCAGACCTTAGTATAACTCCAACAATGGTGAGGCGGATAAACAGCTCCTTTTAGGCCTGAGCCTGGAATACATAGTTAAAGTGTGCACTAATTCAGCCTGACTGGAACTTCCGCAACGCAATCCTTGATTCCATCTGGGGAATTCTTCCCTTTGCTAAAAGAAGAAGTGTTTTGACAAAAAAAAAAAAAATATTTTATTGATTATCTATACCTCCAATCTTTAATAGATTTATTTAATAACTTACTTTTTCCTTAAAGAGATTCTTATCAATATTATTTTTTTTTCCATTTCAGCTACATTTAAAATTTTGTGGTGTAATTTTGATTATCAAAATCTAACCAAGCGGTTCGATATAAATTCGCCTCTAAAGTAAATGAATGGGCTTACGGACCACAACTAGAACCACAATTTTATCGACTGCTACAGAAAGTCTATGCAATATTGAATTGCCATCAACTTCGTTATCGGTAGGAGCACTTTTAAAATCAACTATATTTCTGCATCCCGATGCAGCAAATTCGGGCAAAATGGCACCAGCTCTCACTGAGCCGTTAAGCCCGACCAATAAATTATCTTCATCGGCGGCATCGGCTTCTCCAAGACCAACTGCCGCAGGCAGTCCACTTCAAATCAATAACAACAATAACAACAACACCAATAACAACAACAATAATAACAGTCAGGCCAATAATAATAATGACAGCAGCATTGAATCTGTAGCTGATAATTCAAGCGTAGAAACAAATTCGGTTCATAATATAAGTGGCAGCGACAAAGAGAAAATAGTGGAAGGTAAACCAGCGCCAGTAGCAACATCAGCAGCACCAGCAGCAGCACCACCTTCAGTCGCATCGTCGAAAGGAGCTTTTCAGCTGGCATTCGAACAGAGTGTTGGAGTTCGAAAGACACCTACGCCTACAGTGGTGAATGGTGGGGAGGCTTTGTCTGCCAATTCTTCTCAAATGGGCCCCATGTGTGACTCAAAATCATCGCAACCGCCTTCATTAGGACCTAACTCTTCGCCTTTGATAAAAGCAAAGATTAGCCACATAGACGCTGAGACTGCTGCGAAAATAATAACTTCACAATTTGAAGATTTCCCTAGCGATATTGAGGAGGCTATAACAGCTGAAATTTGTCTAAGACAAAAATTAAAATCTACTGAAGAAGAACAGCAAGGGCAACAAGAATCGCAAGTAGCAAAAGTGGAAGACGACAAACATAGCGATTTGAAATTGGGTGAAAATTTATTCGAAGAACCCAAAAAGCCAATGGATGAAACAATCATCAAATCAAGTGATGAAACTCCGCAATCAGTAAAACCGGAAGATGAAACCCCTGCACAGCAAATTTCTTGCGAAACAAAAGAACCATTGTTTTGTGAAAAGCTAGAAGCGAAGAACGAAGAGGTCGTCATCAAGCCCCAAAAAGTTAATATAATCTCGGTGCAGGAACTTCCACCAATTAAAACAGACTCGACGGTAACAGCATCAGAGGATGACAATATCGAAGGTGAGTTGTGGGAATTTGAAGTTTAGAATCAGAATAACTTTTTTCAACCTTTTCAGAACGCTTAAAACAACTGGACAGTACAGATGATTGTCCGATGCCTATCAGCCAGGAAACTGGCGACCAAATACCAACCACGCCTCTACGCAATCCTTCAGCACAAGTTATTTCGTCGCAGCTTACGCCGACCAACACCACGAATATCCCGACAACACCTTCCTTGTCGTCTTTGACTCCTCTCAGCACAAGTTCCACCTTGTGCGGTAGTACTGGTGGCCATGCAAAAGAATTCAAGGACACCAACAGCGAAATTGATCATGATATCGATGATGACTTGCTGCAGGTGTTGAAAGGTTTTGACCCCAATGCTGCCGGTACTGATATCTGTGACTTGGCTGGGTTTCTAAGTGAATACGGGATGAACTACGAAGATGTTAATCCACCAACGGCCAAGGAAAATCCAATCAAAGAAGTTCAGCTTGAAATCGAGAAGAATCAGCAAACAATGCAGCGAAAGATCGATTTCCTGTCAAGACGTTTGCGTAAGTTGCAAGCACGTTATATGAGCAAGCAGGCCAGCGAGGAAATCTCTGGCCTGTTCGAGTGGTCAGCACGGACAACAAAACGTAAAAATAGTAATGCAGATCATCAGCAAATGACATATGCCGAAGAAAGGTATCATCCTGTCACAACGACAACAATGCGAAGTTTTCTCAAAAAAATTGAGAATGCAGCTAGTAGTGCTCAACAAGTTTCTCCAGAGAAAAAAATACAACAAGCAAATGCGGGGAAAATAGTTGAACCACCTCTCCCTGCTCCCCAAGTGGAAGTAGTAGTTCCAACTTTTGATGAAAAAATAACGGAGGAGATAGGTCATGTTTCGGGAAGATTGCAGGCAGAAATGCGTGAAGTACAAAGTGCGATAGATTCAGATGCTACAGCATCGAGTTCTGGAGGCGAATCTGCCGATGAAATGGTTCCCTACAACAATCTCTCACAGGATACATTGCCAATGTAAGATTTAGAATTACCTATCTATTTTGGAGGACATTTTAAAACACTCTTTTGCCTTTTTTTTTAGATCAAAACGTGCGGCATGGCGATATTCACGTGATCGTGCAGCAATAGCATCTCGATGGTCATGGTTGATGTCTCAGATTTCCGATTTGGAATTTAAAATTCGACAACACACAGAACTTCATCAGCAATTGCGTCAACGCAAGGGCAAGGTTATAATGGTTGACACATCAGAAGCTGGTAATCTCGCAACAGGAGCTGCTGCTGGCAGTGGTCCTAATGGCTATCGTGGTGTGTTGCCTGGTGCAACGACGTCAAAGACATTAGGAGGATTTACATCAGCGGATGAGACGGATCTTGAAGCAACTATTGATGAATCACTTGAATCATCCCAAGGTGCCTGTCGAACACGAGCCTTTCAAAGTAGTTTTTATCGCAAGAGGAAGCTTTTCCAAACGGCAAATGTACATACGATATCAAAAAAAGCCGCAAGACCGAGGTGAGTTAAATTTTATTTAAATATTAATAATACATAAGAATGGCGACGATTGATCGGTCCTATAAATCTCATAATGTTATGAAATAGATATATGGTCTTTCAAAAAGTAGAATTAATTCCATATAAAAACCAATCCAGCTAAATCAACAGATTATGTAGGTTCCGCTTCCGTGGGCTAGATGTTCCCTGAACTTTTGTGTTCTATCAAATATTTAAACCTCAAGTTATATGATAACTTCATGCTCTTCGTGAGTCTTGTAGAACCTGAATTTTTATCGAATAAATTGTTCGCCAACAGAAATATGCTATAAAAACGAATAATATGCTATAAAGAGGTCAATACTATAATTTAACGAATAAACTTAAACTGTTATGTTATTTTAAAAACAACAAGGCTCAGAAATACTTATTATTAATATATTTTAAAATCAAGTAAATAATAATTACAGTTTAACGGTACTCACGCTTTTAATTTAAAAATTGAGGATCTTAATCTATAAATGTTACTTATCTTTTCCGACGTTAATGTTTTCAGCACAATAAAATGCGGTTGTCAGTGGCCATTACATCCTTGCGCTTTGTGCACTGGACGTTCTGACCCAACAGCGCCTCGAGACCTCGCAGACACCATGATGAAGTCTCAAAGAGTTGCGTTACTTGATCCTGGTTTCCACCCGGTTCTGAGTTTTTCCGAAGGTTTGTTTATATTTCTTGCTTTTGTAATCAAATTCTTATTATTGCTAACTGGTCTTTTTAAAATTTTGCTTTCGGTTATTTAGATATTTCAAATTCGGTTTTCTTTGAGAAAATATCTCGAGATATTGATTGGCAAAATCGCGTTGCACGTAGTACTGCAAAAACAGTTATCCGAGGTGCACTCGCCGCCCAACGAGCAGCCGAAAAGGAAGAACAACGCGCGAATAATGCCACAAGTGGACGAATAACACCAAATACGCCACATAATGCGAATACATCGTCATCGTCAAACTATGGCGGAACAACTGGCAAGAGAAAGTACACAAAACGAAGTCACCAGGATGCACATGGCGGCGGAAGTCATTCGACAACGCCACTTGTGGCCAACAGTAAATTATTGTAAACAATAAAAATCTGATAAAAATTTTATTAACATAAAACAAAAACAATTTCGCCATCCTTTCTCTCTTTCTCTCTTTTTCTTTGCATTATGTGTGTGTGTGAATATGGTTTCTTTATGTGGTTTGCTGCTTTGCCGTTGCTAGAGGTGGGAAAAAGCTCAAAGAAGCATCATCGACAACGGAATCGATCACCGGATTACGTTCCATATCCACGAAAACCAACAAACAACAACAACAACAACCATCAGACGCTTTCATCTCACCAGTCTCTTCACCGAAATGTCGAGCAATCCAATCATCTCCCAGCACATTCATCATTGAACTACCAAAACTCAAAAAATAATAAAATACGAAAACTATCGTCAGCATCTACAGCAGCAACAACAACAGCAAAACTTAATAACAATAGCGGAATCCATTTATCCAGTAATAACATTCTAAATCCAAACAATTATCAGCAACATCTCAATAATCAGCAGCATCATAGCTATAACAACGAATTGAATTTCCTCCATTGCGACAGTCTCGATGGAGACTCGTCCACCAATGGCTTGATGATGGGCCCAGCAGGACGCAGTAGGACATCGTCACCAACACACGCTAGTGGACCTCATAGGTATGAGAGGTGAGTTTTTAAAAAGGAATCCTTTATTCACGGAAACAGAAAGTGAAAACTTGTTTCTATTGCTTTCAGATCTCTTGAAAGAAGGAGTCGTACTTCGTATGACATCGACAACATTGTCATTCCGTATAGTGTGGCGGCGGCGACACGTGTTGAATTGCTACCATACAAAGAAATTCCAACGCCAAAGTAAGAGAGTCAAAGAACATCAAACTTTGAGACCTATTTTATTTTAATTTTATTTAAACTAGATGGCGAATAATAGATTGCGATGCTGAAGATATCAGTCAAAATGCAACCAATAAGGAAGGAGAGCAAAATTCTGAAAGAACCAAGGAAAGCCAACCAGTTGAATCCATTAGCTTAGCAGCCAACCCAAAAGAAGGAACTTCTAAAGCATCGGTAGAGGGGAACAAAGAGAAAGGAAATATCTCTGCTACTAGTCAGTGTGATGAAGGCGGCGAAAGTGAAGAAGAAGATATATCTGACGAAGCAATGATACTGCGTCATGAACGTGCTCTCACTGAAGAACGTCGAAAATTCCAAACCTTCTTGAAATTTCCATACAGCACGAGATCACGAGCCAATCGTCGCATAGACAGTCGTGCTGAATCGAGTGGAACAAATACTCCAGATCCGACATCGCCAGCTCCAAATACACCAAGTGTAGGAGGAGATCAAGAGGTAAATGTTTGTATTGATAGAAAATAAGGATTTTTTTTATTGGAAATTGTTGTTTTGTTTTTAGTCGATTCCATCACCATTTGCTCCTTCAACACCATTGACTCCGCTTGAAAGTATTGCTGAAACCGGAGAAACTTCTAGTAGGTTTTAAGGTCTTTTCAGTTTGACGGCAGATATGATATTTTTTATGTTTATTTCTTTTCAAAAGGTAATCCATCAGCCTTAGATAACACTCCTTCGATTATGAGTCTTTTGAATGCGATAAGTAAAAAACAAGAGCGTCGCAGAACGGTATCAACCAAAAAGGAAAAAGATGAAAATCGTAGGAGCTCTACTCCTGATCCAAGAGATGTGAGTGTCATTAGAAAATTAGACTGAATTCTTTCCCTTTGGAATTAATAAAACGAAAATGAAAATAAACAGATCGAACATTCAACGACAAAAGATATAGAAATATGCATCTTGCTTAGTTTGGAGTGGGCCAGAAGTTATAAGTTAATTCTAAACTTGAATAACTTTTTATTTGTCTCAGAAAGGACGATTAGCTTATTTCATTAAGAAATCGCAGTTAGCTTTATTTAGCTCTATTGAAAAGATTCTTCAATGTTTTTGCTAAGGATTAACAGTTCGTTCGAGCACCATTCGGGGTTCAGTTCATCTTTTCCTTTGAATACGATAGGCATGTATATTCCTTAGCATTACGTGCTCTAGTACTCTAACATCTTATTCAATCTTATGTTTACTGAAAAATACAAAATTGAGAAATTTATTTGAATAGGCATTAAAGAAAAAATGAAGAACGGGTGCTATTCCCTTAAACGTTATTAAATCCCTGTTTTGAGGACGTGGTTCATACTGGAATTTAAGCGCCATCTACTGTGAAGTACTAAAACTCTGTTTAAATAATAAATCAGTGTAACCAACCATTAGAAAAATATTTAAAAGGAGATACCGATACAAATTATAAAATCTAAAACCAAAACATCCATTGATTGCCACTCTTACTGGCTGAACAATATAGCTGTAGTTGAAGTGCATTCAACTTTGTAATCTTGCTACAACAACAAGATTTACACTGTAGCGCTGCATACCATTTTCTTTCCTTTTAACTATGACAGTGCTTCAACAAGCTACAGGTTGATCATTGTGTTCAGTCAGTTATTATGGAAATCATATCGAAATTCATAAAATTTGAATTCCTCATTTTGTATTCTTTTAAATATGTGTATTTCTCTTTTATTATAGCTTATTCCGCCCTATGAACCCATCAAATTTCCTATTCCAAATGATCTCTTTGAATCAATGCTGAAGATGATGCCGGATGAGTATCCTCCACCACAAGAAGACTGCCCACAATCAATTAAAAAACCTTTAACCACAACAACAACTTCAAATGGTTTTGTCGATACGATTAACTCCCAGCCAACGGCGAGTGTTGCTCAAAAAAATGTCTGTGATCAAAATAAAAAACTAAATAATAACAAAAACGCTTTCGTAACACTTAACAACTTAACAACCAAAAAAAGCATGGAACACATAACGGGCGAGGAGGAAGAAAAAGAAACTGATGAACACCACTACCACGATTATTATTCACAGGATGCACTTGTTAATGGTGATAGTATTAATGATCAAATGAGAGCTCCACCGCCTCCACCACTACCACCACCAACGCCAGGGTTGATATTCCAGCCATCATTAATGTGCCGAAATAATTTACTCGGTTGCAGTGATACCGAATCATTGGACTCGGAAAATGAAGGCGATGATGATCCCAACGATCCCGAATGGAAAGAAGAAGAAAAACGCAAGTAAAAGATTATCAAACATCAGGAATTTATGTATTTTTGTATTCTTGGCAATTTATCTCTGTTTTAAGTTGTTAAATTTTTACTTTCATTCAATTTTAAGACAATAGGAATTTTATGTTGTGGTTTTATTCAGTGGCTTCAACATTATAAACTAATGCAAGCTTGCAATATGATTTCACAAAATGTCTTGGGGTATATCTTGATTTTACCTAGTTTTACTATTCTTTGTTCTTAACTTTGATTTAGTTTTTTATTTTGAATTTATCAGATTTATTAACTTTTATTATTTAAATTACTCAAAAAAATCGATGGTAAAAAATAATAAAATGTAAAACATAGACAAAAATATGTCCATTTTATTTGTTGTTAAACACAAAATAATTGCTTATTATTTGTGTGCATATGTTTGCACGACAATACAAAGAAATGTAAACTTTTATTATAAATATGTCAAAAGGCTTGTATTTGTAAACCATGTTTAAAAAATTAAAGAGTCATGAAACTATCAACCCTGTTCTGCTATCCGTGTTACAACTAATCATACAATTTACCCGCTTCCTGTCTTACGACTTGCCTATCCGTCTTTCTAAAAATATGTATCTATGTATGTAACTCTTATTATTTCCGAATAGTAGAAGTTTCATATTCGATCTAATTCAATGTCCTTTTTTAACATTTTTGGCTTTTATCTTAAGGATAGCAGAATAATTTTGGTTTTCCCGACCGAATTTAGAATATGACCTGTACATGGATTTAAAGACGCATTCTTCTTATTATTTAGAATAATCAAAAGGCACACAGAAAAAATATTTGAATCGAAATTTTTAAATCATTTTTATAAAAAATAAAAAAAAACAATATCGCAATCGTAAAGAAAATGTCTATTGTAAAGTTTTGATGTGCTTTTTGTGTATAAAAGGACTTGATTTAACATCACGAAAGTCCAGACTTAAGTATTTATCGATGTTCTCACCCAGGAGCAATATACTCAGTTAGTAGTATTGTGCTCAGTAAACGTTTCCAAACTTATTCACAATAATTAATTATGTTTTATTGAATTTTAAAAATAGTACGCTTGCTGCTTAGTGTTGAAAGATTTCTGTTCGTAGTCATTTTTATTTAAATAAATTTCTGTCATACAAAAAAAAAAAAAAATTAAATTTAACAAAACAAAAGTTAAATCGGGAGCCTAGCTTTCTAAATTTAAACAAATAAATAAATAGTTTTTATAATTAAGTGTTTATTTAAAAACAAGGAAAGTTCTTATAACTTTTTTTCTTTTAATTTTCTTAAACGAAGGTTTTCATAAAATCTTTAAAAAAATCGACATTAATGTATAAAATAAAAATGTAAAAAAATAAATTTATGAAATATGTAATATCTAAGAAGTTTTTGTAATCATTTGTTGGTAGTATTTTTATATAAAAAAAACATGTTCTTACATACATATACATACATACATAAATACATATAGATTATTTTTTTTCTTAAGTTGTCGATTTTTCACATTGTAAATAATTAATTAATCTTTTATGCTTATTTAAGTTTTAAGTTTGCTCAGCAATAAAAAGGGAATATAAAATATTTGAAGAAAAAAAGAAGCAAATCAACTAAATCCGATAACTTCGTTATTCAATTATTTGTTTATTTTTTCTTACTTTTTTAAACGTATAAAGAAAACAACTTAACAAACAAAAAAAAACAATAAAGTGAATTATCACAAAAAAGTTTTTACTTCAAATTAAACAAAAAAAGATTAAACTTGTAATATAAATGAATTAGGTCTTAAAGAAAAAATTAATAATACATTTATATTAGATTTATAAAACAATTACACTATGTAATATAATGTTTAAATGGTTCTGAATTATTTAGAATATAAATCATGATGTATAAATGGAGGTGTCAACATTAAATATATATATAAAAAAAATATAATTAGCTTTCAAATGAAAACAAATTATTAACTGTAACAAACATTGGAAAATCAGAATAAAAATATATTTAACATAACGCAAAAAATTAAGAACACAATAAAAAAACTATAAAATAAATTTTTTTGATTTTTATTTGAAAATGCTCGGCATTAGGTCAATTTTAACAACGCAACTTTTTGGGTCACATACTTTGGACACGCCCCTTTTGGAAACGCCTCTTTTTGGACATGCCCCTTTTGGAAACACCTCTTTTTGGACACACCCCTCCCTTTTTGCGGGCACTGTCCTTTTCGGCAATTTTCTTTTTGGACCCGCCCCTTTTTGACCACGCCCCCTTTGAAACGCCTTTTCATGTCCTAAGTTTACCACCCCTTTTTCGGCATTTTTTTGACACGCTCTATTTCATTTTCGCACTTTCTCATAATTTTTGCGTACCACGAATTTGAACGACCAAAACCCTGGATTTCTGTTAAATTTTGAATTTTCAAATATTTAAAACGCTTTTTTGAAGCTTGTGGTTATCGTAGCAAAATTTTTTGGATACCAAAATGACCGCTGATTGGTCAAGATTATATTGACATATAAATTTTGAAAATCGGTTGGAAAATAGCAAGAAAATTGTCAATATTGTAAAAAATATGCTTTTTTTCCTATCAAAGCCCATAAGTCAAAAAAATTATGTGCACCCCCATACATTTTTTATAACGGAAAATTCGTGAGCAATGTATCTATCTATAGACACCTCAATCATAAAGATCGGATCAGTATTTTCCGAGTTATAGCCGATTTTCCACAGCCAAATCGAAAATTTCCCATTTTTTCATACATTTACCTTGAAAATAATTAGAACATTAAAAAATTTCTAAGTTGAAGGTAAATGTATGAAAAAACAGAAAATTTTCGATTTGGCGGTGGAAAATCGTCTGTATCTTGAAAAATACTGGTCCGATCTTTATGATTGAGGTGTCTAAAGATAGATACATTGCTCACGAATTTTCCGCTAATTAAAAATTTAGAGGGTTGCATACAATTTTATTGACTTATGGGCTTTGATAGGAAAAAAAGCATAATTTTTACAAAATTGTCAATTTCTTTGCTATTTTCCAACCGATTTTCGAAATTTATGTCTCAATAAAATCTTGACCAATCAGCGGTCATTTTGGCATCCCAAACATTTTGGTACCTTAACCATGAGCGTAAATATAACGTTTTGAATATTTGAAAATTCAAAATTTAACGGAAATCCAGGGTTTTAGTCGTTCAATTTTGTGGTATGCAAAAAGTGCGAAAATGAAAAAGAGCATGTCAAAAAAATGTCGGGGTTTGAAAGGGGGTGGTTAAAAAGTTTGTACTCAAAAGGGGGCGTGGCCAGAAAGGTGTTTCTGCAAAAAAGCCAGGTAAAACGGAGCGTGGCTCAAAAGGTGCTCCACCAAAAAGGAATGCTGTAAAAAAGGGGCGTGGTCTAAAAGAGGCGTGACCAAATAAGGAAGTGGGCAAGATATTGGCCAAAAAGCTGTTGCCAAAAGATCACGGCCTCATAAAGGGTGGGTGTTGTCTGGTTCTCCAAATGTCTCCGTCCAAGCTACCTAAAGAAATCTGTAAATAGCGATATTTCTGCAAACAAGTTTCCTAAGAGGATGTGGTTTTCGAATTTTTACGATTGATAAGACTTGTGTTGTTTTTATTTTATTTTACATTATAATTCAATTTGACTTTTTTTAAGGGTTTAATTTCGTTCAATTTTAAGTATTTAAATATAATATACAACAACAGATTACATTAATTTCTTAATACTTAAACCTTAGATAAATGTTAAAATTTACTAACAAAATAATCAGAAAAGTTTTTTATGTTCTAAGATTATTTAAATTACAACAAATAAGTTATGAGAAATTGTAAGGCATAGTGTTGGATTAGAACAAAGATATCATATAATTTCAAAGTAATTTATAAATGTCACCTTTGCTAACATTTAACAATTTTAAAATTTGATAAAAAATATAAATTAAATTATATATTCACAATTCTTAGTAATTTACATAATTTTTCGATAGCTTTTTTGATAATTTTAGTCATCAAACGTAATTCAAGGAACAAATTTTGATATCCTCGTACAGATACAAGGCTTTAGCACATCCAATACCCCACGATATAATACCGGTGAGGAAAAATATACCATCTTTTGACTTCACCTGTGAATTAAAAGAAAAACATAAAATTTAGGTAACCCTAGATTCTCATCCAAATTTAATAATTCCTTTACCTGGAATGGTCCACCAGAATCGTCCTGACATGAATCTTGCCCACCAGTTTCGTAACAATCACATATCCAGAATAAATTCCTGCCGTCTGATTCGCAGAAACATTGACTTGCATTGGTCATTGCTAACGGTCGGTTCCGAAAAGAGTCTTAACGCTTTAAGCATACAATATCTTATGGATAAGTTTGAGCTTCCGTACGTCGATACTACATAATGTGGTTACTAAGTGACAAAACTTCAAAGAAGATTGTGTGCAAAAAAACGTTTTCAATCAAAGGAAACGGACTCCTGGCCTCATTTGACACGAACTGACCTTACTCATCCAGACAATGGGCTGCGGTAGCGATCCACTTCTCAAACAACCAACTTCACCTAAAAAAAATAAACTAAAAAAAAAAATAAGAAAACAAAATATAGATTTAATACAACCCAAACATGAAATAAACCCAAACGCATGAGCATTTCCATTTTTGAAATTGAAAAAAGTAGTTGAATTTTGCAAATTTAACCATCTCTAATGACTTCGATCCACTTTTGTTAATTATGTAAGCAAAATGCCTTACAAACTTGAATCTGAATAAAGTATGAAATTTGTAGCCCTTAACCCTTTCAAAACATAAACACCTTATATACGTAGTTTGCTTGTTTTTTTTTTTAATTAAATTAACTTTCTACAATCGATTTCGTTCGAGTTTATTTTAGAATCATTTTAATTCTGAAAAAATCTCTTAATGCACCAATTTGTGTCTCAACTTCTACATATGTAGTTGCCGCCTATTTCTTGCTCGAGAAAATTGCTCCTTTAGCACTATCAACTAAATCAGCGAAAATGTCTTTAAGCTCGGCCACACTAGTAGGGAAGTTATTGATTGGCTCAACTCCGATCTCATCGCCAGGCTTAATGCCTTTGACAAAATTATACGCGATGGCATAGCCTTTCCTCGTTTCAATGAGTCCCTGTTGGGCAAATTTCTCAGCCTCTTTAGGATAGCACATTGATGCAATGCCACCAGCCCCGATGCCGGTGTAGATAATCTTCTTGAAGAAACCTCCTCGAACGGCCAGTATGAGCCCAGCAACACCGCCAATAGCTATAGCTCCAACTCGTGGCATAGTGTTATCGGGTTCATTGAGGTAATCAATCGTAGCTGGAAGGTTTTTTATGATAAACAGAAGATAAAGGTGAAATCTGGTATATATATTTACATTGGGAATGCGCTACTCCCGTCGCAATTATATCCTCGAAGTTTTTCTTCTGTTGAGCAACAGCTTTATAAGCCGAAGTGGCTTCGATGCGAACAGCTCGAATTCCACTTTCGATAGCTTCACGGGCCTTGGAATCTTTGGGTGGATGTGGGATGGGTTTCGGTCTGTAAAAATTGCAATTTAGTTTCTATCGGAAAAGAACTTTTGGAAACTAGTTTTTACTTGTTCAATGAATGCAATGGAGCATAGATTGGCAATTCAGATGGCTTGCAATTATAGTGGGCCAACTCATTTTCTGTAGATGCTGCCTTTGAGGATTCGGCAGATTTGACTAGAACTGCTGCTGCCAATGGTGGAGCTCCGTAGGCTAATTTCGCGAACATCGTCTTTTTTGGGGAATGCAGTTATTTGATTCAATTGATTACAAAACTAAAAACGAGTAAGATAATAAGTTATAAATAAAAGTTTTTTATAAAGTTTAAAGAAAATTAAAAGAAAAAATTACCTCCGCCGATGACTGACATTGCATAACGTGTTGACAGTTCAAGACTCATAAAATGAAAACGTTCAGTGCGAATAGGGAAAAATAAGGAGCAATCAATGTCGTTTTCGTTTGGACGTTCGGTTCGGAGTACTCGCTGTACCCAGAGTATTATGTTTGGAGCCTTTTACTGTTTCAGTTCATAAAGGAGTAAACACGGAAAATAAAAACATACATAGGTGTACAAACATTATCATCATATTACATGTTAAAAGTGATAAATGCTAATAATGTCATTTCTTTATATGGTTACATTTGGTAGTGAGTAGATTTAGGAGATTTTTCATATTCGATTGGAATCAAAATAAAGTGAAACATGGCATTTTTAAATTTTAGGATAAGACGGCACTTATAAATAAATAAATATCAAGCAAGTGTACTCACCGCAAACGTTTTGAGCGGGGTCATCATCATCGAAAACGACATAAATTTCATGAAAGAACAAATTCATTCAAATTTATGAATATCCTTAGAGTAATCTTAAACAGTGTTGTCCAGGCAATGCGTTGTATAAATAATTAGATATCTTCTTCATATGGCACTGGCATTTTAATCTGTCAATTTCGAATGGATTAATGAACTTAAGCGGACTTTTGTGAAAATTTTAACTGAGGTACTAATTTGGGACTGTGATTTTTCCACTGCACGCTTTGAAATTAACATTTCAGTTTTGTTAGTCGATTTACGCTGCTGCATGAAAAAATCATTTTTAGAAATTATTATTTGGTATCAAACATCCCTGTAAATCGTTAAAAGAAATTGATAGATTCCTTAAACCACTGATAAAACTCTGAATGTGCTCATTGTTATCTTGGTACCTAAACAACAACAAAAATATTTTCTGAGTCTGACAGTGAGTCAACACTTCAACGAGCTGATTCCTTGCTTCTCTTGTTTTCTTTGCATTTCTGAACAAAGTGCTACAAAATTAATAATACCATTTAACAAAAAGAAATATTTCACAAAGTTCTCTATACAGCTTTATAATGTCTAAACCAAATACGAATTCCGAAGACAACGTTGCCAGTGATGATGAATTCCAAGATGCCGAATCAAAAACAAACCAAGAAATTATCGATGAAATTGTTTCCAAACAAAGTGAACTCACGTTGCAGGATAACACCGATGACAAAGACTTGGAACATCTTGATGTAATCGATAATGAGAACAAAAAGTCCGCCACTGATATATTCTCCGACTGCCACGATGATCTCATCGACGAGGAACATTTGCGAGAATTGGAAAAGGACCTAAGTGACGAACAAAAACTCAAAAATAAGGAAGAAGCCGAGACGCTCAAGCAAAAGAGCAATGAACTTTTCAAGTGCGAACAATATACAGAATCTGTGGAGATGTACACGAATGCCCTCAAACTCTGCCCGCTCGAATACACCAAAGAAAGATCTGTTTTGTATGCCAATCGGGCAGCGGCGAAGATAAAACTTGATTCGAAAAATGCAGCTATTGATGATTGCACCAAGGCCCTGGAATTGAATCCGGATTATGTGCGTGCGCTGTTGAGGTAAGCCATTGGGTATAAACTTTTGGTTTTTAGGACTAAACGATTTTCTTTTCAAGGAGAGCGAAGCTATTCGAAGATACCGAGAAGTTGGATGAAGCACTGGAAGACTACAAGAAAGTTATTGAACTGGATAAAGGGAATATAGAAGCTAATGAAGCTCTTGTTCGATTGCCACCGCTCATCAACGAACGCAATGAAAAACTCAAAGAGGAAATGATCGGCAAACTTAAGGATCTGGGAAATATGATTTTGAAACCTTTTGGCTTATCCACCAATAATTTCGAGATGAAACAAGATCCATCCGGATCGTATTCGTTTAATTTTAATCAAAATAAGTAGTCTCGTTTTAAACAATTGAAATTATTAAACTATACGAAAAACTTCGATTTCTATTTAGATTTCTAGACCTTTTTGCAGGCTTTAGCATTATATAAAATATGTATTGTACAATAAACTATGATTAATTTTCTATAACGAAACTGCCAGGTGTTTCAACGTCTTACTTTTAGTGAGCATCAACAAAGAAGCTTCTCCAGACAGATCGGTAACTTATAGCCCTTATAGGATTAGCCGAGTTGAAGAGCTTTTCCCCAATGAAATCAATACTAAGGGTTCAAGGTAGAGAATTTGACATGCCCATGAGTGAAGTTAAAAGCACTGAACAACGATATGGCAATATGGCTGTTTAGCCGCAGATTTCTCACAAAAAGCACGAATAAACAACAAATGAAATATACAGTTATTTTCTGCAGTTAAAAAATAATGTTACTGTAAGAATCCAAAATGGGGATATTATGGAAATTACTGATAGAATAGTTCGGCAACATGACATAAATTCTCCAGTGCGCACTGGGACAGGGAACATCAAATAGAGTTGATGTTATCTACGAGAATTTTAACACTATTCAAATAACCATTGCTAAAACTTGTTGTACCTATCATAGAAACTATTCCAAAAACCACTGTCAAAAATAACGGTACTTATTTTACAAAAGACTTACAATAAAGCAGGAACAAATTTTACATTAAACCCATTATTAAGAGCACCTCTCGTAGAACAGTTTTTTGGTTTTTGACAAAGTCCAAAAATTTCTTTCAATACATTTTGAATAACAAAATAAAATTGAAATAAAATTGGTGGAAATTTGCAGTTTTGGGAAGTAAACTAAACCGGTTTAATTTAATTTGTTTATACTTTTAAATTTATTTTTTGAATAATTATGCTCCGCGAACCTACAACTGCTGCAGATGAAACTGGGATTCATTCTCGCTTGTACAACCCTGAAGAACACAACCTTTATTAATCGACTACCTACATTGTTACTCTTGGTTCACAATACATTTTGTTCTACTTTCAACCTACTTTTTGTCTTCGCTAGGTGTATTCACCTATAATCTCTGTCTATATAAGGTGTTCGAGTTTTGTACTTAATTTTTTATCCAACTTGATTGATTGATTTTCTATTACATGGAAAAACAATACTACTACCCAAAGAAGCCTTAAAAGTTATGAGGCTTATTAACGATGACAAAAAATATATTTCATTGAAATAGTTAAAATAATATCAGGAGAATTAGTAGAGCTCTAGCCGTTGAATAGACCGGTCTTTCCATTTTATTACAAATCTACTATGTGTGTTTTAAAAATTTATGTATTCTTTTAAATTATTAAGTAAAAAAATAGGATAAATTTAATTAACGAGTTCTACTCTAAGGATGTAGACACTTGAAATGAAATCCAAGCCCAAAAAAATATCTCCATCATCTGGGTTTGGAAGTAACAAGTCTTCATTGAATGCACCGCACCATAAAACTATTCCAAAATCATCTTCGACCACCAGAAATACCCGCAAAGAGCCAACAATTAAGGAAAAGGAAAAACCGATTATTGAGGACGATGATAAGGATTTGAATTCTGGTTTTGGAGATTATATTCGGTCGCCAGAGGGTGAGTTTTATTTTTTAGGGAAAATTTATTTTTCTTAAGATTTATTTTATGCATCCGCAAGTGAAGTTAAATTTTTTATTGAAAAATGTCTTTATTCTGGAAAAAAATATACAAAATAATAATTGTTATGAAAATATAAAATTAAAACGTAGTATGGTAAAAAAAACATAGAGACTTATTTGTCATACGGTGTAAGACTTTTTACGCCATTTGACCATTTTTCCTTGAAGTTTCAATTTGCGAAATTGAGCTTTGATTATGAAATGTTTAAATTTTTTATGTAAAAAAGGGTAAATCAAGCCTAATTTATACATTCAAGCGAATTGAAAATTTTAAATAAGAAACTAGTGGTCTTATTTTTATAAACGTTGTTTAACTTTAGACAATTGTCCAACTTTGTAAAATAAGTTCAAAAACCTTGTTTGTTGTTGTCATATGGCTGCCTAACTTAGACATAAGAGTAGATTGTCTTAACCGTGAACAATGCGATATTTATTTTTATTCAATTAAGCATATTTCCACCAATTTGAAAATAGTTAGAACGTGTCAGTAAACTAATAAATACGACTGTAGGTGTTTAAAATTTCACGCCAGTTATTCATTACGAATAAATTATTTTTTTGAATTACATACATACACATACATATGTAGATATTAACTAATATTTAAATTTTTGTATTTTAATTATTCCTTTTTTGTTACCTTAAATTCAATATATTTGAGTCCTATTTTTTTATTTTATTTTTATTTTTTCTTTAGCGACCGAAATGATGAAACTGTTTGTTGTAGCCAATTCAATTGTCATCATTTTAACCATGGCATGGCCAAACTTGAAGGAACTCTATAAAATGTTTGAAGAATGGTATTTTTACAAAAATCTCTAAACACAAAAATTAATTCTTAATTTTCTAAAAAAAAAAAAACAATATAAAATCTAAAAAAAAACAAATCATGGTTGGACCGTTTATGCAAGGAATGCTCCTGATGGGCGTTATGTATTGGTATTCCAAAGGAATGATCAATATGATAAATGAATACTATCGATCCGAATTTCAAAAGCAATTGGAAACTAATCCGTCGGCGATTAAAAAAACCATTGGATCTGATGAAATTGAACTTTTATTAATAAAACAAGCAAAAGAAATTCCTGCACCCTTTTCAGAGGAGCATAATATTTTGACAAGTGAATTTTCCAATATTAATCATATTACTGCGGATGTGTGTTTAAATGAATCTGAGCTAAATCGTTTTCTAAGAATAACTTTATTGGTATGTTTTGGCTATAATTCAAATTCGTTAGGCCGTGTGTCAAATATTTAATCGCGCTTGCTAAAATAAATTAACTTATACATATTTGTTCATTTGAAAAGGACTTCAAGGCTAGGCAAGTTTCTCAGTCTCTTAAAAGCCTTATGTTTCTGAAATTCAATACTTTTAAGGAAAAACTGTCACTTGAATGGTTTAAGACTAATTGAAAAAATGTTAAGTGTTTGCTGTCTTAAAACAAAGGCAGTTTTCCAACAGCTGGCTAATTTATATACAAAGAACTTGCCTTTGAAGTCCCTTGTGCCCATCTCAAAATGTTTTACAGAAGTATGAACGTATTTGTTTGACACTTTTTCTATGGACATTAAGTTAGTTTCAGTTAAGTCAAACGGTTTGAAAATTAATTCTTAATGTTGATACACGGCCAAATAAAATAAATAAAACTTACAAAAATAATCTTATATGACATGACATTACAGAAGAGATACGAATAAATTAATAGCAACATTACTGTTGAATAAAGTTCTCACTAAGACAAAAATAGAAGTAGATTATTGGAAATTATTTAATGCAACATAGGCATAATAAAATATATTGTAGAAGCTGAAAAATAACATAATATTACATAAACTGCTTGCTAATATAGTATGAGTTTAGTATTTAAAGAAAACAAAATATCATAGAAATGTTGTCCAGTAAAAAAAATCGTATTTTTAACAAACATATTAAATATTATATCAATATAAATAAAAATATATTAAATGTAGTTTATTAAAAAAAAAAATATTAATATTATATATACTTAAGAATTCGATCAAGCAATAATAAATATATATAAATAATCATATATTATACCTATAGCAATGATTTTACACACATTAATATAAGAAATTAAATCAAAGATTATTTTATTTTATTTTGTATAAGCAATGAGAAAATGGAGGATCGCATAATATTGTTAATTTAAAAAATAAAATATATCGTTATAACCTATCACAATAATTGTTTTAATTTTTTAAATGATCAAGATTCACTTACACGTTTTTCATTACACTCACAGATTATCGAAATTTAACATAATGGTTACTTCAAGCATTTTCCATTTTGTTTTGACAAGTAATCTGACTCATGATAAACAGAAATACGACCACGTCAGCATTTTGGCATTTCTGTGACGTCACAATCACTTTTTATTATTTTCTCTTTTAAATGAAGATTATATATATGTAATAAAATTAAGCATTTAAAGAAATTGTTTTAAAGGAAAAGGAACTGTAAAAATAAAGAAAAAAACAACAAAAGAAATTATCAAAAGAATAAAAATTATATTTTTTCTGTCCGAATTAACCTGATGATTGTGACGTCACACAACTAATGTAACTGTCTATCGTGATCTGACGATAAAAGCTTTATAAAATTTTTAAGAATAAAGTTTAAAAAAAAACGACACTTTGAGACAGCCGGTACAGTTTGAAATGTACATATTATTTCTACACTACGGGTACTGTAGTTTTTTAGAAAAGAACATAACAGTACAAATGTACATTATGTACATACATTACTAAGAGTTACTGTGAAATAAAAGATTTCTAGCCTAGCAACCTATAAAATATATTTTATAAAAAATCAAATAATAAAAAGTTGAAAAAAAAAATCAAGCCAAAATGAACGAATTCGAAGAAAATGTTGATGAGATTTTGGAGGACGAGCCTGAATTGGAGCCAGAACCTGTCGGGGTAGCTTAATTTAATTTAAAAAAAAATGGTCAGTCTTAATACAAAATACAAAAAAAAAAAAATTCTTTAGGAATATTTAGGAGAACGCAATTCGTTAGGTGAGCGACACGGAAAAGGTTGGGCTATTCTTCCAAACGGAGATCAATACGATGGATCATATCGAAAGGGAATAAGACATGGACATGGTTTGTATGTTTTCAAAAATGGGGCACGATATCTTGGTAACTATCGTTGTGGTAATTGTATATATTTTTTAACTGAACACTTTTTGAAAACTATAGCCGATATTTTTATGCAGGAATAAGAAGTGGAATTGGTAAATTTATCTACCCGGACGGTACTGTCTATGAAGGTAATTGGAATAAGAATAAAAAACATGGACAAGGAACTTATACTTATACCAATGGTGATACATATTCTGGTGCTTGGTATAAGGGCAAACGCCATGGTGTGGGAATATACAAATGGAAGGATCAGGGAGTGTATTTTGAAGGCACATGGAAAAACGGCATACGCGTTGGTCCGTGTGTTGTTCAGTATCCAAAATTTATATTTCATGGTTGTTGGGATTACAAATATCCCCAAGGACCGGGAGTTTTTAGTTTTGATGATAAGCATATCCTTCATGGATACTACAGATCTGAATCGTTATTTAAAACTAAGCAGCTCAAAGATTGCGAGAATAAACTTGATAATAATGATAAATTCAGGGAAGAAGGCGATGAAGAAGAGGAGAAAATGATGGATGGTGAAGAAGCTGAAGAAACATCTAAAGTTGATTTAAATGTTAAACCATCAATATGGATCTCACAAAATATGGATGCTTTTGATTATTCTCGATTACCCCAGCATCCTGTACCTTTACCAATTGATGATTCAGAACCGTCTATTTGTGATTTAGATTCAGTGGAGGCACTTTCCTCAGATGTGGAAGCAGAAAGTGTTGAGCCTTGTGTAAGAATGCAAGAATTAGAGGAAGAAACGAACCGCGAAGTTGGTTTGGAAGAAGGGCAATCAGAGAGCGAGAATGGATGCGATTTTGATAATGAGTTTAAAAAGTTGTAAAAAATGTAGGTAGGTACCTACTTCAGATATAAAAATAAACGCTTGGAATTGACGATAGTTTATGCTTTTAAGAATGGTTTGAGATTGAATTTGAATCGAATTTATTGCTGGATTATTTCTTGCCATTCTCCTGTTTTTTTTTTGTCTTTGACCGAAATTTTACTGGTAGAGTATCTATATAGAAAAGTAGGCTCAAGAACGAGAAATCTTATCAACTCACCATTTTTCAATGGTTCTTTTGTAGCTAATTAAAATTTATTTTTTGCACGGAAACCAAAAATCCATCATTAGCATTATCAAAGCACAGCCCGCATTTATCTTCGCTTTTATTATTCTCTGTTGTGAATTATGAAAATATATGTATAGATTTATTATAAGCATACAAGAAACCAATTCAATCTCAGAAACGCATAGGTATAACAATATAAATATTAATTCTTCCTTCTTTTGAAAAATTGAAAAATACAAAATAGATTAGCTTCCATAAATGCATACCCGAGACCTCCAAGCATCTCTTAATATGATTTAAATTTATTATCACACAAGACTCGGATCATTTACTAGACTAGAGCAATAAATAAATAATAATATATTATCTTCATGTACATTCACTCAAAAAAAAATAAAAAAATAAAGGCATTGTAATTTAAACCAATCAAAATCTCACCAACCCATCAAGGTCATTGGACCTATGTAGTTCACGCTGATTATCTAATGAATTTAAATAAGATTACAAAAGAATTCCTAAGTCTGGACATTTTCAATAATTTCGGATTATTGTGAATGAGTCACAAAATGTATCCAATGAAGGTTCATCCATCTTCGTGCGATGTCATGCGATGAAGTTTTAAAAATTCGTTTTTTTTTTTAGTTTTTGAATTTGATTTGAATTAAAAAAAAAAAGAAATACAGAAACAAATTTACAAACTCCTCGTCTGTGGGAATCATTGGCAATAATTTTATAGTACAGGTAATAACAGTAATAATTCGACCCCTAACAATCAATTTAAATCAATTAAAAAAAAAAGTTCTCTAAATCGACGACACACACCTCTATGTGACACTGCCCACTATGATGATGTTAGACATTGCGTGCGATTGATTATATATCAGCTCAGCCCTAGCTATGGAATATGCGCTTTTGAATCCAACCAACAATATTCACACAGACGCCCAATTACACCGTCCTCTGATTTTTCCCCCCTTGCACCCCCTAGAACACCCATACAAGAACTTTCTCAGCGTAATCATCATACCAAAAAGAAATTCCATCGGATGATGATTGATTCCCCCATTCCCCTCAGCCGATGCCTGATCATTTTCCATCGCGGTATAACTTCCCTGTTTTTTTGTCCAACTGGTATAAAATCCACCACCCAACGTCGTTTGACGTTCATTCGGTTGTCAAACCTCGTTCGTTCAGCGTGTCGCTTCTCTGTCTGTCAATTTCAATTCGAGAGTTCTTCTTCGAAGCTTTCCACTTTTTTGTCAAGTGAAAATAATTTTTTAAATAAAATTTAAATATAATGGCCGTCTGGGAAGGAAAGAAATACAAATTGGAAAACAGCGAAAACTTCGATGAATACATGAAGGAACTTGGTAAGTGCAAATGAATTTTTCAAACAAAATGTGGTCCATCATCAGAATAAAAAAAAAATGAAAGAAATGTGAATCTGGCGAGAAAAAAAAATCAATGAGCCGGTACCGGTGTTTTGTGAGCTTTTTTTTGTCACATTAAATTTGTGTAAATTCGTTTAAATTTGTGTTAATTGGCGCTCTTTCACTTTATCCCCTACAACTAAAAACTTGACGGGGGAGTATTTATTGTTCTGCTTTATAAAGCAATAATCGCCTTTGCCCTCTCATTTAGAGGAATAACAGTTAAGTGGCGGTTCTTTTATAGTATGATTGATGGATGGGATAGGAATATAGCTTATAGAATGATTTAAATTTTACCACGGCATAAAATACCGCCACTAAGGCACTAAATAGTGAATGTGTCCCCTCTCTTCCCCAGTCTTCTTTCTCATCCACATTTTTTATTCGATGCAAGTCACTAGTCTAGTCAGTTAGGTTCATTTTCATATCTCAGAAGATAGAGATTCAAGTTATGGAATTTACCCAACCCATTTATTTATTGCAGAAGTTTCTCGCAACAGGAAACATCCGATGCCGGCCGGTAGACTGGCATTTTCGAATTGCACATGCTCTCTTTGAATGTATGTAGTTGTGGTTATGTACGATACGATAACTATACATAGGTAGTAAATTATATTTTTTGGCAAGTTGGTATAGTTAGATAAAGTGGGAACCGGTTTAGTCACCATCGGTATATGGGAGCTTTGAATTATATTTTTCACATTTCTGTGTTCATTTTATTCAGATTTGGTTGTTCATTCACTTTCCGATATATTGAAAATTGAGATGAATAAGCAACACCGGACAGGACACCGGAATTTTAAAAACATGCATGACTGAGTCTTACGAACTCAAAGATTAAGAGTAGCTCAGTATAATTAAATTTGTAGGTACGTACCTACATTCATTCATACAAACATAATTTCAATTATTAGTCGCCATGACTAATATTAAATGAATTATTCAGTTTTTGAAAGAAAACAAAAATTAACGACATTTTGCCCAGGAATGTAACCAGTTTATATTTATGAGTTCTCAGAATTCTGCGCACCGTCGGAGAAAACAATATGGAGTTGACAAAAAATGTTGAAATTATGAACATTTCTTGTCTTCTCTGATGTCAAACCATGTGTAGAGTAGTTAGTGCCCAGAAAAAGGGCAACAAAGTTTCAATTTTTTGGAGGTCAAAACAATACATGGCAAAAAAAAAAAAACTGATTTCTGGAAACCTTGCCATATCAATTTGAAATTGTCGAAAGAAAGTAGGTATAATAGTAGAAACTCGAAAAACGGACATTTGATAAAATTAATTCGGTATAGGTTAATCACAATGATATTTGGAAGGATTCCATGATATTGGAAAAGAAAAAGAAATGTATCTTTACCTACATATAAATTATAAAACCCTAATTTCAGAATTACGTTGATCCAATGAGCATTAATTCAGTATTTTGTTTAATTAGGTATTTTAAAATGCAATCTTCTCTAACAACTTTAACAACAGGATACAATTTTTTTTTTTTTTTTTTAAAGTAAACAACAATATAAAATAATTTAATTCAAATTTTGGATATTAAATGCCAAAATTACGAATTATGTTTACTTAAATATTTTTTTTTTTTCTATTCCAAACTGGCAATGATCCAAAAATCGTGCTCCTAGAGTCGGCATAGATAAAATTTATCGCTCGCAAAAATTATAGATAAAATATAGATGACATTAAATACACAATTAGACTTTAACCTTAATTTGGTGTGGTACCTACCTATAGATTTATTTTTTGTTTGTCACTCCTTGTCACGAAAGTTGACACACAAAATATTATTTTTTATAAAAAACTCATATAACGTTTATGGTTTCAATAATAACAAATTACCTAACAGTTCGATAAATAAGTTACAATGTTTGGTCATGTTAAAGGAATACATACATACATACTTGAGCAATTCATAGAAAGTAATTAATGTTTTTTTATATACCTACATTTTTTTTGTGTTTTAAGAATGAATACGAGTAAATATCGAATCTGATTAGATTGTACTCGTATGGTAATCGGTATAGGTATCATATGTTTATTTCAACGGAAATAAATCAATGAAAAGACATTTATATGAGGCAGTATATTATAATTATACCATTTATTGTTTATTTTGTCATTGGTTCTGTTTTCATAATCAAATCCATATAGAGAAGGAATAGCAAATAATGACAAAAAAAAATAAACAATATTGTGTTAATAAGAAACCTTATAGTATTTATTATTCATAAACCATCGTCAGGTCAAATTAAATTATGAGAATGATTGGCCACACAACATTATGTGGGAACAATTTTATGACAAATACTCATTTTTTTGTATTTTTCATTTCATACATACATAACTCAATTTTTATATTGAAAACTATGAAAAATTCAGTATTTCTGTATTCAAACACTGACCTCTCTGAAACCAGAGTTAAAGCGAAAAATAAAAAAAACATGCGTTTTTTAAATTTAATAGTGCATTTTGTAAAGAGATTGAAACATACTTCTTAAATTTAAAAAAATCGCATTTTGCAAGATGTTGATGCAGATATTGAAAGATATTCTTGTTAAATATGTTTTAATTTCTGATAAAATCGGTTCAAAAATCATTTTTAAATCTAATTTCCTACAAAAATGTTGTTTTTTACTGTATAAATATTGCAATGAGAAGACGAAACAATTTGGAAAAGCATTAATTAGTTTAAAACAAAAAAAGAAATCTATGAAGTTAGCACAAATAAGATTTAAATGAAAATTAAATATTTTATTGTTCATCAATTTCCCTTATAATGGGGATTGAACATTTAATTCATTCAGTTTTCCATAACTCATAGCAATTAGGTGCGTTTTTAAAAACAATATGGTTTTTTATTTATTCCAAAGTACTTCATGCAAAATAGAAACGTGATATTTTTCTGAGAAAAAAAAAATTATAAAATGGAAATTAATAAAATTGTTATTCAATGCTTGAGTACGAGTTTATGTGTAATGCATGCTAATCAGTTAAAATGCCCATCTTTAGGTTTTTGTCGAAGAGACCTTGAGACAATTCAATATTGTAATATCAATCATATTATTATTATTATTATTATTACGTACGTGCTATTTTGTTTGTTTTAAGAAAAATGCTCTATTTTTATGATATCGTTTTTTTAAATACATCAGGACTAAAAATTTCATAAATTCATTGATCTCAGAAAATATAATTTTTGTTATCATTACATACACATATTTAATGATTCAATGTTTTAAATTGTAATTGTGTAATTGAGAGACCTGAACTGCTAAGATCATTTCAAAATAGAGGGGGATTTACCTATTACTAGATACTTGTTGAAGAGCTCTATTGAAGCTTATTAGTTTAATTTACGCACACCTTTAATCACAACTTACAAATAATAACCAATTAAACTAAATTCTCCATCAATTTGTATATTACTCAGTTTATGTTTGTTTTAAGTTTTTTAAAAAAAATTCACTTGACCCTAAAGATAACTATTTCTGCTACCCAATTAAGGTCAAATCTAAATGCCCTGAGATTTATTTCAGTTACTGATAGCTTTACTTTTTCCCTTTTGACTTCTTTTTTTTTTGTTCGTAACTTAATTGAATCTCAGCTCTTTATTGTTATATATTCATTTCTTCTTTGAGCATAAATTAAATTCAATTAAGCAATGAAACCTTCGCCCTCTATATTTCATTCATCCCGAAGAACAGATATTTTATTTAACATTAACTCAATAACTACAGAATTGTGAGTACTGTGTTCTCGGTAACAGAAAAAAAAAACAATTTAATTACTTTGGCGACGAGGATTCAAATGGAAATGGTAAATGAAGACGATAGTTAACAATCATCACCCGGATCTAGTCAATTATATCTTTTGAGCATTGACTGAGTAGGTGGCCTTTTGATATCGGAAGTGTTTTTTTTTCTCTTTTTTTTCGTTTGATTTAGAAATTTGATGGAATTGTGCAGCTGAATCAATTAAAGACTGTTTAGAACTGAGAGTATTTTTTATTTGGAATATTTGTGTGCGTCTTATCAACGGGTTTGCATTCTTTAAGGTTTGAATGAAGCAACAACAATTGGGTGAGCTACCACCAAGATTTTATAGGCTGGAGTTATAGCTATTTCACCACTGCCAGGCTGATCATGAGACTCCTTTTTAGTGGTGCTTGTTCTTGGGGATCGAATCTGGAGCAAGCACTGTTTTTCAGTAGATATGTACCTACGGTGCTGACTCAGACACTTTTCCAAAACTTAATTCCAACGCGAAAACATTGCAAAAAGATAAATTATGATGATCTTTGTCTATTGAAGTGGAAAGATAACCACAAACATGCGATGATAATATGGGTATTTTTTAAATTTTTGAAAATAATAAATACTCTTATCATCGTAATAAGCGTTCACAATTTATTATAGGTATATAATAAACAATATAATATAATATAATCCGCCAAACAATGAACTGACCGACACCTCAAGATAAGTGGGCTTGCATTCGATATCAGTTCTTATTTTTTATGCCCAGTTGCTATGTCTCTCCCCTGCAACGATGCGATTTTGTCCACTTAAATATAACTTTTTACATACATAAATACATACGTGTATATGTATGTAGTATGTGCTTTACATATAATGACAAACAACACGAACAATGTGTAAATCGATAGAAATGTTTACATATAAGTTACTGAGGACAGAATTATTTTCTATCCGATGACTGGACTCTGGCTTTGTTCTGGGATAATCAATTTAATTGGTATTTTTTTTATACATATATGTATAAAGCGGTTTATTGCATTTTCTTATAAAAGTTTATTGAGGGTTTTCGTTTGATTAGATTAGTCTAATTAAAACAGTAAATTAAGTGTTCGAGCGATATTGGAATTTATGGATGATTTTGTCAATTATCTTGGTGACACAAGTACCTAATTGTTAGAAAAATGTTGTCTCTTTTGTAAGCGTGACAATAAAAAAGATACTTGAAGAGAAAAAATTTAATAATTGACATAGGGAATATCGTTTAGCATTCATTCATCCTCAGGCCAAATTCATCTTTTATACATACAATTCTCAGTTCTTCGGGGTAGGAAAATATGAAAATATTGTTTCACTCTAATATGGCATAATTTAAAACCGTGGAACAGTGATTTCAATATGGTGGAGCATTTGTTCGTAGTCAAAAGTTCTTACTGGACCTCAATACATCTTCGGAATGTTCATAATCTAAAATTTAAGTTGGTTTTCGTTTACTTAAAGAAATTTCAGAATTTAATTTCTACAAAAAAAATAAATTATCGTCACTGTCAGGAAAGTATCTCATTTCAACTGTCCAATTCGTAACTAAACTTGTTCAGAGTCTTCATACGTGCGATGAATGATCTCTAAGTTCAACAGAAGAGCGGAAGTCCATATTCATAATATTCATGCAAATTATAATGCAGACTTCATCTTCATTTTTACGATGAGGTTATGATCTGAACTACGAGATGAAGAGGACAATAGTTCTACTTCAATGCATCTCTAGTGTATGTGTTTTTTTTTCTTTTATTATAGAAATTCGAAACGATAAAAGATGCAAAACAAAGTATACAAGGTTCTACAGATGATTGCAAGGCGACACATGATTATTTATTGCCTTTAATGAAGATTGAAACATGAAGTGCAGAAAACTAAAAAATAAAATCATTATTATGAATGAGGAACCAATTGTTGGTTTAAGTGTTTTCTCTTTTGTACAGTCAAATGAAGATAGATTAAGATATAACAAAATAATAAGTTTAGACTATAATAGACCGCTTAAACTTATTTCAACGCGTACGTGTGTATAATTTTGAGCAATCAAAAACATCTAGGAAACTTTTTGCAACCAAGTTTTAAGCCCCGTTTTGAATTTTGTTTCATACTTGGGTGACGATACAGCTTAGGGTGAACCATTCATTCAACCATCAAATTGTTGGATTCGGTTTGACTAGTACCTATGATGGAAAAATTGCAAAGTCATTTGTTGAAAAACTTCACCTCCATAATCAGCCACGAAAAGACAACGAATATCTTGTGAAGAATTTTTCGCTCGCAACGACCAAAGGTATCAGTGTCAAAATTTACTTTTAAAATTGAGATTTTGCTGAGGAACCCAAAGTACAAATCTATTTGCTAAAAAATCAAATCCTTACGTCAGTATTGGAATCCGATTACAATGAATTTTGTAATAGGTCGGCTTATATCATATATTCTTTTTCTTTGTAAAAATACTTCATAGCCATGTGATCAATGTGTCTGCTTTAATGTAGTCTTCTAGTATAATCATCTTTATGATACATGCAAACTACACTGCATGGAAATTTGTAGGTATGAAGAAGTCAATTGAATTGAGGAAGTTTGTGGTTGCGGTTTAAAAGGTACATGGTACATGGTACAAAAATAAAAACAAATACCTACATACTTTTACATAAGAGTTGATTGATTTATGGTGAAAAGGCATACAAAACAGAAGATGTCATTTGATGATTTGCAGTACAAATTTTCTACAAACATAATCATATAAAATTTCCTAATTTGTTAATACAACAATATTTTCACTTTTAATGACAATATTACAAATTAAATTCGACCTTTGTGTCACTTATGGTTAATTGTCGCCACAATATTATGTCGATGTCTACGTTACTAAGAAAATGTAATACATTTTGGTTAACTCCATGTGTAAGTTGTTAATTTATGAGTTAAAACATGTTTTGAAATGTTTTTTTTCCTTGCCGTCTTTTATTAGTTAGAAAAAGGTGTTTGAGGTCACCTTAGACCATACAGTACATGGACTGCACTTCCCTATCCTTTCGTGCAATTGAAGAGGGCCTCAACATGGGATACCGCCATGTTTGGCAAATGAGAAATAAGGTTGAACTTGATGCGCATTTTATGCAGCCGCAAATAACACGAAATGAAAATGAAAAAACCTTAAAAATAGGTCGAAAATTTCAATTAAGGCGGTCGGAACCATTAATCTCAGTCTAAAACATAGTATTGACTGATTTCTCAAAGGAAAATTACAGACAATATCTTTATAAGCCAGTTTTGTTTTGAAATTTGTGTATTTTAAAATACTTCACATTTTTCACTTTTAGGGTTCGTCTTCTTTTTTTGTTCTCATATTTTTTGTTAACTACATTTTTAAAAACAAACTCATTTTAAATGACAATAAATTAACCTACTTTGTTATTTCAGGTGTTGGCATGGTCTACCGCAAGATGGGCAACAGTGTTTCACCAACCGTTGAATTGAAGAAGGATGGTGATAAATACACCTTCACTACCACTTCAACCTTCAAGACATCATCATTCTCTTTCACATTGGGAGAGGATTTCGATTATGAAACCCTCGATGGACGTAAAGTCACCAGCGTTGTTACCTTGGATGGCAATACCCTTACCCAGCAAGAAAAGGGAGACAAACCAACAACTATCATTCGTGAATTCTCACCAGATAGTTTGGTTGCAACCATGACCATTGGAGACATTAAGTGTGTTCGAACTTACAAAGCTGTTTAAAAAATCAAAATATCATCAAAGACCGTCCATCATCGTTGATAACATCGACATCATCAACAAAAACAACAACTACAGCTGAAGAAACTGGACTAAATGAAAATATAAAAAAAAAACAACAACAAACAGAATAGTTAACACTTTAACTAACATCACTAAGCGTAGATCGTTACTTTCGTTTATATAATTAATTAATTATTATATTATTTACTATATAAAATATTTTCTAAAAAAAAAAATGTAAATTGACTGAAAACAAAATAAAATAACATTTAAATAAATTATTTAACACAAACAGCAAAGTTAAAACTAACACAAAACAAGAAGAAGAATGTCATGTGTTCAATAAAAAAAGAGAAAAGTTATTTACTATCTTAGTAATTGCCACTTTAGCTTTTTGCACATTTTTGGTTAAGATATTTTGTAAAAAAAAAAAAATCATGAATTTTCCTAATTTGCTTCTTTTTATTTCAAAAGTAAATAAAAATCTGTTCAATTGCACAAACAAAATAACGTATATAGACAGACCTCTTTGACCAATGCTCTACAGTTTATTAAAATGAACAAATGTTAAAATATGCATTTATAGATAGAAGAAAAGAAAATGTAATACAAGAAATAAAAAAAAAAAAAAAACAAAGTGAAGAAATATCTTATTTTTTATTTTTTGCTATGTGAAATAGTTTAGTGTAGTCAATGATGAAAATTGAATAAAAAGAATCAAAGTAAATACTCTAAGCGCAGGACGAAGTTTGTTTTCTTTGTTGTAAATTTCTTGGAAAAATTATAAGACCAAATTCATAACGCAAGATTTGCAAAGCAAAATACATGTAAAGCAGTTTCAAAAAACACCGAATTCGCAAGTGCAGGTGAATAAAATAACCTAATGCATTTTGGAGCAGTTTAATTAGCAGATATGTTTTTGCATTTTGGAACCGTTTGCTTGTAGTCCGGGAGGCGACCGTCGGATTACCTATCTTATCGGGATTATGAAAATGATGAGTACCAGTCGATAATACTTTTAGAAATATTTTCAAAACCACTGGTAATGGGAGGAGTTTTACATGCAGATTCGGAAAACTATTGGTCGGGCGAAAAAAATCAGGGAATAAATGTTTGCCCGACCATTTCAGGAAACCGTTTTTTTGATGAGAACCTATCTCATCGGGATAATGGGTAATAAAGGTGTTGGGTTTCAAACGAAATGTAAGACTGCCCCCTTCATCCAGTGGTCGGGCAAAACTTTTTAGGGATTAACCTGCTGCTCGACCACTTCGAAGACAAATATTGTTTTTTTTTGTTTAACTTAAGTCTTAAGAAGTCGAAAAAATATCACTATCGTTGTCAAATAAATTTAAAATAAGTATAGAACAATAGCCTACTTTGCTATTTATAAAGTAGAAATAAGTTCAGTCAACAAAACTTTTTTAAAGTATTTGTTTTGCATCTAATATAATTTTGTTTGCACTAAAATATGGATTTTTCAGAAGAAAACTATTTTCTAACTTTATAAACAGTGTAAATTACTTATGTTTTTGTGTTTTAGTATTTTCATGTAGTCGAAACTAATAGAGAGGTTGATTTTTAATTAGAAAACTAAATATTTTGGGAGTGTTGAATATTGGTTGATGACTTTTTTTTAAATTTCAGCCCTATTGGGATATCCGTTCGGAATGCAACAGATACAGAATGCATGATTGTGGAATTCCTTTCAACCAAATATTCGATTCTTTTTAGAAAAAGAATGAAAAACAAGGGGCCAAATAGCACGAAGGGACTCACGTACCCTTGGGTGGAATCGCGTAAGGCGATAATTGATTGTCACTGTTTTGATAGTCAATTTTGATAATCAAGTTTTCTTTGTTCTGAGTAAAGCGATCGCTAAAAATTTAAAGTTTGGGAAACTTGGTACAAAAAATTTCAAGTTACTAAACAGGCATAAATGGTCGCGTTCGGGAATCAATCCCTAGCTATCCGGATAGGTTTGTGTTGTTGTAATCCCTTGTGACAAAACAGCTGATGCAACAACAACCCAACGGATCTAAAAATTTTTGGGATAGGTGGATAGCCTATCTGATAGTTCAGAATGTCATTTCGATCTGCTATTTTGTTTTTATGTTTTGAATTTGCAATAAGAAATTTCGTTTCTGCAAAAATGTAAGTATACATACCTACATAACTTGCAACAGTTATAAATTAATAAAAATGTTTGTTTTTTTAAGGACTGCCACAAAACAACAAATAAAAGTCATTTCCTCTTATATGGAAACACATCCCGAGCTGGCGAGGTTTTACAATGCCCTGTCAAGCTCTTGGCGAACATTCCAAAAACTTCAATGGGAGCCTCATAGAAAATTTGCATCCTATACATAATCGTTCACTTATTTTCATTTTAACTTTGATATTTTTTCACTAAACTTTCGATTAGTGGAGAATCTCACATAATCTATCTCTCTCAATAAATTAAACAAAATGTGTGAGAGTGACGCCTAGCTATCACCAATAAACTATAGCAAAAAAGTGATATTCAATTTGATAATCACCTTACGTGGAGCAAAATCATTCGAGCGGGTTCAATGAATTACATCTGTCATCTGAATTTTAAGAATTCTGAATTTATGTCGTTGAACGCAAAAAAATCTGAAATTTCAGTCAAAAATCATTGTGTCAAATTCCTGAATTTACCTAAAGGATTTACATTGAATCGAAATAAAATAGAACTTTCATTATATTCGTAAATAAAGCATTTACTACGAGGATGAAATTATATGAAAAATGTAACTAACTCAAACGATTTTATAAATTTCCTTAAAAGTGTTTGCCTCCGCCTCGCCGCCGGCTGGCTTGTGATGCATGCACATTACAGAGATCATTTTGAGACGTTTTCTTCAGAGCTTCACATATATTTTACTTTAAATATAACATGAGAAGCTTTGTTCAGGTGTTACATGAATCCATCACTCGTTCACTTCCGTTAAATCAGCGGCGGGGACGACGCACGGCGCGGTTGTCTACACTAAGAGGATGACTATTAAATTTTACAGCACCGGAATATGAGGATGTCTCATTAAAAAAAAAAAACAATTGATTCGGTATGCAAAAAAAAAATACCCGATTTGTATTCTTTTGATTTAGTTGTATTTCTAATTTAAAAAAAAAAAAAAAAAACACAAAACATGCTAGCTATGCTATAGTCAACATATTTTCCCATTTCCTATAGTGTTTTGGTTTTTTTTCGATCTACTTGTACGTAATATGTATGTATGTAAGCCGTCTAAATTATATGTTTACCGGCCTTTTTTTTATAATCCTGTAAATTAATCAAGACAAAAAACAAAACATAGCATAGCACATGCGTTGTAATAAAAGCTCATTTCTAAAACAACTCATTTGCATTTCGTCACACTACCCATTCCGCTCAGAAGTCATAAATAGGGTTGAAAAATCACAAGGTAAACCCTGCAAATCTAGTCGTTATTTTGCCGGTTTCTGAATAAGGTGATAGCGTGACTGTTGTGTTCTTCCTTTTTCTTTTTATATTGATTAAAAGTTCAAAAAGCCGGTGAATGATTTTACACCAGTTTTATTTTTTTGTTCTTTGATATGGAAAGTCCCTTTAAGTATTTACAATAAGGATATTTTAGTTTCGTGTTAGTGAATCATCAAACTATTGTTATACTACGCATTGAAGTGTGTCGCATTTACGTGTCAGTCGCCAGGAAATTAAAAAAATGTCTCACGGTTTTCAATAATTTTAACAACCATTTTTATAGTCTGAATACTGAAATTAAAAAAAAAAACAAACAAACACTGGAGAATGAATTTTATTAATTAAATGTGCCAAATCAAAGGTGAGTATTTCTATACACAATCTTGACTTATAGTTGCAGCCTTTCAAGTGCTCATGAATATTCAACAATTCAAAGTGTGGCTCCCTACCTTACCTATAGTTAGGAGAATTTCGATTGAAAACTCATTTTATTGATTTATTTCACTAAAGATTCCTTTAAAAAATTTGAAAGAAGGAGGAGAAAAAAAAGAGGTGGCGAAGGCTACCTATTTAAAAGTGAAAGTATGTTTAACCGGCATTGTGCTTGTAGACAAAGGCAAATGAATCTCGTGGCTTCATTTGTGCTTCCTGACAAACAATAAATCTTTTGAAAGCAATGAAAGGACGAAGAAGGTGTGCTGGATGTCACACGGGATGTTTTCGAACACATTTTATTTTTTTTTTCATAGGTATACTGCGTTGCCGCAAGGTGTGAGTGAGTGGTGGTGGTGAATCCAAGGACGATGATTACTAAACAAACAGCTTGGTAGTGTCGTAGGTTTATCGATTTTATTTTATTTAACGCTGAAAACGGGTGTTAGGTAGGTACATACATATACATACATGCAGACAAAAAGTGCCATAGGTCATTTTAACATTTACGAATATGCAAACATAAAACAGGTGTTTTAGTAAAATAATAAATAAAATAGAAATAAAATATGTATAATATTGATGAGCAGGTTAGTTTTAAAAACGATCTTTGAAAATTGTATATAAATATGCAATGAATTTGTCAAAAATTTAAATCAAAAAATTATATTTCTATGTTTGCAAAAGCCAAAGTCTGTCCATATACATTTTATATTTAATAATACAAAATAATTCCATTTTGCTACATATAATTTATGTACGTATATTGTAGTATATAGGGTGACAAGGGGTAGCCCTTCTCGTTCTGCCAAATTTAATTTTCTTTAAAATTAAAATAAAATACCAATTTGGATCTCATGGCTCGAGAAAAAAAATGCAAAGCATTGAAGATGTAAAGAATTAGATTTTTTTGTGAGTTAAGATGAAAAATCTTCATTGATACTATGAGCTTGGGAGCTCACAGAGAAGTGATATTCTTTATTTCCAAATATTTGTGTCTAAAAATTGTTTGAATTTTGGAAAAACTTACAAATTCCTCGATGTAAGGACCATTCCTGAATAGTAAAGAGATATATATTTCGTCTTTGAGTTTTTGAAGGATTATATTTTATACAATTACTAGCAAAACCCCCGCCCGCTTCGCAGGGCGTTAAAAAAAATATTTTTTTATTTGTTTTGCAGCGAATTTCTTGAAAAAAAAAGAGAAAATTATTAAAAATTAAAAATATATGTTGCCGGTGACAGGAAACGAACCTGAGACCCCTCCCTTCTAAAGCCTTGAAATTTAATTTTTTTTTTTACAGATTTTCTTTATTTTTTTTATAATTTTTTTTTTGTCCTAAACCTTCTACCCTTATTCCTCTTTAATTATAAAAAAAATTAAGAAAATCGGTCAACCGGTTTGGCTGGTTAGCGAACTTACACAAAACCAAACTTTAATTTATATATATAGATAGATAGATAGATTACCTACTATGAGCTTGTCAAATGGTGACGTTGCAACTTCAGCAAGGAGGTGAACATGAAAACCAATCATGTCGATTATGGAATCCGTAATACTGGATCCGCAGTGGTTCGCAGTGCAGGGCTTTCTCTTCTATTTTCTCATTTGTCGTGAAAAGAAGAGAGAACACTATACTGTGAATCCATGCGGATCAAGTATTGCGGATTCCATAATCGGCATATTATTTATAAAAAAACTAAGGGAAAGGTACTGTCGTCAGTAGAAGAATTAAGATTTAGATAAAAGATCATTTCTTCGATTCATAGGTCACAAATAAGATTATGAAACATGTTTTTTTTTTTTAACCCAAAACATTTAACATTTAATACATTAATGACTCAATCTAATTTTGTCAGTATTATTGTATAGGTACCTATTTAATAAGTGAATTTAACCTTTCATGAAAAAAAAACAGAGCCTTGGGGCAAACCATTTGTCATACGAAGCGATTGGTGTTCAATTGGATATTGTTTTTTTTTTCATATTTTCATAAAGTTGTATTATCAAAACAAATATAGGTACGATTCGGCGTAATAGTAAGTACGTTGAATTATCACAAAGTTCAACCTTTTCCACCAAAAATAAAAAAAATACTTTTTCAGGGATTTTGGCAAGGAAAACTGACAAATCCTTAAAGAGTTTCTCTTCCCATAAAATAATCTTAAGAAAATTGTAAGACCCCTAAATTCTACCGATTAACAAAACTTACACGAGAATTGTTTAGTCGTAAGAAAAACATCCATACCGCTAAAAATTCACGCATTTTTATAGGCATCAGCTGTCATAAGATGTGCTTAAGTTTACTTTAATCAAAAAAAAAAAAAAAAAAAACAGAAAAAAAAACAAAAAGTGAAGAAAAAAATCAATTATTTTGGGAACTCACGTTGGGCGCCAACTTTAAGCTTTGAGATGTAATTCGAGTAAAAGATGAGTAAACACACCATTATGCACTGCAAATACCCATATTTCACAGTACCCACGTTATGTTCCTGAACTTATCAGGAACTCTGAGACAGAGTCCTGGCTTCTGGAAGCAAAAGTGGAAGTTTGTCTTTGAAACCAGCATAGGGAAGGACTTGTCTGCTGGGTCAAAGAAAAAAAAAAAAAAAAAAAAAAACTCGTATTGGTTGGCATTTTTTAAAAAATTGTTTAAAAATATATTAAATAGCAATGGTAACACTTAAAACATAATGCAAATTCTTTTTTTTAAGTCATTTTATCTTAAACTGTAGGTTTAATTAATCACGAGTTTAGCAACTTGCTTTGAATATGGCCAAATTGTTTTTGAAAAAAATTAAAATATACTTTTTGTAAAAATGTTATGGAATTAAATATTTGATTGGCTTTCAGTTTTCAATTTAAAATTTTTTCCTTCAACAGTAAAATCAAATTAATTCTCAAAATATTGGAACATTTAAAATCACAAAATAGGGAAAAATAAATTAATTTTTTTAAGTACATACATATGACGTTTTTAACACTTTCTTCATTTTTTTTTTAAATCATGGTATTAAAATTTTATCTAAGCCTTTTAGAATTGTGTTTCTTGTTAAAATGAAAATGGTCAAACTATTTTAAATAAGATATGAAAAAAATTAAAAACGTCTTAGGTACTATAAAATTTATTTCTTTATGTATTTTTTGTGACTAAAAAAAGTTTGTAATATTTTCAAATGCAACATTACCTTCTTGGCAGTGCCTACATACATACATATGTATATCAAAATTAAACCAATATATATCGAGCCATATGGAGATATACGGTATTAACTTAAAAAAAAAAAAAAACCTTAAAGCAAGTTAACATACATTCTCATTAAATCAGGGCCAACAGAGAGTAGAGATACAAGTTTGAAAAAATCAGTAATTTTTTTTTAACACTTTGATCTAATTTCGGGGCCGAAAAATAAAAGGAACCATCCTGATGTACCTAAATAATTTACAGAAAGTCTTATCTAATTCATTTATTAAAAGACTGGATTTTTTTATATTTAATAAATTTAGTTCTGCTTCCGATAAAAGATTTCATAAGAATAATTAATATTGAAAAATTAATTTTCAGTTATAGAAAATTACAAACTTCTTAAGTATAAACAAAACAAAGTGTTGTTCTAAAATTAATTGAATATCAACATATTCTTGACTTTAACATTACCTTCAGTCTTATCTGCTATGATAATTTTTGAAATGTATTTTACTATTATCCTTCGTACTTTACGCCCAAAATATTAAAAACAATGATATTCTACAAAAAAGTCGTCCAATAATATCGGAAACAAAAATGTGATTAAAGTCTCTCGCTTTCTCTTTAACTACTTATTTAACCTTACTTAACTCAGCAACACTTTTTATGGGTAATTGTATTGGTTCCTCCTCAACACGTTAATAAAATGTATACTCACTCATTTTTATATGGATCTTTGAGCTTTTACAATCATGCTACTTGTATATATGTACCTTAAACAACAACAAAATTCCTAACTCTTGCCCCAAGCCCCCAATCTAAACGCCAAAAGCACTTTTTGCTGGACACCGCTTAACATCGGTCCACCCGCGTTTGCCTAGCATTATTTTTTCCAGTAAATGATCGCTTCTGCTGGAGATTGAACTGTCTCGTACGTTGTGTGCCCCATCGTGCTTTCGTTCGATCCCCTCTCCCGAACAGTTGGAATTATTGGCTCCGCTTTCAATCTGCATTTTATGCTTTTGGTTGTTTGGCGTATCGTGGTCGTGGCACTTGGCGCACTGTGGTATCATACGATTTTATTTTTTGTAAGCAATTTTATTGTTGTTTTTGTTTTTGTTTTTATTGTTTAATCAAAGTCTTTAAATGTTTAATTAAAAAAAAAATAAAAATCTATGCAAAGTGATTGTTTAAAATTAAGAATTCAATAAAGTGTTAAATGACCTACAGCTTATATTGTGTCAGTTTGCAAGCTTCAAGGGTGCATTAAAGTTCATTTAGCTGAAACAAATAAATCAGCAAGCAATAGGCCGGGTGTATGATTGAAATTGAAAATGGTGATGCACACCGTGTGCGAGTGTGGTGCGGTGCGTTGTGTGGTGAAGGAGGTATAGAGGTGGACGAGTGACGATGGTGTTGACTGGTGGTGGTTTCACGATTTTGTTCGAAGTGGTTTTTAGATTGCGAATCACAACTTTGATGTGGTTCGACAAAATTTCGTGATACCTAAAACTCCTATCGCTATTTGCCACAAAATAATAATAATAATAATCGAACCACTTATAATGGAGATAGAAATTGTTTTTGTTTCTGTTATTTTTATTTTTTTCTGTTTGTTTCAATTAATTATTTTAGCTTATGTAATCAATCATTATAAATATGTTTGGTTTTATTTAACTTTAATGGCGATTGATAATAATCATATTAAATTAATTTTAATTTAGACAAGAAGGGACATCAGGTGTTATTGAATTAGAATACCTACTTATTTAAGTTCAAATTTAATTAAGTTTTTTTGTAAGCGAGCTATACATATGTATGTACCTACATAAAATGTAGATTGTAGATATGCAAACAAACGAAACGGTGATAACTTTGACGTATGTTAAACAAGTGTTTGAATGTGTACATATTTATATATGTATGTAAGCAGGTATTTGACATAGTTTCAATTCTTCGAAACAAAAACAAACAAATATCTCAAGGCGATAAACAAAAAGTTAAAGCTTACATTATGTATGTACATATAAACAATAAAATTTTGTACAATCTGATAAATAAAATTTCGAAAGGAAATTATATTGACGATTAATACAATTCATAAAATGCCAAAAATCAAAACCAAAACTATATTTCTTGAAAAACATTTTTGTTTCAAAAGAAATACAAAATGCTGTTTATAAAAAGTATCTACAAATTTTATACAGGGTGTTTTGCATAAGATACGTAAAAAGCCTTTGGTGTGTAGTTTAGGTCAAGTTAAGAAAAGAATACTTTTGATAGGAGACTTTTTCCCCCTGTTTAGGCGGCAGGGGCAATTTTCTAAAAAAAAAACCCACTGGAAATATAAAAAAATCATTACAAATCAAAGGCAACATTTACAATGTCATGTTTTATTTTTCAAAGCCATAATATCCATTTTTAAAAATTGTTTTTAAATTGTTTTATTAAATAGTTTTGAGAAATTTAATTTGAAAATTCGAAATTTTGAACAAAATTATTAAATTATAACAAAAATAAATTTCTTTTAATTTGACGTCAATTCGTTCTTTAAATTGCTCTTAAGCTTTTATTTAAATTTTTAAAAATTCATATCTTCTTGGTCAATATACCAAGAGGTTTTAGAAAAAAAGCTACATTAATAGGATCCTTAATATTTGCTTACCAAGCCTCTTACCAAACTGCTTACCAAACTCTACCTACGAATAAAATTAACAATATTAGAAAGAGTACATTTCTGCATTATAAACTTCTTAATGTCGCCACCTGAATGTACGACCAAGGAACTCTGTTTTCTTTTTTCTAAATACGAGAATCTCAGCAGAATCTATACATCTGGCCTAATCACAACATATAAAGCCCAATATATGATATTTATGGTTTTTAAATACAATTCCAAGTGATAGTGGCAAATCCCACAATACGCATCCTCATACATAATACATCGACTAAACACCTTTCAGATTAAAAGTAAATGGCTGCAACAAAATTGATCAAATAAAATTGTTAAAAAATGATTTGATTTTTATTTTATAAACCAAAGACTAAAGTCTAAAGTACCAGCATAGGTGTATATGTAATTACGGTTTAAGATTATTATTATCGCTAGTTAAGTTTAAGTTAACATTTCTGCCGCAATTCTATATGAATGCAAAAAAAAATTCGTATGTATATATAAACATACGTTTGAATTGTATCTACATCTTTTTAATGAACTTTTCACTTCACAAGTTTTATTGTGTAAACAAAACAAAAATAAAAATTCTAATACAGTACACTACGGATATAAGAATCTTTAAAAATCCATATCTCTTATATTTATAAGTTTTTTTTTTCCTATATGAGATGGTGTAGAATGTAGTCACTTTATTTTTTCCTAGAGACGTTTATACATACATGAAAACATATTTTTGATATAAAACTTACTGAAAATTCATAATAAATTTAGATTAAAATGGATACAAAAGAAAACTTTCTTAGATTTATGGTGTCTTACGAGCCTTTTGATGATATGAAAGTTAAATATTTATTCAAAATAGCTTTTAACGGCTTTAAGTCCACACAAATTTTGGAGTTTCGTCGCGGCGATCTCACTTGGACTCATCAGTTGACTAGTGAGGACCTTGTCAATACGCAATTTTTGTTAAGTTCAGTTCATCTTTTATAGATTTCAAGACGAATATCTAGTGTGAACCATATCCAACAAGACTAGAATTCACAATTATTAAATTGGAAGTATTTGTTTTTTTTTTCGTGGAGAACATAATTCTATGTCATTTCTTAAAAAGTACAATAAATTTTGAAAAGGGCTTTTGAAAACTAACAGCCCTATTCTGCTATCCGCTCCGGTCAATTTTTTCGATTCGATTGAATTGTTCACTTAATTAATAGCAAATTATTCTTTAAACACTTTTTCAAGTTCAAAGCTCTATCAATAATTATTTTTGAAGTTCTTAGGAGAATCTAATTGTTAAAATTTTATTTTTATAGCAATTTATGTATTTATCTACATACATACATATATACTAACGGACAGCAGAATACAAAAATTCACGCAAACATTTAGCAGAATAGGACTGTTAATTTATCATGTTGTCTCTTTTCTTTACTTTACTAAAAAATAAGTAACCATCTACCCGTCAGAGTAAAAATACATTTTGAACCATGAAACGTTATCCGTATAGAGAAAGGATCTCGTGGTGTTATTGTAATGGTTATTTTACGGTGATCTAGTGTACATATATGTACATATGTAGATCAATTCTGACGCAAAAAAACCACTAATGATGATCCATAAAATTCAATTTTTATTTTTACTTTCCGTCGAAATAAAATGTTTAAATTTCTTTAAATCGATCTTTATATAAATTTATTTAAATTTCCGGGCTTTCTTTTCGCAGCTTAGTTCAATTTTAATTACATACAAATTTTCACACTGAGATATAATTAAAATTTATCGTCATAACTCATTGAAGCTATTAACACAATTGAGGAAAACATCTGTCAAGAAAAAAAAAAAATTATATAAATTACGGTCATCTATAGTGCAGTGTGTTTTCGCGCTCATTTGTTTTTATTACATGCTCTGTAAAAATATCAACAATGAATTATGTATCTACAATAATGAGGAAAAAACAAAGAAAATAAAAACAAATAAGATGAAATAATATTTAAGAGTATTTTTTTTTTTTAACAAGACATCGACATCGAAGACAAGAAAAAAAAAAACAATGCATGAAATATTAAATAATTTTCCTTTAAAATTTAATAACTAATCGTCGTTTTTTGGTGTACAGATTCTATTATATATATTTGTAAATATATCGCAATCAAAGACGGATTGCTTATGCATGAAGATTTTCATACAATTTAATACGGCATTTGTTTCATAAAGCTTTAATAAATATTTACTTTGAAGGGTTCACTGTGGCGTATACGCATTTTGGTTAAAATCTTGTAAGTTGATACTCTCAAATCGGATTGCATTTATAACTCTTTGTTTGTATGTGATTGGATAGCAAAAAAACAAAAAGGTTTAAAGCTAGATTTACTTATTGTCTTTGAAATTTGGTATAATTTGAGTTTGCTAGTCTCTCAGGTTTATGGTATGTAAATACGTACATTTATGACCCTCATTCGCGATCGTATATTATGAATATGAATCATGTATATAAATAAAAAATTTAACGGAGATATATTTACTTTGTTAATCTTGATTTATAAGATCAAGTTGTTGACACGAGTTATGCATACACGTTCTTAAAAATCAATAAAACAAATTAGGTATACATATTTTCTTTGCGAGTATTTGTTCTTCGAAATAAAATTTTTCAGTTCGATGAAAAGATTTATTTAATAAACATACTTTTTTGGTTATCTAAAAAATGTATTTTCGGTGTTGTTCTCACCAAGTTATGGAATAAAATTAATCTCAGTCATTTGGTTGAGATAAAACCTTAACACCTTGGAAAACATTATATGTAATATGTTGACAAAAAATAAGCTTTTAAGATTTGGATCTTAGTAATTAGTTGAAATCTAATTAAATATCAAATCAATATTGTTTCAAAAAATTGAAAAAACTGATTTAGCAGCAAATAAAAAGCACAAACAATTTTAGTACCTATGTAAATTAGTAAATAACTTATTTGTTACTAAATTTTTATTTATTTCCTTTCAGACATTCCACTCCATATCAGCTCATATCTTTGAATAAAAATCATAACTAAAATTGCTCAATATAAAAATAAATTAATCGAAAATGGACAGACGGAATTTTGTTAATCCTTTTGGACAACGACCATGGATGGCGAATTCAGGTGCTGCAGCACCTGCTGGACAAACCAAAGGCTTGAAGGGTATCGTAGCTGGTGGTATAACTGGAGGAATTGAAATTTGCATTACATTCCCAACAGAATATGTTAAAACACAATTGCAATTGGATGAAAAAGGTAAACGAAACAATTCCAAAATGACTAAATAGGTTTTGAGAAGCTAGTCATAAATCCATAAAAAAAACACTTTAACATGAAGACATAAGACCCTGACCCAAAATTTATTTATCGAATAACTAATCGGAAATTTATTCTGACTTGCTGAAACTTGCCCTTATAAGCTTAGTCCCCTTTTACACGAGGAAACAAGTTGCTGGAGATTTTTTGACGTTTTCTTTTAATTTTCAATTTCCACCAATCGTAGACCGTTCATTCTCCTTACTTGGTGTCCTTCTCATCTAAAAACTAAAAGTTACTAGAAACTCAGTTATATAAACTTCAAGAGACTAAAATAATCCAAAATAAAACTTTTTAGAAAATACAAGACTCTTACCGATTAAAAGATTCCAAAAAAAGCTTAAAAACAAAAAAGTCTCCAAAAAATAAAAAATTAAAATATATCTCAAACATTTAAAAATAATCTTTAATATCTAAATGACTTCAGAAGACTCAATAACTTCAAACAATTCTAAGACCAAAAGAACAAATAAAGAAACCTTAGGTAATGAGGCTGAAAAGTACCAAAAGACACTCAGATACTCTCAGAAGACTGAAAAAGGATAAAGACATTAAAATAAGTTCCTTCCTTTAAAGAACCAAGAACCAAAGACTTCAGAAGGACTAAAAGACTTCAAAAAGCTTAAATAAGCAAAAATGCTTCAAATTAATTAAATTTAAACTTTGTTTAATTATGAATTTTTATTTTCAAGGTGGAAACAAACGCTACAATGGTATCGCCGATTGTGTAAAAAAGACAGTTAAAGAACGTGGTGTCTTAGGCCTTTATCGTGGACTAAGTGTTCTATTATATGGAAGCATTCCCAAATCAGCTGCAAGGTAATGAGGATGCACTATCAAAACTCACCTATGCACATAGAAAATAAATTTAATAAAAATTTCTTTTTTTTTCTTAGATTTGGAGCTTTTGAATATTTCCGAGGTAACATGGTCGATGGAAGAGGACAGTTAAGTAATTCTGGAAAATTACTATGTGGTTTGGGAGCAGGCATATGTGAGGCTATTTTGGCTGTGACTCCAATGGAGACTATTAAAGTTAAGTTTATAAACGACCAACGAAGTGCCAACCCACAATACAAAGGTTTTGCTCATGGTGTCACTACAATTATAAAACAAGAAGGTATAAATTCTTTAATATAATCACAAATAAATTTGTTCACAAAAAAATAAATATTCTAGGATTTTCTGGAGTCTACAAGGGCCTTACTCCAACTATTCTTAAGCAAGGATCAAATCAAGCCATACGATTCTTTGTTGTGGAGAGTCTTAAGGATCTTTATATGGGTGATGATCGTAGCAAGCCTGTTCCTAAACCAATTGTTGGTCTATTCGGTGCCATTGCTGGTGCTGCATCAGTATTTGGCAACACACCATTGGATGTGGTGAAAACTCGTATGCAAGGTCTCGAAGCATCGAAATATAAGAACACAGTTGATTGTGCTGTACAAATTTGGAAGAAAGAAGGTCCATTTGCATTCTATAAGGGCACAGTTCCCAGGCTGGGACGTGTTTGTCTTGATGTTGGTATTACATTCATGATCTATGATTCATTTATGGATTTTTTCAACACAATATGGAAGTAGGATAGGGTTACACATATGTCATAGAATTGGATATCATGAAATTTGAGCTAAATTACGAGATACTTAGATAAGTTTAAGGTCCTAGTCGTTGACAAAGAACAACACCAAAAAATTAAAAAAAAATATTTACACACAACAAATCGACGAATACTTAGCCATGTTGCAGCATTTTGTTTATAATTTTTTTTTCTAAGCATAATTTACAAAAAAAAAAAAAAAACAAACGAAAACAAAAACAAAAACAAAGAAAGCCAAGAACATATTTTTTTGAAACTATTTTTAATGATAAATTGTAAAGTTTGAGGAATAATTTTAATTCTTCTCGCGCCTGCACCTATATTAATATATGCTTTAATATTGTCACAATTCTTTATGAAAGAATTGACAAAAAAAATGTTTAATTTTGTAAAACTTAATACAAAGAATAATTATAAATGGAAAACTATTCAAAGAATAAATAAATGCTTAAATGTGTATAAATATTAAAAAAAAGCCATATAAAATGTTTTAACTCGAATCCTAACACACATACCAACTGATTTTATATCCGCTAAAAGGCTCCAAGAAAGATACATAAGTCAGGTTCCGTAGACAGATAGGAACCTTCATGGGAGACCTCACGTGAGTCCAGACAAGAACCCACTACTTGTCTCCACCTTATAACCAGCCGAAAAATTGCCAAGCTTGGCATAAACAAGGATAAACGCTTATCCGCTGCTGGCTGTGTAAATTACAGACTACACATAATTGATTTATGTGTACAAAGATAATTTTGAAATCAAACACTCAAAATAAAATTTATAACTATTTTTTTTTATTTTATTAAAATTAATCAAACTCGCACTAAACACCTGGTCTTAATACAAAGATGTTAAAGCATGAATAAAAAAAAGATAAATACTATAAAATTACATAATACATACACATATATAAATCTTCTTTTTTAATAATTATTATTTAAAAAAATAAACATTTGAATATACTTTGTGGATTAATACACCTTTCGATCCACAATAACAATAAACAAGCAAGAGAGAAAAATAAAGAGATTCGTTATTTTTATTTCAAAATTTTAGTACTTCTTCTTTTATATAAAGTTGTAATTGAATTTTGTATACAACATTTGTGACAAAAATGAAGGAAAAAGATATTAAGCCCATTTCTGCTATTTGTGTGATCAAATCATTCGATACACATACTTTTATGCATCAAAATCGAAGTATTTGATTCACACCGATAGCAAAATAAGACTAAACATTAAATCGGGAAAAAATTACATTAAACAAAATGCATAAGTATTGTCAATATTTACAAAAACACAGTCAATGAATTTTTAAAATTTGAGACAGAAACTCTGGAAAATGCTTTTAAGTTTACAGTTTAAGCAATTCAGCTTATCTTATAACATTAAGTGGCAGAGTTGAATGATTACTACCCACCATTCGTCCAAACTTATCCTCTAGTTCTTTACTCATCTCTTGCCAGACGGCCTTGCCAATAACTGCCACTTCTTCTAGTGGTGGACGAAAGACGACCAGCAGTGTCAAGCAAAAACCATCTGTTGTATGTGGATATGCAGCGGGTGAATGTTCCACAGTGAGAAGTCCATGTGGGCGATGTTGAGGGAGTTCAGCTCCGAACAGCTCGATCATGAATTTTCGCAGTGTTGAATGGAGACTTCGGGCCGGATGCATTTCAACTGTGGGCAAATGATGGACGTTCCTTTCACTAACCAAAACATTGAGAGTGTTTGTGGCACGTTTACGAATTACTGCCACAATCCGCAAGTAGTTTTTATGGTGTGCGTACTTGATTGGCAACATTTCCGAGTGCCATAGAGCAGGCGATTGCGCACGGGCCTTATAGGTTTTTGTCATTTTTATAAGATTCAAAATATCATTGGCGCGTAGAGTGAGTTCACTGATGTCGGCGAACCATTTCGCTTGCAGAGATTCCTCATCGGCTTGATCGGGTGTCTTTAAATTGCCACTCAATACTCGACCCGTCAGTAGAAATCTTACCCACGATCCACCAGCAGTTTCAACGCCAATCAGAGTTGTCATCTCGCATTTCAGTCCAGTTTCTTCTAAGACTTCTCTCGCAGCTGCTTCGGTGATTGTTTCACCGGTTTCCATTCGACCAGCGGGCAGATACCACTTTCCGGCGCACGACTGTTTGGCCTCCTGTATCATCAGAACTTCATCTTCATCATTGATCATGACCACTGTCACAATGTAGGTCACCGATTTCCCAAGTACTGGAACGAAGTCAGAAGCAGCTGACGGCTGAACGCCTTGAGCTTCACTCACAGCATTTTGTTCTTCCAATGAGAAGTCACATAGCTCGGGGGTTATATCACCTAAATCCTGACAATCGATTAGCTTGGTCAGTTGATCGTTGATTGATGACACCGTTTGAGGCATTTCTTTGTTATTATTGTTTTTTTTTTTAATGGGTCGTTAAATTCTCTTGGGTTTGCAACCACATTCAGCACAGAAAAAAAAAAACACTAACGCTTCCGGTTGTCTGCACAATGTTGCACACGAACAGCGGCAATCTATTCTGACCTGGAATTCATATTTGGTTAATGAAGAATAAAAACAACTTTATAATTTATATTGTTTTAAATAAATATAATTACATTTCTATGTATGTGTGTAAATGTCGGTTAATTGCCTTGGCGAAGAGCGAATAAGTGAAATTGTATAGAAGCAGAACAATTGACGACGACGACGCTAATGGATGACGCGCGAAAGAATTGCAATTTTTATTTTCAATTATAAGACAAAAAAAAAAAACGGATTGGTCAGTAGGTAGACAAATTAAGTACTTGTCTCTATTAATTCTTTATTTTTTAAAATCAAGTCTAAACTGTAAAGAGTCAAGAAACAAACTAAAAAGAAAGACTCTGACACTCAGCAGGCGACGCGGCTTTATGGTTCTTGTGAATATCGTAAGAAAATGTGTTGTTGGTCAGCTCAGTCGGTGGTGTGGATGACGCCAAGCCATGACTAAAACGGCCACAACGTTGATAGAGGCTTGAAGAATGTCTATTACTAGTCGAAAGAGAAAACAAAAAAGTTGAGTCGACGGTAGTGGTTGTGGATATTTTTAGTAGATTTGAAAAAAAGAGCAGAACTGAGTTTCTTTTTAAGCTTTGAGCAAGTCTTATAGAATTTCTTTCTTTTTATTAACTGAAAAAGCTAGTTGCATCAAGACAAGAGGGAAGGGCGAAAGTTCAGAAGTAAATTAATAACAAGAATGGGCAAAATCTTATAGGTAGACGCGTTAGAAGCGAGATGGGGGGAAAAAGTTTTGACAAAAAAATAAAACAATTGCAAACAGAAAAGTTTCCTCGCCACAATCAAGTTGGAATAATATAGACCCCGAAGTTTAACATTCAACTATTTTACAAATCAATTCAAGAACTAAATAGTCAACAACTTGAAACTTTTGCGTGAAATAAAACACGAAAATATTTTCTAACAAAGATTTTTTTATTTTTTCGTTTCTACTTTTTAGAAGCACGTTTGCCTTCACCCTTCTTTGGTGGAGCTTTGCCTCGTAGACGTCGTAATCTCTTCATTTCCTGTTTGAAATCTTGGTGCTCATCTCGGAAAAGACCATACCATCTAAGTTCTTTCATCAGAAGATGTGTCTCAACATGCCGGGGATACCAATTCTTGACGTAATCCCGCATGTGAATTGGTTCTTCGCTGTACATTCGGACAACTTTCATTGATTTGTCATTTGTTGTTCGAGCTACTTCTCCAAATATTCGATTTGATAAATAATTCATGCGACGAGCATATTGAGTGCCAAGCTTAATAAGTTCATTGTACTTGGACATTTTTATAATAATTTAATTCAAGGAATTCTTTTTGATATTTGAATTTTGGAAATAAACAGAAAAGAAAAACACTTGGTTATGTCACTTTTTTGCAGTCACTCAAATTTTTGACATTTCTTGAATAATTCAGAAACAGCTGCCCATTTCTTTTAAACGAATACAGAGACATCTATGTTTCAGTATATTGTGAAAACATGTTAGGAAGTAGACAAAAAAAAGTTTACAGTTACACCATGACTCGACATGAACATCAGGAAAGTAAAGTTCAACGATTTTCCCTTTCAGTTGGGATTTAAGTGATCAAATAACGATAACCGCCATATCATTCACTCGATACATACATCGACTTTAATCCGGATGTATTTACGTTGAATTTGTATAATTTAGTCCGGATTTAAGTTTTTAATCTGGATGAATCGAGTGAATAATATGGCCGTTACTGATTGCCGGAAGCTTAGAACAAATAGAGCATTTGAAGAACAGTTTAGAAAAGAAATTCAAGATGTTTTATAGTTGGATACATGGGTAGATATCAACAAAGTCCGTCGGAAAATCAATGGCAAGCTTTTAAAAGAAGGTACCTAAAAGGGACCAAAAAGAAAAAAAAAAAATATTTTCGAAGTTAACATCTGCCTATCCTGATGCCGACTGGAGGAGCGATGTTATAGATAAAAAATCGATTACTGTATATTTCTTCAAGTTTTCGGATGCATAGTGTCATGGTCTAGCAAGAAGCAAACTACTGTTGCAACTTTATCAAGTTAGGCAGAGTATGTGGCTCTTAGAGCAGCTGCATCTCAAGCCATTTGGATTAGAGGATTATAACAAGATCTGAAGCAAATTCAAAACGAACCAGCAATCATTTTCGAAGATAATAAGGGTTGTATTGGAATGACCAACAATTTAGAAAACAAACGGTCTAAACACATGTGTAGACATAATACATCACTTTATTCGGGATCACATTCAAAGTGGACTTATTGAAATAAAGCCTATTGGAACAAAGGATCAACTTGCTGATATATTCACAAAATCTTTCGATTCAATTCATTTTCAAGATCTATGTATGTAAACAACTTGGTTTAAACGATTCAGTAGGGGTATTGAAAAACAAAAGCAATAGACATTTCTAGACTTTGTAAACAAAACATCTTGTTTGTTAATATTTAAATAAATATATATCCTGTTTACTAAATACAACGGTCTCTAATTCTAATATAAATCAAAAAATGCATTTATGATTTATTTTAAAGGTAAATTTAATTAAAATTAAGATTATTAAGTAGAAATTTTAGAATTTAAGATTTTTTATCTTCGCTGTAACTTTAAAATTGTTCTAAGTTATATTTGTTGCAAACAGTAGATGAAAACAAACAAAAACACAGAGAACGCGTTAAGCTTTTCGACTTGTGGTCGCGTAAATATACTTATAGTTCTTGTAAAGAAAAAGAAAAAAAGAATTTTTTTTTTGTTAGAAATTGTCCTCGCCTTAAAAGGGGAAAATATAACCTCCATACCATACGATTCTTCTCTTATTTGATTTCAACTAAACTTAGCTTTTTTCGCATCTTATGCAAACCACCCTTTTATGCAATTAGCCAGTTAACTTTTCTGAGATCTTTCTGAGCAAGCCAGCTTCTGAACAAGTTTTCTCCACTAGCACTCTCCATCTATTTTTTTAATAATTTGACCAACTGCGACAAAAAATAATTGAGCAAATCTAAAATATTTCAGCCTCAGCTTTTTGAAAGCAAAAGTGAGGAATGATTTGATTTCTGAGATTGCTGAAATTTCCGTGAGCCTGAGAAACTTAAACTGGCTAAATGAAAAATAGCTATACAAATAGCCAATTGCAGCAGCTGTACGGGATGAAAATAAAAATTTTAAATTAGGGAATTTTGTCTTCTCTATTTGATGCTCATTTAGGTAGTAGGTCCACCCAAGATTTTTTTTAAATAGAACAGAAATAGAAATTCAAGAAAGCTTACACAAGTTAATAAAAAAAAATAAATTGTTTGTAAACGTATGTACATATTCAGCCTTATTATGAGATTCACCCGAAATATATTTCACCTTAAAATTTTTTGTTCGCCCGGAATTTTAAAAGTTATTCTGAGTTTCGCCCGAACGAAATTTCGTTCGCCTACAAAAAATAAGTGAACATTTAGACTCTCAATAGCATTACATTCCACCTGAAATGAATGTCTACAATAAGGGGAATTTGTCAAACATGAATTTTCTGGTGAAACTCACAATAGGCGAAAACTAAAATGTCAATTTTTCCGGGTGGAATTTTGTTTGGGTGAAACTCACAATAAGGCTGAATATGTACGAACGTACATAATATGTACGAAAAGTGAACCTTTAACAAATATTTCATAGATCAAAATACTGAAGTATTTTTTTGCGTCCTCTCTTAGTTAAGGGATTTTTGAAAGCACAAAATGGGTTGACGAGAAAGTTAAATTTCACAACAAATCTTTTTAAAACAACTTTGGTTTTTTTTTAACGATTACAAATGTCAGGCGGTACCGTTTCTTAAATATCTTAAACTACACATCAAACAATGTTCCTGCTCGTGGTCCTGATTTTACCATGCACATCGAAAGTGATAATCACAAGTCGGCCAATTAACATGATCGTGAACAAAATCTATCACTAGGAATTTGTTCTTGGTCTAGGGAGCAGGTATTATGAACACTATAGTGAAAAATCATTGTATAATTGGAAGGTTGTGGTTTGGGCGACTTAGACTATAGAATAGGAAGCAAAATAACAAACTTAATTGCTGGATTCACGTTTCAAAGCCTCAAGTATCTAAAGGATAGTCATTTTCCATTATAAGATTTAAAAAAAGCTTTGCTATTTCTATTGTTTTGAATTAAAATTCACAAAAAAAAATATAAAATCCTTTGGAAGTTTCTTTTGAAATGTCAGTTACTTTCAAAGCAATTGATTAGTCACATGAACTAAGTCATTGAATCTGAACGAATACACACATATGTAGCTAATACCGCAATGCAACTAAATATAAGCTCATTTTGATTAAATTCTTGATTTAAGCCAGACGCGATTTTTTACTTATTTAAAAAAGAACCTGTTTCCTATTTGTAGTTTACCAACATTCTTATAAAAAAAATACAAAGAAAACATACAAGTCCAAGCGACGCAGTTAGAAAACGAAAGCAGAAATACACATTTTACAGCTTTTCATCATCATTATTAATAATAACACACTTTCTGTTTATTGATGACGCCAACAGAGACATGAGATCTAGGATCTGTGTATATGTATCAAGTTGTCGACTTTAAACCGGGTTTAAGTTTTCATTAACGCTTCGATGACCCTCTATCCACGAACCTGAACAGTGAGATCAAAAATATAAAGCAAATAAAAAATAATAACAATCGCTTAAAAGGCCGTTAGGCCGTCATTCATTTGAAAATCAGACACAGAAACCAACCAACCTGCCTTCCGCTCCCGCACAGTCAAACGTCGACATAGAACTTTTTTTTTGCAATGCTTCGCTGAACAGTAACTGAAAAAATAAACCTTTTAGACTACTATTACCACTCCCATTCGAGTCCCATGTGGTAGAATTCGTGCTTAGTACTCAGGTGAGGTAAACACGATCAAAAAAAGAAAAGAGAAAAAGAAAATAAATCAAATGAAGAACAAGAATCAACTGCGACGAAGCGGTGGCAATTTGAATTATACAAATTGAAACTTTACTGCCAACAAAAATAAATTGTATGATTTAACGTTGGAATGCCGTTAAAATTCAAGTTAAACTTATAGAATATATACATATGTTTATAACTTGTGTGGGCAATAACTACAGTGACTCACGAGAAATTGTGTTTGTCTGTGGGTGAGGGTTACTAATTTCATAAATTAAATACATAGGTGAGCTCAGAAATCTTCTTCAGAAAAATAAATGTTATTTTTTTAACTGGATTCTTAAAAGCCATCCAATTATCCATGACAACATTAATTAACTATTTTTACATAATGTAATAGTAATTAGTCGATATTAATAATAGATGACTTTAACAAGATGTTCAATTTATGGAAGCAAGTTCTTCGAAATTTTAATGATTTGAAATTTTGAATAAATCAAAATAATTTCTAGGTAAACGGCAAATAAGTTGACATTGTTACGATATGCAAATGAACCGTTGTGTAAGTCTATTTAAATAATTTTAATGTATAATTAAATCAATTAACCGGTTTTATTACATTTTCAAAGAATGAATGAAAAGTTAAATCAATAATAACAAGATTGCCTTCACTAAACTCATAGAGCCACTGTACAAGAGAACTATCACCATGGTCGTCGGTCGTCGTCTTCGTCCAACTCCAATAATAAATAAAATAATTCTCACAATGAGTAGAATATGGAATTTTCTAAAATATGTTATGGTTATTGTATTTGGCATTGAGCCGCAAACTCACTCACGTTTATTTATTACTTTTAACTTGGAACTTGGGTAAAAGAAAGACCAAAAATTAGTTTTCAATCTGCATCTCAAATTCGAATTCCCAATTTTGCGGTCACGCTCACGAGCGTGTCTCGATGGTCGACTTGACTCCTAAATAAATTCTTGTACACTGATTTTCAAGATTGAAACGAAATCAAGAACTAACAGAACCCACAGGTGGAGTGGTAACTGAAATTGGAAATTTAATAGCTTCAAAGAGGAGAGAAGTCGCAATCACAACAGACAACACAAACTGTGAGGTAGGCACGCTCTCCAGTGGAAATGGAAATGCTAATGGGAACTGTGATCGCGCAGATTTGTAACTATCGTAGTCGAAGTCGTTGTCGTCATCCATAGCTAGTAATGAATTTCAAACCAGTTTGTCCGAAGCCCGAGAATGTGCGTATCTTCAAGAAGTATTTCTTGTTGTGAGGCAAATGGGCAGAATTCGTTGTGGTTATTTTTCATTATTAGGTCACTTAAAGGCATTCATCTCTGTCGTAAATTTCGCCCTAAGCGCTTAGAAAATGCAACATCAAAAGCAAAGACTTTTGCATTTGAATTAGATATTGGGGATGCATTTTCTTTCAATGAATAAATTTACAGAACCATGAAGGAAGGGGTTATTAATTTGTAGCTATAATATTTTACCTCACCTGCGAGCTGTAATTTATCCCCTTTAAAGTGAATTCCAGTGTTACGTTGTGCAAGTATGCTAGTTAAACAGCTTTTAGTTTTTATTTTGAATAATTTACTATTTAATTTTATGAAAATGTTTATCAACAAAATAAACGTAGGTGTACACACTAATTTACCACACACAAATATTAAATTACAACCTGCTTAGTTGATAACAAATACAAAACAAAACAAACTTTTCATTTTTCACAGGTGCACCGTTCTTTTGCCTACAGCAGAATTACAAGTGTCAGTTGTTGTAGATTGTGGAATCCGTGTTGGCTTTGAAGCTATTTAAGCGACACCTACTAGTGACAACAAAAATTAATGCTCATTTTTTTGTACATGTTTTTAATGCCGCACGTACACTTTTGATAAAATTGCAATAATTTTTGTCATTTTTGATAAATGCTGGATTTTTTGTATTTTCTACCATCAATTATGACAAAATAAACAATTAATTTTAATCAGGCGTTAAAATCAAGCATAGCAGGTAAGAGGAAATCGGTTTATATTTTTCGCAGCCCTTTTGCATTGATTTACAAAGCATATTTTTTTCCATTATTTTGTTCCCATTTATTCTCATAATATTTATTGGTTAGAATAAGTAATTTTTAAAAATATTCAGCAGTCCATTATATTGGAAATGAAATTAAAAATAATAAAATAACTCACCAAAATGTTGCAATATTTTGCAGCTATCAAAATTCCTCTCTACGAAATTAGAACGAAATTAATTAACAAGTCTTCACAACGTTTCTGTATTAAAAACAAAACATAAAAATGCACTTTTCTCAAAGGGAATTTTTTGTAAAAATATATAAAAACATTAATAAATTATGATTGCAGAATTTTAAATCAAATCTATCAAATTAACACTTGAATTTATTTTTTTTTACCAACTGATCGCGGAGCAAATCAAACTAAACCGCACTTTAGAACGAATTACTGATAACTGAATTGAATTGGTGCAAGTTGAGACATGAAATAGTGAATATGTATGTGTGTGATACGGCGAATTAATAAATTGTGATGAAGTTTTGTTAACAATTTATTCCAGTGCATTCGTAATTTGTGTTTATATGTATATTCTCATACTCATATAAACATTAGGTACCTACCTACACTAAAATAAGTAGGTATTCATTAAATGAAATACAAAAAATAATATATAATAGCTATACCTATGTACCTACTTCTTTAAAAGGATTTTATTAAAAACACCGCACCGCGCCACACTTCGAAATAAAATTAATGGAAATTAAAAATTCGAGTTTAAAAACTGCAAATTTGTAGAGATATCCATGTATGTATTTCGTAGAACAACTCTCTAGTCCTTAAAAAAATGTATGGTAAAATTATGATTTAACGACAAACAAACAAACATAAATTACGAATACACTTGGATAATACAAGAGTATCAACAAAATTCTTTTTCACCACACCATACTGAATTCGCCATTTCAAATCTACACATCCACACACCTACACACATAATATTCAGTTGTGAGTTTTCGAAGTGTGCTTTGGTTTGGTTTGGCTTTGCTCCGCGATCGGTTGATACAAAATAATAATTTTCTGGTTTTAATTGGCAATATTCAGTGTTAAATGTTTACAATAATTATTTATAAATGTTTGTAGATAATTTTTACAAAAAAGATTCAAATGTATTGATTCGGGAAAGGTGTATTTTTTAAGAAGTAAAATTTTATTATCGATTTGCGATGACTTTCGCTGCAGTCGTTTATTTGTATGGAATGGTTCTGTTCTCTTTCGCCGATTCTGTTAAATTTAAATTTCTTGCGTTTGAAAAAATATCGTTAGATTCGAAATTAATATTAAGTTGAGTTTTGTGTTTTTAAAAAATTTAATTTTTCATAATTGCCAATTGTGTTGTTAAAAATACAAAAATCGTTTTGTTAATAAAGCTCGTTCGAATTTTGTGGAGAAGAATTGCAACTTTTGAAATGAAATGTTTTTTAAATCATAAACGCAACATTTTGGTAAGTAATTCATTTTATATTTTTTTATATACATAACTTAAAAATGTGTACTATTGGGGATAATAAATAGATAATTAAACAGGTATACATTAAAATTCCAATGATTAACCTCCTTATTGTCGAAGAAAATATGTAATAGGTCTTTTCGTTTCCAAAAGATGTAAATAAAAAAAAATACCTACAATTTGTTGTCTTGATTGTCCTATATGAATTTCTTCAGTAAGCGAACGACTTTGGGCTAAAATTGGTAAAAATCGTCCGTTTAGGCTAATGCAAAACTCTAATGAGTTTCCTTTGGTAAATTCAGATTTCGATCAGAAAAAATTGTAAAAATCGGTCCTTAGACATTTGTCAATTTCTTCTGGCAGGCTTTAAGTCCATGAAGTTTTTATTGGTAAAATCGCTTATTTTTTTATAAATAGAAATTTATATAAAGATGTCAATTGGTTGTTCTTTTATAGCCCCGAGCGGGGCACTGAGCTGCAAAAAAAGAACTATGTTACTTTTTTTTTTAACTCGGAGTGCTCTGAGTTCTCAACTTGCATTTCTTTTTAAGCTCAGAGCTCAATCGGGGCTTGATCGATGAGCCAAAAAAAAATGACTGAGCAGTTCGAGCAAAAAGCTGACAGCGACCAACTTCACATAATGTTCATGTAATTTCACAGACACTTCAGTGCGCAATTCTGTTTCTTGAATAGATTTGAACGCTTAGGTCACGTTCGTTTCGGAACGAGCTCTATTTGCTCAATCCCAGCGCTGTGCCCCGTCCGGGCTTAAAAAAGAAAAATGCCAATCTATATTGCCATAAACGTGTTTTATAAATGGATATACACTCATTGAACATATTTAATTATCTACCCAAGAAATTTTTCAAACACTTGCAGGACAATTTTTTTTTTTTTTCAACTGACACAAAATAATTTTTTTACCTATTCCTACATTTCTGACATAATTCCTTCTTCTCCAGTTATAGCATTTACCTTATTTTCTATTAATATTTAGATATTTTATGTCCATAACTTAGATAAGAATTTATCAAATAAAAGAAAAATAATATAAAATATCGATGCTTCTTTTAGGGTTTAATCAAATCTACCGCACTGGACTTCAATATAAATAAAAATTAGGGATTTTAAAAATTGCAACATAAATTGTAAAATAGAAGAAAATATTCATGTCATCTTTCGTATTTCGTTAAAACAACTCCTTACACAAAATATGGCAAAATATCATTTATACAAAAACTACAAATGTACTTGAATCATATTTAGAAGAGTTTCAATAAATTCGATCACACTAAAATCGCCGTGTCTGTTCTACACACCCATACACACATATTCCTTGTTTCATGGTGTCAATCTGTACCAAACATTAATTATTCAATTATTCGATCGGTTGATACAAAAATATTATTTTTATTGCGTTAATTGATAATATTCGTTTTTAAATGTTTGCAATAATTATTTATAAATGTTTTAAGTTCATTCAAATGTTTTGATTCGGGAAAAGTGTTTTTTTTACGTGAAAAGATTCATTTGATTTGCAATAATTTCGGTGGTGGCTTAATGCTATAGTTTGGTTGGTTTTGTTCCGTTTCGCCGTTTCAGTTCGAAAAAAATCGTTAAATTTAAAATTCTTGTGTTTGAAAAATATCGTTTAATTCAAAATTGTTCAAAAAAAAATCGTTAAATTTAAAATTCTTGTGTTTGACAAGTATCGTTTAATTTAAAATTGTTTTCAAGTAAATTATTTTTTGTGTTTTTTTTTTAATAATTTAATTTAATTTAAAGATTTCGTGGAAGCTTTAAAGCTCTTTAAATGTAAATGTGTTCTTTCAATTTTCGTCTGTAATCGGATAAATTCGTTAATTTTGTATCCAGTGAAATGTTTAAATTTAAAATTTAAAAAAATTGCCTAATTTCAATTTGTTTGTTAAAATACAAAAATGGTTTGAAAACTTTTTTGGTTAGTAAATTGCGTTTGAATTTTGTGGAGAGAATTGCAGCTTTACAATATGGATGCTTTATTTATTCAGCAGTGAAATGTCTTGGGTAAGTAGGTAATTTATTTAATATTTTTATAACTTTAAGGCGTTTATTGTCTGAAGACAATGGAATGGTGCAACTGGAACTGGAGTTGGAGCTGCAAAAGCTATGAAAATGTGTTGTACGTGCTATTTTTACGTACCCAAAATGCAGCTGTATAGCCTTGATAGCCTTTTGTACATTTAAAAAACAAAAAACCAAAAAAAAGCTTAAATATTTTTCACGGCCCTTTACAAATTGAAACATCAAAAGTTCTGCACGTAAAAAGTTAAAAGTTGTTGAGCTTCTGAAGCACTGACTGCAGCTCCGTTTGTAGCTGCATTGCATTGTCTTCATAACATTGAATTTGTGTGCATTGAATATTTTGACAGCTATTCCAGCTGCAGCTCCAGTGTTCCGTCTCCATTGTGTTCTGTCAGTTACATCGATTTTATTAAATCGTTGTCGAACTTTAGCCAACTGTCCATCTTTGGAAAATGTGTTTGTATATTTTATCGATGTCTTTTATTGAAAAGTAGGTACTTTTTCTTAAAAATAATTAAATATGGATTAAAATACAAATAATCATCATTTAATCGCCATATTGTAGAACAAAATATATGTATTTCTTGAGTAGCCAAACGACTTTGAGTAAAAATTGTTAGTAAGTGCAAGTTTAGAACAATTTGCAAAATTCCAATGAATTTAGATTTCAATCTAAAATTTTATTTTTTCAGAGTGAATGAATTACGACTTCAGGTTGTATTTTTTCCCCATAGTATTGGTGCATGTTCGTGTCTGTTAAGTTAGTAGCTTTCAAACTAAAGGCTTGTCAATTCTATTAGTTTATAGTGAAGTCAGTAAAAAGGGGGATAAATCTGCCGAAAAATTCAGATCTGTAAATTGATTTCTTACTAAAAATAATATCAATTTTAAGTCCAATGAATGGAATGCAAAAATTTTCTAAATCAGTTTTTTGAATTTACTTTATGTTTCACTTCAAAGAAAAGTCAAAAATATTGTAGGCCTACGAGGAGATATGTACCTACCACATCGATTTCTAAAAATCTTTTCAATAAATACATAAATGTTATGTATACGCCAAGGTGACCATTACTTTAATGAAACAATAATTACTTCCATTTAGTTTTAAATAAACTAATGGAGAAAATGTGTGAAATTAAAGTAAAATTTGATGTTAAAAAATGTGTCAGCAATTTGGCAGCTCTCCAAAAACAATATACTTGCCTACCTATTCAAAGACAACAATACTAATTTTCCCATTGGTTTTGTTCTTTTTTTTTATTATAAATTAGTTTATAAGTTTTTGAATATAACTTAATGACAGCCTGAGTGATGCATGCCATTTCATACAAACAAACTAATCGCTTCACACTTCCCACACTTACTATCTATCCAGAGATTTATATTTTTTTTCCCATGGTTGAGATTTTTTTTATTTATAAATAAAACAAAATTATCTCTAATTTGTTAACAAAAATCTTTTTTTTTATTGAAAAATACAAAAACTTAAAATAAACACAAAAAAGTTTAAGAAATTATTAGATACAATAATTATTTTTTTGTTTTTAGTTTCTAAATAAAAGCAAAATATACTAAAAAAAGAATTATTGTTATTATTAGTTGTTAGAAAAAAAAAAATCTTATATTTATTTAATTATATTAACTTAAATCACAGATATCTATTTTACAATATAATTTTATTTTATTGAAATAATTTTCAAAAGAAACAAAAATAAAAAATTCAATATGTTAGATCTAGTATGGCTTTATGTTCTCATTCTTAAAAAAAAAAAGTTTAATATTTTGATAAAAAAATATAACTAATAATAAACAAATTTTCTAGTTTTGATATGAAAAATCATGTTGTGCATTTGTCTCAAATTTTATATAAAAATCAATGATAGTTATTATAATTTTTTCTCAACTTTAACATTTTAATTTAAAATTCAAATACATACTAAATATATAGTTACTTAAGGCATGGCTTAAACATTTTAACTAAATTTTGCCATTAATGTTATACATTGCACAGAAGTAACTTAATTATTAATTTTTTGACAAAGTTCTCGTTAACGACTCAACCCATTAAAACTAAAATCAAAGAATTTCCAAAGTACAAAGAAAAACTTAAACTTGTTTATTATTTTTGATCCAAATAATCAAATTGTCTACTTTGAGCACAAAAAATACACTTCCTGTGAATTTTGAGCAAAAATCAGCAAATGTCACTAACCTGAAGACAGAAAAAAACAATATTTTATAAGTCGGTCTTTCACATAGTGTGAATTCCTGTCAATTCGTGTGAAAGCCACTATTACCAATATTCTTGGAGAATAAATAATTTGATTGGACAGATCCTTCTCCAGACCTAATAACTCAAGTCCTTCCTATAACGCTAGAGAGTTTTTCAAAATATTTTAATTACCATATGTTGTTTGTCTTGTCTTGATAATACACTTTAGTGACTTAAAGTGACACGTAGGGTCAGTTATTTTTGTGGGTCTTTAATCTTAGTTCAAAAATTATTTTTAATGTTGTTGATTTTTTTTAAATCACTGCTCACATGCCTTAACAAACAAATTATTTCTAAAATAAGATACATAATGTATTTAAATAAAGATGTGAAATGGCTTAAATTAAATTAAAGTGATATGTCTTAAAGCACTTATGCTTGATTCGCACTATAGTGCCGATACTGATAAAGTCTCGATACGTTCTCACTGCGATAAAATATTCTTATACAAAAAACAATAAGTATATTCCCACCATCGATACTGCTTCAATTATATTATTAGGTGAACCCTGTCACGTTTCGCATCGCCACCTATTGAAAATTTATCATACTACCAAATTTAATGTTTCAAAGAAAATTTTATAATGGAAAGAACACAAATGTAAGTAAAGTAGGCATAGCCGTAGGCGGACGTTAGAAAATAATACATGTCTTTCTTTATGTTCAAGAAATTTTAATTGGAAAATTTGAACATCAAAGTCTAAGATATAAGAAAAGTGGGCGTGATTGTAGGCGGATTCTCAACAAAAAAAAATTCTCATTAAAAATGCCATTCTTTTGGCTTAAGAGTGATTTATTAAAAATTGTCAGCCTTCAAGATTAGATTAAATTCTGATGTAAGTAAAGTGGGCGTGACACATATTACACATGTCATGCTTTATTTTATAAAATTGAAATTAATACAAAAAATAAAAGGAACAAACAAGAAAAAATTATTTCTAATAAAAGAAAAACAATTAATATGAAAAGTAAAAGTAAAAAAACCGCTATTTTGCATTTCTTTGTTTTTCTTTGACAAATAAAATTAGATTTTGACAGAACACAAATTTTGAAAGTTTCTATCCATAATTAATATTTCCCGGGTAAAAATTAGGTTCGTTCGCGTACCAGCCAGAAATTACCCAAAACTATAACCATTTTCTACTTTTTGGACTAAACCAAACGTGTTTGCGTACGCACATTTCGAGTAATTTCTGGCAGAAGATAACGCTCATGAGAGAGAAATATTTTCCCTTCTTGTCAGTTTTTACTAGAGAAATTTCTTCGGACACAAACTGGTAAGTTGTGTGTCCTGTCAAAAGCAAGTTTGAAAGTCAAAGAACAACAACAAAAATATGCTGTTATTCTTTGATGATGTTCCTGTTGAGTGTGTATTTTCTATTTGTAAATATTTTTAAAACGCAAATTTTATTTTTTTTGGAATAAAATTTAATAAAGAATGGAAATTTCAATGTTTCCGCTTTGTCTACTTTTTTTTGCCTTTGTTTACTTTTTGTTGACGTTTAAAAAGTGGCAAATAATTTGGTTGAACGCTATCGTGTATTTTCGGACAGTTTCATCATTTTTATTTGATAGAACTTCATCCCCAATCCTCAAAATTTGAGGGGTTGACATTTTTAGTCCGGAAAGTACCCGAACAAACCTATTATCAAGAAGGAGAAATAATTTTCTCTCTTCTTCTGATCAAAACTTTAAAAATGGACGTAAGCGAACAGTTTTGGGTAGTTTCGGACTAGTACGCGAACGCACCTTTTATCTGTCATCACATCACTGACATCTAGAGACTAGATAGTGTTATTTTAAAAACATTACAGGTGCTTCGGAATAGCAAAAAAGTGGTGGTTTGAAAAAAATAATAATAAATTATTACTATTGTGTCCGTTGCGTCAGCCGATTATTTTTATTTGTGCTGATAGAGATTTTAATCAGCCCTTTGATTAACTTTCGCTTCCTTGTCCTTCACGTCGGTGCGGCATCGTGCGTCGGTCGGTCGCTCGTTTTGTGTTGTGAATTTGTTTACTACTTTACAGTTATGTTTTCATTTAAACGCAGAATTTGTTTTAATAGCAATCATTGTAAGATCTTTGTTGCAAAAGTTAAATTCCATTTTTTTTACTAAAAATTTTGAATCTGTCACAAATCGATGGCAACAAAAATCTGTATCTTAGTGAAGTGAACAAAAACAAGAGAAACAAATATTGGGACAATATCGGTGTACATGCTAGAACATGTTGAAACTGGTATACGTGGTATGTATCGCTTTAGTGTGAATCAAGATTAAAAGTGTGCAAAATATGTAAGATGAAATGATTTATAATCTAAAATTTAAAATTTTGGCTTATTTAAAAAAAAGACTCATTTTTAATAATGTTAACAATAAAAACCATTTAAAAATTTCTCAAAACAAATTTAACAAAAACCAAATAAAAAACTCTTACGCTATAAAATTCTGAAAAATGAAAAACTATAATCTTATTCTAATTTTATGCAAAATTAATTCTTAACAATTTTACATAGTACATATTTTATTTTATAATTATGTATTATATTGTTGATAAATATATATAATATAATATTTGTATAGGAAAAATTCTCAGACATGAACCTCCGGACAATCTTCATCTTTGATCGATGTATAATGCACTTTTTTCGAAACTGTATCAAATACTGGTGTTATCATATATTTAATTCTGTCTCTGCTAACATATATCAATGCCGCCACAAGTGCAATTAAAATCATACTCAATACAATTAGCAAAAAGATGAGTGTCATTGTATGACCAGTCATTGATGCTCTCAATTTGGCACTGGCACACTTGCCATATTGAATTTTCATAATTGGTTCTGGTTTCGTGTGATTGCGATAGCACATGAGATTCTCCTTACTTCGAACTGTCACATTTGTTTGTAGAATCCAGTCGTGAAGCACACTGATCTTGCAATCACAAACAAAGGGATTCAAATTAAAGTCGACAATCAGATTGACAGATCTACCGGGTACTTCAAGTTCGTCCATAAGAATCAAATCCTTGGCTTTGACGTATTCGAATTTGTTACGTTCTAAATCGAGGAAGCGTAAATTCTTAAGGCATATTATGTCAAAATTGACCTCTTTCAAATTATTATCACCCAAATGAAGGTCACGTAAACTCGGCAGATCACAAAATACTTTGCGATCTTTGAAGTGTGTTATTTCATTCTGTTCCAAATGGAGTTTTTGTAGTTTTGCCAAATTACTATTGACAAAGATATCATGTAGGTCTTGACTGAGGCGTGGTGATGTATTATCATCGAAGGCATCTGTCAAATGTAATGCCTCCAAATTTACAAAATTCGAAAAAACTCTTGAATGATGGTGATTAACTTCATCGTCAACCCTTGATATACTCAAATTATTATGATTTAATATTAGACGTTGGACATTCTGAACATGATGATAGGTCTTCCCTCGGATTTCTCGTATATGATTATTACTCATGTCAACAATTGTCAAAGACTTATAATCATTCATTGTCCCAAAGACATTCCAGGGCAGCTGTGGGATATTATTGCCAGTGAAGATGAGAACTTCAACTTTTGGGGACAAATATTCTAATACGCTTGCATTTGTAAGTCCAGCATTTGTGCAATTGACGACATAGCGAATTAAACCTTCGTAATTTTCATTGCCACATATGCATTCGGTGGGAAAATTGGGACCACAAGTTCCAGCAAATACTGTTGTGCTGATAAAAATAATGGCAAGCACGAGAGTGCTTGTTGTGATTCGATACATCTTGGTGGTCGTCTGGAAAGAGAAACAAAAAAATGTTTGTTTAATTTTGTTGACTTTTTTTTAAATTTTTTAAATTAACAAAAAAGTTCAGTTTAAAATAATAAAGTAAAAAATAAAATAAATAATAAATTATCTGTGTACGCATTTCCCTCCTTCTTTAAATAAAAAAAAAGGTTGTCTTTACCTACAATTCAAATTAATTAATTTGCTGAAAACTCATAAATTTCTAATATTTTACTTTCGATCCTAAATCAAATTAAAGTCATTCACAATAAAAAAAAAACAAATCAAAAAACTAATCGTTTCGTAATCGATATGTTGATACCCTCCTTTAAAAACAAAAAAAAAAAAAAAAAAACAAAACAAAAACATAACATTCCCTTTCATTGCCTATTGATTGATATCGTTTCCATCACTTGACTAGACATTTAAAAAAAAAAAAAAAAAAACAATCGTAAACATTGAAGCTCTTACACATTTGATAGCTTCAAATCGATGTAACCTTATCCCACCAACCTTAAAAACAAAAACCCAAACCAACTACCTACCACCCAACGGGGTTTAAAAAAGGGTTTTTTTTAACCATTTGGTATTTTTGTTTTTATGAGAAAATCAATTTATAAGCGGAAACTTTGAATTGAGAATAAAAAAAATAAAAATGAGATATGTATGTGTGTAAGGAAGGTAGGTTCCCATAAAAAATATAAAAATGAAAAATACATTTCAATTTGTTTTACGTTATCTTGTGAAGTAGATCGATTGGTGTCATATCTGTTTTTTTTTTTTTTAACTTTTGGTTATCATAAGCAAGCTGTGTAAAAAAAATACACACAGAGAACAATAGATACTTTCTAAGGCATTGTAAACAACATGTCTTTTTTTTTTTTGGATAAAACCACTGCTGTCATCCAAACTAATGTCAATTTCACTAGAATGTAGAATGGTTTCATTTTATTTTCATAGCCAAAGGCTGATCTGCACTCAAACTAAATTAATCCTCAGAAATCATGTCTGGTCTGGTGGTGAGCAGATTTTATTTAAATATTAAATTTAGCTCATATTTTTATTTCAAGAAAGCTAAATAACCAACTTTCAGCTTTCTATGGATGTTAAATGAAACAAAAATACAGACGTTATGCTTTAGTTTTAAAAGATTTTAATGGCAACACTTTTGCAATGAATAATAAAACTTATATAAATTAAAAGTGGGCGTGGCAGTAGGTGGATGACATTTTCAACGAAATAAGTTCGGTAGTTTTTGAGTCTATATGTAGGTGGTAAGCACAAGTACAAACATTGATTTTTTATTTTTTTTTTTTTTTTTTAATTCTGAGTTTGAGAATAATTTATTGAAAAAAACTAAAATTAAACTTAAACTTATTTAAAAAAAATAATTAAAGAACGAGTTTCTTGTTTAAAAAAAAGCTATAACTTACGATTTTTGAACCAAGCTGCCCCATTATATAAAAAAGTAAGACCCTTAACTCTTCTGATTGGTTTATTTCCAAAACGGTTAATTATATTAAAAAAGTATCAACATATTTTCTGTAGGAAATAAGTCCTTGACATTTTTTCTATACAACTAAGCATTTGGGAGATATTCTTGAAAAACCATTTTGAGAGGCCTTTAACCCCCGTAAAATTGTAACCGGTGCTCATATAGATAAGGATTTTTAATAATATTATTCATTTGTCTGTCACAAAAAAAAGAAATTAAGAATCCAGTTTTAATTTTACACAACTAATTTTTTTAATTTAAAGTTAGACTGCAGATTGGCCTTTGATCATATCTAATATTGACACCAATAAATCAATTTTGACTGCGCTGCTGTATACAATACCTAAAAAATACCTATAGAATCCCATTGATGTTGTTCTTTGCCATTTCGCTGGATTTCAACCAAAAACCAATACAATTTTTTAACTATATAGGATTTTGTAAGACAGGTGTATGTAAACATCATCAATATTGATTGAATTTACGCAACCCTGTCAAATTCTTTGTTGATGATATTTACATTCTTTAACTGCTGTTGTATAGCGAGCATACGTTAAAAATAAATAATAAATGAAAAGAAGACCATAATATACTCGTAGACCACATAAATTCTGAAACAATGAAAAAAAAAAAAACATCGCTGAATAATTCTGGTCCAAAATAAAACGCTCCTCGCTCCTTCCCTATGAATAAAATATATATACATAGGTACGGCATTTGAATCAGTTTTTTCTCATTTTACTGTTTTACTGCACACACCATACGCCCACTTCCACCCATTTATTTATTTGCTGATAGTTTCCTTTTTTTTTTAACGGGCCCACACCGTCATAAGAGAATGAAAAAAAAACAAACACAGTAAAAAGAAATAATAAAAATTCAGAAACATCATAAAGAACGAAGTGGATGTGAAATTTATTTTGTATTCTTAAAATGTTTGTTTTTTTTTTTTTTTTGTTGGGTGTTCCCATGTTTTTGTCTTCCCTTTTTCTATATACATTTATGTATGTATAGACTTGGGATATTATATTTTGTCATCTGCAGATGCTGATGGTCCATAAATAAACATTCAGCTTAAACAAGCGTATGCCAACAACAACAGCAATAACAAACAAAATATTTTTTTCCTCTCATCTTTAAGGCTACATTTCCACATATCCACACATATTTGCGGAAAAAAAAATGAATTATGTGAAAAGGGTTTTTTTTTTTGTAACAGCTATAGTTGCAATTTGATTTGGACGTGTTTTTTTGCTCCTTAAAATACTATAATTTACATGGGCTATGTTGGGACATGGAGAAAATTTAAGCTGTATAAAGCGTGAAAAAAAACTTATGGGTTTACCTAACCTACAATCCAAAAGAACAACTATCAGCAGGCACTGGATGTGTGAAAAACTCACCACCAGCATGGCTAGGGGTGGTTTACAAAAAAAAGTCTAGAACACTCCATATCTTTATACGCTGTTATTTACAACTTTACATTACATTCCACAGCTTGTGAAGTGAACTTAATAGGTTGAGACATCAAAATCTTATATAAGATGATTCCTTTTTATAGTAAGAGTGCTTTAAAACTGAAAATAGCCGTGTTTTATTATCCATAAAGATCCTTATGGAACTTATATATCTGGCTCTAGAATATTTATACAACAACAACTTGGGATCCTGCACTTTATCTGAATCCCAACAACTTGCACTTTATCTGGATGCCAAGTTGTTGTTGTACTATACGTGTTAAAAAATGATCCTTATACATTTCCATAAAAAATAAAACACGGGTAATATGTATGGTGAATTGTGGAACCTATATAATTTACATTTTCATGAGAAATGAATACTCACAAGAATTCATTTTTATTTTCTTTGTGAATATTCGACAATTTATTAGAGAATATATCATGTCAGATAGATAATCGGAACTTAATTTAGATATTGGGAAACCAGTTCATTAACTTTTGAACTTTCCCTTAAGGTAAAAATTCTAATTTTCAGAAAAAAAACTTCTATATAGATGTGGAACTTAGAATTTAAAATGTGAAAAGAAACATGAATATATTCCACAAATATTTCACAACTTGTGGAATCTATTAATTTTCGTGAAAAGGTACATTCCACAAATATTTCACAACTTGAGGAACCTATTAATTTTTCATGAATAGATACATTCCACAATATTTCACAACTTGTGGAACCTATACATTTTTCATGAATGCATTCCACAATATTTCACAACTTATGGAACCTATTCATTCTTCATGAATACATTCCACAATATTTCAAAACTTGTGGAACCTATTAATTTTTCATGAATACATTCCACAAATATTTCACAACTTGTGGAACCATTTTCATGAATACATTCCACAATATTTCACAACTAGTGGAACTTATTCATTTTTCATGAATACATTCCACAATATTTCACAACTTGTGGAACCCTTTTCATGAATACATTCCACAATATTTCACAACTTGTGGAACCTTTTTCATAAATACATTCCACAATATTTCACAACTTGTGGAACCTTTTTCATGAATACATTCCACAATATTTCACAACTTGTGAAACCTATTCATTTTTTTTAATTTCACAAGATGTGTGGAAATAGATTTTCATAACGTTTGAATTTTATTTTGTAGACTAACTTCTAATTAAAAAAAAAATATTTACAAATGTGGAACTTTGGATAAGTCCTAATTTGCACCCATTTATCCGTGAAATAAAAAATAAATACCATAAGTGGGATTTCAAACTTTATGGAACCTATTCATTTATCACTAGCCGCGTTTTATTATCCACGAAGATTTCCAGCAAGTAATACAACAACAACATTGGATCTTGCTATCTCTCTCTGGATCCCATGTTGTTGTTATATTACGTGTTGAAAAATGATCGTGATACAGATCCGTAGAAAACACGGCTATTATCATTAAAACCAGAAGTGACTAAAACACTTAAACGTTCTACAATATTCCACAGGTTGTGGAATCCATTTATATTTTTTTAGTTCACAAAAGAATAATATACCGGCTAGATTTTATTTTTTAACTTTTAAATAAAAAAAAATAAAAATAAAATTTCAAAACTATGTACCTATACTTATACTAATAATCGTATGAACTCATTTTCCATAAGAAAACTGAAAAATTTCTAAAATTATTGTTTAATTCGCATATTTTTAATTTTACCGTTTTTGCAATTTGTGCCACTTAATTTTTGGTTTAAAGTAAATTTCCCCACCCACTCTGCCACAGTGGTCCTTTTTTTGTATTTTGTCGACCAAAATTAATTCCCACACCAAATCTTGAAGACATTTTTTGGTACATTTAATAAATTTAAAGACACTGGTTCTTTGTCTATTTTTTTTTTCAAAATAAGGTCTTTAAAATTTTGGTCAGAATATGAGGAGAAATTTCCAAATTCCAAAATTAACATTCTCGTAGTCAAGAATTTTTAGTTCTGAAATATCTTAAAATATGTTATCGAGTTATCGATTTTATACTTTCATAATGAATATTTATTATATTTTTTTTTTTTTTAGCAGATTTGTACTAAATTTGAAAACTAAGTCCAAAATGTTCTCAAGGTAGTAGAAATAAGTTTTGTGTTATTATATACATATACTTGTATAATTTTTTTATTAAAAATTATTTTCACACCAAACTTGATCAAATCTGATGTAAATTCAACAATTTTGACAGATTTTTTTTTAATTTTGAAATTTAGTACAATATTCTACCACAATTTCTAAACAGAGAAAAATAAGCAGTATAGCATCAGCGGTTCCAAAAAATTTATTTGTTAACTCATTAAATTTCGTCAAAAATTAGCGATGGTAAATAATTCTGGTTGTCAAAATTCAATACTTAAAGGAACCGCTTCTAGTACTATTTTAAGTCAAGTTGACAACAAAATGAAAATTACATTCCTTTAAATTTCATTCTGTCTCATTTTTAAAAGAGTAAAAATCTGCTGCGGGCACTTTATATAAATCGGGTTGTTCAAAAAATTTACTTAGAGCTCAGAGTCATAAGTGCGAGTCAGAGTCAGGGTGCGAAGATCCTGGAGTCCTTTCTGCACCATTCCTCAGAGGGAAAAAATAAACCCAAAAGTAATTTATCTTTGAGACTTTTTTATTTAAAAAAAGGATTTCACTTGCTGATGGTCTTCCTTATTGAGAGAGATAGCAATCTTATTTCTTCTTTTAAGAAAACTACAAAAAATAAGGTTAAATATATAAATTTCTTCCAAAGAGATATTTTTGAAAATAAATCTAAAATCGAATACAATTTATAATTCTCAAAGTTTGAAGACAATAAATTGTTACCATCGACCAACTCTTTCGTACAAACATTCATACATATATTTTCAATAATTTATTTGTACACTTTGTACTTTATATGTATCACATTTAATGATTCAAATCTCGAACTTATGTTCCTGAACTAATAATTTATCAGCTCAACTCGTAACATTATACGTGTAACATAAGTTTTCATACCCACTCGCTGTACACTTCTTCCAAGAATAAGAATATTATATCAACAACAACAATGGCAGTCACTTACGATTTCTGATTATTTGCTCATCCAACAAAAACGAACAAATAACAAAAATAAAAAAAATAAAATAAAAGAGGCTAAAAAACAGATAAAGACGTGAAAAGAAAACACTACAAACAAAAGTTGAAGTATCTTACACAAAAGAAAAAAAAGAAAAGAAAAAATGATTTCTGAGGTTACCATCCGCGTTTAGGATTAAACAAGGTTCATAGTTCCTTACTTGATACAACTTTTTAGACAGAAATGTTTTTGTAATTTTTTGTAAATTTAACAATGATGAACTATATTCTTTTACATTAAATATGTTTATTTAAGATATTTCTAAAACAACTCCATCGATTTTGCTGAAATTTTAAAAGCTCGCATCTTTGAATCTGTGGATCTTAGATGGCAAATCTCCGTTGTGTCAGTTTTTGAAAAATAAATTTTTATTTCTGCAAGTCGAAATTTAAATCTTCCAATTGTTTGGTGTCAGAATCAGATAAAGAAACACTTTAAATCTTGTCAAACAAGGTATAGGGTTTTGCGTAATTTCGATTCGGAGGTCAAAGTAGTTTGGAAGATCTCTGTTTTGCAGTTCGTGATTCCGGTTAATCCTTGCGTTTACCTTATAAATTTGGTAGAAAAAGTCCACCCAGGGCCACGTCAAATTTGTCCAGAGGATCTTCGATAGTTAAGAGGTCGTCATCCATGATGTGATGCACACAGTGTTCAAGTCGGTAAAGAGTTGTAAAGTGTAAAGTAACAGTTCAAAGAATTTTTTGAAATTTTTAAGCGTGATAAAGAATAAGTATTTAGACTTAAGAGTAATCACAGTAAATTTCTGCCCACTGATACGCCGACTTTAAGAAAAAAATCGTTTAAGTTAATAAAAGTGTTATACAGTTATGCTCATAATGTGTTTTCTAATAACTCTTCAATTAAAAGTTTTTGCCACGCCCAATTTTTAGGCGTTTTTTTTAAAAGATCAAGTCCAAGAAAACAAAAAATAATTGTCATAAAAGCATTTAAATACTAAAATGTTCTTGTAAAAGGTTTTGCCACACCCACTTTAAAGGAGTGTTTTCGACTAAAAACCTGTTAAATCGAATATTTCTTTAGAAAATGTAAAAATTGTAAATAGTTAAAAAATATTATGTCCAAAAAGTTTTTGCCACGCCCGCTTTTTGTGTGTGTTTTTTGACACCCCATTTTTTGTGCTTTTTTTTACTAAACGCTCTTTATAGAATTAATGTCCAATTGTCATAAAAACATTTGAGAAACAAAAGACTTTTGCCAAATGTCTTGCCACACCTACTTTTTAGGGGTGTTTTTGACCAAAAACCTTTTAATTCGAATGTTTCTTAATAAAATGTAAAAATTGTAAATACATATATAGTTAAAAAAATATTTGTTTTTAACAATACATTGATGTCGAAAAAGTTCTTGCCACGCCCACTTTTTGTGGGTGTTTTTGACACGCCCATTTTTGAAGGCGTTTTTTTTTTATTAAACGCTCTTTTAAAGATCAATGTCCAAGAAAACAACAAATAATTGTTATAAACAAATTTGAAAACCAAAATGCTCACAAAAGAATACACGCCCACCTTCTGTGGGTGTTTTTGACACACCCATTTTTTGGGGGCGTTTTTTATTCAAACTAAACCACTGTTTTTAGGATTAATTTTCAGAAAAATCTAAATTATTGCCATTTTAAAAACAAAATCTCTTTGAAAAATGTTTTCCCACATCCACTTTTTAGTGTTTTTTTTTTACTAAATAAGTGTGAACGTTTCTTAAACAATTTTTAAAGGATATTTGCATTAAAATATTCAAGAAATATTTTAAACACGCGTTCTTTTTATCGGCGTTTTTGCCTAAAGTCATGCATAAAATATTTAGGAAATATTTTGGCCAGGTCTTCTTTTTTTGGGACGTTTTGGCTAAATTCCTATTTAATAGAAGGTGGCCGTTTTCTTATAAAATGAAAAAAAAAATAAAACAAACAAATTTTATTCAGCAAATCGTTTAATAAAACTTTTTACCTTTAAAATTTAAAAAATTGTAAGGAAGCCATAAATTTGATTTTTTTTTATAACGATTCAACAAATCTCAACGATCGACAGATTCTCTCTTCGCTTGCTGAAGATATGATATTCGAACGTATCCTATAGCACTCTGTATAAAGGGTTAGTGAAGCGTGGTCAGGGTATCTCTTGTGAGAAATTGACAAATCCTTGAAGAAAAAATTGTAGGTCCCCTCCATTCCTTCCCCTAACACGCGCACAGGAATGGTTGGAAGTTGTAAGTCATTATAGGCCCTGGTTCTAGACGAATTGTTACGCCACCCAATTTATTATTTTTTTTTTTTAATGGACAAACACTCCACTTGCTCGTTTCGAAGCTTTATTTTGGTCAGGAACCATGATGGTAATTTTCGTATATTTAATTCCTTTATATCTTGTGTTCAAATTAAAAAAAATATGGGTGTATGGTCACCGTAGTTCCTTGATAGTAAGTTGTTACCATAAAGGCAACAAAAAGAAAACACGTAGTTCATATAAATAAATAATTATATAGAATAAATTATCTACATAACAAGTATACCCTCCCATCTGCTGCTGCATTATGAAACTTGATGATGTGATTCGTGTTTGAGTACATCCTTGCACTTTCATTAGATTCGTATAGATAAAAATATAAATTATATGTTTTTTTCTATTTTTTTAATCTATTTCGCTTATCTTTGTTAATTTTCATTTCTCACCTGATAAAAATGTTTCAAAAGAAATGCAATTTATGAGCAGGTACAAAAAAAAAAAAAAAACAATTGACACCTCCGCTGTATATTTCCTAGTCATTTAACATGTAGTTAGATAGATTTTTGTTTTTTTTTTTATCTTTCTACAAGATTGAATTTTCTTATTCATGCTGAATATAGTTGAAAATAAAATATAAACATCAACATCAAGATAAATACAACAACCCAGTTATAAAAACAAAGCTTCTCATTGAAGTCGAAAATTAAGACATCCTCCTTCGCTTCGTTGGCGTTAGCGTCACAACCACCACCGTGTCATTCTCGTTATACAACCGCATAAAACAACCACGGCACGTATGTTATTTTCTAGCGTATCCTTCTAGCAGAAATCCTTAAGATTGTTTTTCTTTCAAAAAAAAAAAAATAAATAAAAATAAAGAAAGAAAACCACAAAGTTTTTATATTTATTTTGCCAATGAAATTATAAAAAAAAAAAAACTTGGATTAAGAAGTTTCGATGGATTTTTAAGAAAATAAATCCCAGCACCGAGAACCGACTATACAAGACGACAAGAACGACGATGGTTAAGTTGAATGTATCTTTTCATAGAAAAACTTTGATAGGAATGCGATCATAACTTTATAATGGAGCTTGTTAGAGATGATTATGTTCCTTAGGATAGACGACAAAGCACATACAAAAAAAAATAATAAAATCACAAAGAATTGCATTTAAAAGATTTGAAAGGTTTTCTTCTCTTTTTTTTTCTACTGAGTAAAGGTTAAGTGATTTTTAATTAATTGCAGTATAAAATTTGTGTGTCTCTTCTCGGTATAATCAATCTTTTGATGATGATAATTATTTATCATAGTAATATTCATCATGATGATAATTCATCTTGAAGATTCATCATGAAGATTCATCATCATGGAGATTCATTATCATGAAGATTCATTATGAAGATTCATCATGAAGATTCATCATGAAGATTCATCATGATAATGGTTCACCATGAAGATTCATTACGAAGATTCATCATGAAGATTCATTATAAAGATTCATTATGAACATTCGTCATGAAGATTCATTATGAAGAGAAAACATTTCGGGCTTTTACTAATGTTGCTAAACTACATTTCGGAGTTTTACTGTAACACATATCTAATACACAAAAGTTCTTCAGAACGGAATTATATTAAGATATAAGTCATTTCAATTAGTGAAGGTGAATATAGATTGACATCCTTGAAAATTACCATCATGGATGATGTGGTGACTGCTGAGTGTTTTCAACCATTTAAAGTACACTGAGAGGAAAAATGTATAAAATTAATTTTTCATTACGATAATCTTTACCTTCTTGTCTGTATGGGAAAAGTAAAAGTACGTTTCTTTAAGCAGCGAGATGGTTAAGAAAATAATTTGATTAAAGTCCGGTCACTGCCACACCCACTTGATCATATTTTAGTTTAAACCTTATTGAACTGTCTTAAGAAGGTTAAAAAATTGAAATTAAGCTCTTTTTGACTTAAAACATTACATATGTTAATTGTGCCGCCCACTAACACGACCATTTTTCTTATATCTAAGATTTCTTCTATTTTTACATCCCTTAAAAGTTGAACTTTCTTTAGAATGTTAAATAAAGCTCTTTCTTTAACTTTAACTTTCAAATACCGCCCATCACCATGCCCACTTTTCATATATAAACATTTTATTTTTATATAACGTTCTTCAGAAAACTGAACATTTATACTAGATTAATCTCTCTTGACCCAAAACCATGATATTTGCAGTTTTTTATGGAGATCCGCCTACTACCACGCCCATTTTCTTGGTTATATCTGAAGTTCCTCGTCACCAAATATCTCTAGAGTGGCAAATTTTTTTAAATTTAAATTTCTTTTACCTAAACCATGACATATTAAATTTTTCTTATCGTCCGCCTACTGCCACACCCACTTTTCTAATATTTGAGTTTTTTAATTATAAATATAAAGTTGAAAAAAAAGATAATAGTTACTTTAAAGTTAAGCCTTTAAAAGACAATGCTCGAAAAATCGGATTGCATGTTTGATGACAGCGTTTTAAAAGTCCAACGATTTGTCTAGCTATAAGGTTATGTAGGGCAGATAGACCGGAACACAAACTTTTCCGCCGGTGGTGGCCCGGTGTTAGAAATTGAAACCTCGTTAATCACATGACATGAATTTGCATTTCAAAACATTTTTCAAACAAAAAGTCCATCACTTCAAATCAGACAAATTTTTTTTTGTAGCTGCCCCTGCCTGTTTCCTTTGTTCAATGTATTCATTATAGATATAAAGCTGTCATCCAAAGAACCCATCTATAAAGCCGCCCAATCGATTGTTCGAAATTTGTTTCGAACTGATACAAGAATAATCTATATATTGTCAGAAAGAACATCAGACCCTTCACATAACTCGTATAGAAACGAACGACCAAAAAAAGCATACATATCTGACTTAACTCACTCCCCACCCCACCAATTCTTTTTCTCAAATGTACTAATATTTAATTTTTTTTTGTTGTTGTTTTTGTTCTTCCTATTTTCACGAATTCAAAACGCTATTCAGCACGCCATTGGCAATTTCCTGTGTCTATGTCAGCAAGCATCGAAACAGGATACAAGTCGACTCTCTCTTAGTTCAACCTCGAAATAAAATTGCATACGCTTGCAGTTTTTTTTACTTTTTTTTGCTGCCCGACAGCTGTGTGTCGGGGATTTTTTTTGCTCAACACCTCGACGCTTTCATCTGCCGTTGGATGAAAGCAAAGCGTTTTTCCTATTGTTTTGCTCGCATGCTGGAAGGCTTAAAAAATACAAAAAAGTAGGATTGTACTTTTAACAACATGCAAAAAAAAAAATTCTTCGTAATTTTCATCGGTGCAAGGATATTGTGTGTTGTCTAGTTTTTTTTCTCATCAACTCTCGACTCGAATGCGAAGGAAGAATACAAACAAAATAGAAATTCCTCTTCCTCTTCCTGGTTGTATCTGGAATAACTATGGCTTGGCAAGTCGCGAAGCGTCGCGTTGTGCGATGCATGTTTCGTTGATGATTAAAATTCATACCCTCAATTCCAGAATTTAGAAAAAAAAAAAATGTGTGATGGGAACATTCCATTAAGGTAAACTAGGCACGCGGCGGGTATTTGAAGGGCGCTCTCATTTGCTCAATTTTCAATTTTTGTTTTATCAAAAGGGTTTTTTACCCAAGCTTCGAAATTGCGGATTTGATATAAGCAGAGCAACAGCAATAATTCTCGAGAAGACCTCCTCCCCTCACTCTTAACAAGCCCTTCGTTCCCACTCGGCAACAGGGCGATTAAGCTATCTAACGGTTCATCGCCCTTCGTATCGTTTTCCTCCTCCACCTTCTAGCTTTTCTTTTACATCCCTTTATTAGACTGGATAAAAGTTATAACAGGGCTCGTTATTTAAGACTTTACTCTTTTTAGCTCAGAGTAGCGCAGTGAGCTGTCAAAAAACCTTTTCTCAGAAATAATAGAGTACTTAGCTTTTTAAGTAAGGCAACGAGCTTTCATGAAACTTCTTTAATAAACGGTCTAAAAAGAATAGAACTCTCGCTCCAACTCCATCAGAGCTTAATTTAACAAAGATCACGCCATTAAATTTGACATAATTACACAAGAAAACAGCGTAATGTCATAGCGCAATTGAGGAAAACCGCGTTGTGAGTTTCCCGGGGCGCTGTTGAAAGTTTTCGCCTTGGAGCTCAAACTTGATCGGACCGTCACCGGTTGGCCAGAAGGGGAATGTTTAAAATGAAAGAAAATACTGTTACATAATTTGTGAGCTAGCCAACGCCATTATGATATCTCCACATGGCAGATGGTAGTTGCACTCTCTGTCCGCAATAGGTAAGAAGAACTATTCCATAAACAAAAAAAATGAAATAAAAATACCGCTGCAAACTGTGGTCGAGAGGAGCACAAATACCATCAGTGAGACTTCTACAAAATCCTGCCGGTTAGTTGCCATTTGCCAATTAAAAATCGATTATATCGTACACTCAATGAATTTTTAGCCAACTGTCGGGAATGATGATAAATGGATTTCTGTAACAAGAGCAAAGGGGTCATCGTTAGATCCCGCTCGAACCTGACTATGGTTCATCATGTGACAGCTTCCAATCTGAATTCAGTGGGTATAACATAGTTTCAGAGTCTTAATTGAGTTTCGTAGGGCAGTGAATGTGGCTATTCAATTCTAAAAACCGAGGGATTTTTGTAAGCTTACATTTAGGGCAAAAGTACCTACCTATAGAGAGAGAGAGAGTGAGACTGTGATCCTATTAAATATTTTCACACTCCTGTCATAATGGGTGGTGAAAATGTGGTTGGAAAAAAAAATATAAGAGCGACAATTAGTGACACTCTGAATAAATTTAAAATTTGAAATCTCATCAAGGGCGTTTCGTGAGGCGTTAATTTTATAGTAGCCAGTTGCCATTGCCATTTTGGGATGAATATTTATGCAAAATTTTGTAGATTCTATTAGATTAAGGGTTTTTTTTTTTATTTTATTTTTGTTTAACTCTCTATATTTATTTTGGGTGAAAGCAAACCTTAGTGGGTAAATATAGTGTGATTGAGGTCAACCATGTTGTGCTGACATGATACTAATTTAATTAAGCTCTGTCTTTTTGCTCCACTAAACGGAATACCAACTGATTGATTGATGGATTTAAGTTTTGAGTTCGGTTGACGACGCACGGCACGGCCGGGCGTGGCGTGGTTGATGCGTTCGAGGTGGAATTCGGGGGAGGAGATTTTGACGAAATTAATAGGAACCGATTGAAATTGAAATTATATAGGTAAGAGATACATTAGTCCGTAATTTAAGATAAGATCATTCATCTGTGAAATGTGCTTTTCTATCTGATTGTTACTAGATTTAATATAATTACACACGTAAGGTATGTAGGTATTTATTTTCGTAGTGTGCATATGTATTGAAATAATTGAAATATTTTAATTAGACAACACAACGGATTTGACTGACGGCGGCGGTGACAGGTAACTAATTTTGGTGGTTATGTTTCACCATTTTTTGTATTGATTTGCTGTATTGATTCTAATTGGGTGTGTAGAAATTCAGGTAAAACTACAATCCATATTATGTGCTCAAAATAGGCCATTTATTACGTAGATTCGTCGATTTCGTTTCCTTTTTCTTTGATGTGTAAAAAGCTCTCCGAACCGCTGTCATTTTGATAGTTGAGTAAATTATTGATGTTGACTTTTGACTGACGTTAAGGTATACATGGCCATTTAAAAAAAATTTAATTTATATTATTTTCCCAAAATAGCTCGGAATTGTTAATTATGTTATTTTTTTTCTTTCAAAGAGCAAAGCTAACTCCGGAACGGTGTGTATACGGAAGTTGTAGAAATTCGGTTTGAAAAAGAATCCATATTATGTGCCCAAAATAGCTCATTCGCTCACTTTTTCTTTGGACCGTTTTCATTTTTACAGTTGATGTTGTTTAAAAAGGGTTTTCATTTGGACTTGCATCATCAATCAGACTATAGCCAACATCGTGTGTCGATTGGGAATGTGCGCTCAAAATCTGATTTGGGCCAATAGAGCAACTATAATTTACGACTAGTGATGATCTGTCCCAAGATTTTCTATATTTTTACTTTAATTCAAATGATGTGTTGTAAAATATCTTAACTGGAATACGATTTTTTACTTTTTTTTTTTAACTTAAGGATGTTTCTCAAAGAAAGCGTACTATGCGGGGTTTGACATAAAATGAGATGAAAAAACCTGTATTCAAACGAATCACTTACTTAAGGTAGTACTAGTTACAAGCCCGAATGGACCAGGGCCTCAACCATCAACATACTTATTTCAACCAGCTACATAGGTCCTTAGCCAGCTGTCTCTAGTTTCTTACTCCAAATTGATTAAGGTTTTCTTTCACTTCATTGCATCACCTGAGTTGTTGTCTTCCTCAATTTTGCCGTTCGTCCAGTGGGGAATCGATTAAAAGACACGAATGATGGGAAAATATTTTGGGACTACCGAGTTAAGACATTTTACCACTTAGCATTTTAGATGAGATACAACAATCGTATACTCTGACGAGTCACTGTAAAACATCTCTAGGCCATCTAAAAAGAAAGAGTTTCTCCAATACTTAGGAACAACCCATTTACCAATTCCAATCATAAAATTGGGCCTAGCGGTCATATTTTATGGAAATTTATTTAAACATTCCTGGCAACACTGATCAGCATTAAACCGAAAGCACCCACATTCAAACACGTGAAGTGCCCAATTTCATGTTGATAATCCTACGTCTAGATCTTTACCTCCCACTGATGGCGGCTTTAAGTACTAAAATACATAAGGTGATGATTTGCTCTAGTTCTACCTCTGCATTCCAATTATAAAAAAGATAACCTAACCTAACCTAAAAATAAAAATAAAACTCTTGCCAAAGTCAAAAGGTATCACACAATCTGGAGTAGATGTATCTACATATATATTCCGTGTGCGTCTTCGTTGCCTTTGTCCTCGTTCTCCATTTTGAGTTTCTCGTTCCGGTGTGCCAAGAAGAGAATATATATCTAGAACCATATAAGAACCATGAGTACCTAAGGTAGCTATCAACTAATGAGCCACAAAAATAAAAAAAAAAGTAGAAAACAAAAAACACAAGACAAAGTACATGAATTGGGGTGCCCTTAATGCGACAAAGGCATTTAAGTGCATTCCATTTGCATCTGCTTGTTCAATGTCTACGTGTCTGTAGTTGCAGTCGTATAGCCCTAATAGACCATATAGCCTTGCCAGCAACAATGTTACGTAAATCCCTCATCCTTCCTTCCATTTGAGTGTACCTATAGAGGAGAATTTTGCCAAAAGCTTGCAGCTTCACCTTTTTGCCTTGCGTACCAAATTACCACACTCTTCACCTCAGCCTTAAGTTTCCTATTAGGGCAAAGAGGTAGGTAGTGTGTTTTCATTTTCAGTTTGATTTATTCGTGGCGCACCACCGGACATGTTACCTTCTATAACCACTAACTGAACCAGTGAGGCGTTTATAATTAAACGACTCAATTGCTGCCAGAACGCCATTACACGAGTCTTGTTAGGTATACAACGCTGTACGTCTTATCTCTCTATACCTATACTCTTTATGTATAAAACCACTACTATACTGTTGTACACCATCATCAAAGATATATCTTTGGCAAGGTTTAAGTCAAATGGGTTGATGATTAAGCTTAACTGCTCTTGACATATTTAACCTTTTTGACTTGACAGAGATCAAGTTTTGTATTTGTCAGCTATGTCACTGGCGCGTATACACTATGTCATTTGACACTTTGCCCAAGTCAAGACGAAACATCATCACAGTCCTATATGGCTCTCATGTAGAACTTTAATGTATAAACAGAAGCATGCATAAAGGATGATGGTTATAGTTATAGCAAAACGTATAATGTACCTGCTTATACATTTTAAAGGGAGGTTTGTCATAATAATTATAATGATAATGATTATATGCGGAAAAGGTTTCTATACACTAAAGTATCATTGAGTATTATTTCTAAGTATATATTCAATGATGTAGTCAAAAAAGGACTCTGCTTTTTGTAATGGAATTCATGCTACGTAATTATTGTCAAGCAATATGTGGTTTGACATCAAAAGATCCTTTTGCCATGGTTTTTTTTTTTTTTTTCTTATAAAGAAGAAACAAACAAAGAGAAAAAAAATATTTTGTATATGAATGTCTTTTTTTATATACAAATTTGGGATGGTGAGGGGGAGGGACTATAAGTAAAGCGATGGGAGCTATATGGAACGACGGCAAGCAAGAGATGGCTTATCAAAAGGATGTGAACCTGCATAAGTTATATATAGGAAGTTGAATATAATTTTGAATTTCCGGTAGAAAGTGTTTCCTTTGAGGTAAAATATTTTGATGTAGGTATACAAGGTAGACATTTTCACATCATTGAACACCCCAGCCTGGTTCTGCTCGGGCGGTAGTAAATTAATAATTCAGCATAATGACAGCTTTGGATCTAATTAAAATGATTTTCTACCTTAATTGAGGCTTTATGAAAATTCAAAACGAAGACTTTGTCAAGTAGAATTTGAGTCTTGCAAAGACATATTTGTGATCTCATGGGAGGACTCATTAATTATCTGTTTTTTTTTTTTTTTAAATTATAAACTTGGATTAAAATTTGATAGTTTTGTTGAGATGGAGGAAATTGTATAAGGTTAGAATGTTAAAGAGAACTTATAATTTTGAGCAGGCATACAAGGTTAGGGAATTTCAAGAACCTATAAAGAAATTGAAGAAGATTGATAGTGAATACAAAACACATTATAGAGACATTATATTTAAGGAGAAAAATATACAAAATTGGGCGTGGTAGTGGGTGGAAAAATTTACATATGTCATGCTTTAAGTTTAAGAGATGCAAAATATAAAATTTTAGCTTTTTAAAATTTTTGAATAAAAGTAAACTAAAATAAAAAAGAAATGGGCGTGGCAGTGGGCAAATTTTATTCAAACCACTTTCCAAACCTGACTGTTACTTATTGGAAAAAAACTCTGAAAATTTCAACGAAATCGGTGTAGTAGTTTTCGAGAACATAAAAGACACAGAAACTTAAATCTGGGATTGAATTCCATCTTATACCACCGAAAAAAAATTTTGTTCATTTTTTAAAGGATATTATCTCTGAAAAGTTCTTTAAGAATATCTCTTGTAATTATAAAGTTATCCCCTTTAATGATGAATGGTATAAAAAACAAACCCACTGGCTACCAAAGAACACATGTCACAAGTGGTCGAAAGTCAAAAATTTTATTCGTTTCATTTTCGGTTCTGTCCCCTGTTTAAATCGTATAGGCAAGATCATCAATTACATTTTTCAATATATATCAAATAATTGGTATGAACTGGTATAAAATGTATAAAATTGAAATAAATTTAACAAAGAATTTCTTTTCATGTCAAATAATTTTCATAGGTGTTCTTCAACTTGACCTCATTAATTCTTCATTAAAAAAAAAAAAAAACAGTTTTACCGGAAACAAGCTCTTTTAATTATACCACTCAAGGGTATACAGGCTCAAGCAAGGTCTATGCATTACATATAGACATTGTAGACCAAGCACGCAAGTTAAAATGTATAAGATCCCCCTTCAGGTGTCATGGTTTTATAACCATTCTTTAAATTTACTCTTGTCACACAAAATAAGCTGTTTTCTCTCCAGCACCTGCCATTATTCAAGTGATTAATACAATTTTTGTTAAAATTTTTTTTCTTGTGTTTCTACGTTTTTAAGTGCACTATTTTTTATTATTATTATTTGCCTTCTCTATGTCAGAGCTTCTAAGTAGTAGTTCTCTATGCTTCACTTAAAAAAAAAAAACCTAGAAGAGACCCAGGTGATGGTAATTAACTTATAGTGCATGTAAATTACTTTTATTTCACCCCGTCTAAGTCTATGTATACTTCTATCTCTATATTCATCTGAACGTTTTATAATTTTGCAAAATTTTTAATGGCATCCAACTGGCTCGACGTGCATCGCACATAAGAAGACGTGCGCGACAAGTTCGTTGGGTTCTATTTCTCTGCTAAGAATATGTAAGTATATAGAAAGAAAGAAGAAGGAAGGAAGGAAAAAGAAGAAGGATAAAAATTTAATTTTCTACTTCAATTGGTTCTTGAGAGTGTGGGCCATGTAAAGGTTAGGTGTTCTGCATAAATTGAAAGGAAGTGCACTTTTCAGTAATAATGACAGAATAATGAAATGACAAGATTGGGGGGTGATAGGGAGGGGGGCTGGTAATAGTCAACTCTAGGCCACACACGGGAAGAAGAAATAAGGAAAATTTGTTTCAAAAGTGAAGTTAGAACTTTTTGTATGCTTTACCCCGACATTCTTTTATAAACATTGACGTATTCGAGGTTAAGCAAAAATTAGCAGCTTCTTAGGGCCCACATGTTTAAGGGACTCTCATGTGTGAAGCATTTAATTTAATTTTATTTTTTTTTTTTTTTAGATTTTCGTTTAATTCTACAATAAGTTACTCTCCGTCTGCAACTTTTTGGAGACCAATATATGACCTGGCCTGACAACTACCTAATGTCCGGTGAAAGGCAAAAGCGACTGAGGCTTTAAAAATAAATAAATAAAATAGCTGTTCACATGAGTTTTTAAAAATTAGATTTTGAGTGTTTTGTTTGAACAAAATTTAAAAAAACACAAAACACTTTCGCCTAAAAACAAAGAATTATTGCAAAAAAGTAGGGTCTAATACCGGCCCTGGTTATAAAATAATAACGTTCAAAAATATTCTAAGAAAAGTTTCAGTTTATTCAACACACTCCTTAAGTAATTTTCTCTATTTCTTGATTATTATATTTGCGACAATTTATTGATTTAAAAAAGTTTCTACAAAGTGGAGAGTTTACAAAAAAAAAAAACTAGCAGAGCCGATCAAATTTAAATTTTTGACGTCTGTCATTGACAGCTTTTCAATATGATGCACATCATCACATGTGTCAAAGAGATAAATACAATAAGTTTCGTGGTGAAAACTTTATTAATTAAGATGCATCCCTCATAATAAAATTCTCTGTTTTTCAAAGTTTTGTTGCAATAGTTTGTAATCACAAAAAAAAAAAAAAAATAAATAAACCCTTCAAAGATTCCATCATCGAGAGTAAAGTTTTTTTTTGTGGAATAATAATTTGCTTATAAAAATTCCTCAGTCGAAGTTAGAAAGATAGAGAATTTTAATTAAAATTTCATGACTACTACTACTTGTCAGTAGCACATCGTATATCGTCTCATTCGTTCTGTCTGGTTCTCTAGGCAATTAGTTTAGTTTTTGGCAAAATTTCTAACATGTTTTTAAGGCTTTTATAGAGGGATATGATGGGAAGGGAGGGGGAGGGGTGCTGGACCTTATAAGGGTGAACAAATTGTAGTTGTTTTTGAAAAGGGAGTTTAATAAACTTTCAACTTTCATATATGTACAGTTTATCAGAGACTGATGGTGCAAAGTTGAGGATTATTTTGGGTAATAACATGGGAAGCCTTTTCTCGTTAAATTAATATATGTATGAATGTAGTTGTGTGTAAGTTCTGTACAGATGCCAGAAACAAGAGTGTGGTAGCAGTTATATCATTGGGAACATTTTTGGATTTATTTTGAGATTTCTATGCTAAGAAGGAAACGATTGTTTGTATAACATAACCAGTTTAAATGGGAAGCATGAGTGACTCTAATGCGGTAGATGGTATAAAGTTATCGAGTTAAGTTAGTTTAACTTTGAACTTTACATAGTGATGGAAAATAACCCTCAACCTTAAATGATGACGTTTTTTTTTTATTTTTTTTTTGGAACTTAATGTTATCTTCCCACACACATTAGCAACATGGTTAAATTTTTAATGGTCGAATACAAAAATATAATTTATTTTTATTTTGGTTTTCTTCTTAGTAGAGTTTATGGTTGTAGAATGATTTATTCAATTTTCAACTCGGGCACAAGGTAGATTTGATGTGTGTGTTATAAATATATTTATTCATAATTTAATAAATTTTTAAACTTACGTCACTAGGTCCTGTCACTCTGTGCGGTTAAATGGCAGGTATAAATAAAATATATTTACTAGTTGCTTGCCAATAAGTTATGGCATTAAATATCTGACTTCTGTAATTGTCTATATCTATGAATATAAACCTTTTAAATGACTGGTATAAACTGGTATAAAATAGAAATATTCATCTGATATGATATAATACGATTTGACACTTTCTATCTCATTATTTACTTTAGTGCACATTTATTTAGTTATGGACTGATTGGTATAAGATAGTTTAACTTAAATGCCAACAAAAATAAGGCAAGACACATTTGATATAAAATGTATATAAACCAGTTAATCTTGCTCTATTTTCTTAGTTCTAAGCATCTGACTGGTATAAATTGGCTTTATTCATTTTATATAATATTTAAAGGGTCTAGAATTGATTTTATCAATCAACTGGTATAAACTTACTCAACTGACTTAACACGTAAAAATGACGAACAAAACTCACAACAAATACAGCAATAGATAGATAGGATTTTATTTTTTTAACCGTTTATTGGTATAAAATGTTTTTACACTTTTTCTTACATCGTAGACCGAAAATACACAAGTTTGTGTATTCGACTGGTATAAATGAGCCAGCAGCTCATATATAAAATAAAAAATACTAAATGTTCACTTTTAATAAAAAATTCACCAATTAATTCTATTCTATTATTGCTTTAGGACTTATCCAATGAATGGTATAACTAAGTTGAAATAATATTTATACGATTCTAAACCGTTTTTCATAATTTTTAAATGATACACAGACACACATGTTTTTTTTTTCCAAAATATATCTACTAACTGGTATAAACTGGTATAAATTAGCTTAAAACACACATAGGAAAATAATTTTACATGAATTCGGAATAATAGTTTTTTTTTTTTAAGTTGGTTCTGTTTCTAGCATTTTTGTCTTAGTTCTTTTCTATTAACAATAATTCAATTCTACGATAATTAATTTTAGTTCATAAATTTACTTGCTTTCAATTATTAATTAAATTCAATGCTCTATTTGTAAAAATATATGTAAAACAATTTTTTGAACAAATTAAAACATAATGAAAATGATTTAAAAACTTACTCAAATCTTAATTGTTGCTTAAATCTGTAAAAAAAAAATTAAAAAAAAATAATTAAATTAAGTACAAGTAGATATAAAATATAAAATATATATGACAAAAAAAAACTTACAAATAATTTTGATTAGGGTAAACAAGTGTAAATGAGAACTATGGTCAAGCATCTATTTTTTAAAAGGAGACTGATAACGATTTTTCGTTTATTTTTTTTTCTTTGCATTTTTGGATATGAATAAAATTGGTCGAGAAACGATGAAAAAAAAACTCATACGATTTGTTTCAATTTTCATCGTTTATCGACTGATTTTATCGTTGCGACAGTTACAGAACGTAGGCAAACAGGGTACATGCATACCTTGAACTATAAGCACCATGTTGAAGAAGTAAATTGTTCAAAATGTTCTGCTTAAGTCTTCTAAGTCAATTGAATAAAATTATTGTTTAAAAAAGTAGGTATTAGGGCGGTTGTGCCTGAGAAATGTGTCTGTTTTTTAATTAATTTTATTGAATTTAATTTTATTTAATTTTATTTTTTTTCTCCGAACATCAATTTTGAGTAAAATCTTCAAATCGCATAAATTTAAAACTAACCCTCTTTCCAAACGAACCTACTTAAATTCAAGAAAAAAATGTAAATAAATAAGAAGGAGAAAGCAGCGAAGGCTGTGCCCAAAACACTTTCATCCATTACACAGCCTTGTATTTTTTTCCCTACATTTAAAGTTCTTTAAGAGCATTTTCACTATCTTCTCACACTACAAAATTTACTTCTGAAATAAATTGTTTTTTTTTTTTATATTTATTTCAACACGTCAAAGGCGTTTTTATATTTCACTTTAAAAAATAAATAAAAAAACAAACCTCTGTCTGTGGTGTTATAGTGCGTGTGAAGCAGAACTATATGATGGCAGAAGCGAGTAAAGTGGCGTAAAGAAAAACATTGCCGCACTCTTCCACATTTTAACCAACCGAAGTAAACAAAAACCACTCTCAAATAAAATTCTACTTCAGAAGGTTTTTTTTTAATTTTTTTTTTTACTTCTTCCATTTTTGTGTTTATTTTTTGTTTTATCCTTTTGTTTTATTTTTTTTTTGTGAAAATCATAAAGTAGAAAATGTTTTCGCGAATTGTTTTCCTCGGAGTGAAGAAAGGGATTCAAGATGTAGGTTTCGGGTTAAAAACTTCCCGGCTATAGTTTTTTTGTTTTGTTTTTATTTTTTTTGAATACCTAGTATTTGTTTTGCAATTTTTACTCCACTCTTCTGCAATTCTGCATCATTCTGCATAACTCATGGAATGGATCAGAACACAATGTGTGCAGTGAAGAGGGCTTTAGAATGGAGATGCATCATAGTCATAAGAATGCATTTTGTGTTGATATGGCATGGCATTTATATGGAAATGTTTGGTTAGGTTGGGTTGGGCCGTGTTTTCATATGCGGGCTAGATTCCTCTGGGTGAACAACATTTAACATATTTTGACAAAGCCTGTGATTCAAAAAATTCTCTTGTTCTAATGTAGGTATACGTTTATATGATAGAATGTGGTTGAATTCAGTAGGGACAGTATTGTTGTGGGTTAGTAAGAGTATTGGAGATGCAAATTTAAAATGTAAATAGGTTTTCATTTCAAATGCATTCGTCATCGTCATATGGATCTATCAACTCAAGTGTATTAAAATTGTCATCTTTGGGGGTGATTGTTTATTCTGTTGTCTGTTGACGAAGCACATAATATACATAAGCTCAAATCGTGATGATGATTTATCTAGGTATATGACTCAAAAAATACCTACGTGACTTGTTGATTTTATTTACAGATCACAATTCAGTAAGAATTTAAGAATTTGAAAAGTTGTAACTACAGCAGGTGGTTGATATAGTTTTGAATTTTACGACACTGTTTATTGAAGACTTTTATAGAATTGAACGATGCCTAACAACTTTCTCATAAGAACTTTGAATGTATACCAATATAGTTTTTTTTTCCATTTAATTTGGGTAATTCTTTATGAAGATGCATTGCTGCATGCAGTGACGTTTGCATTTTTCGAGAGATCGTAAACAAAAATCAATTTATCAAATATCAATAAATTCAAGAAAAAGGGTGTCTTTTTTTGTGTGGCCAAGATGCGTTGTTGCATGCAGTGATGTATGTATTTTTCGATAGATTTTCAGAAAAAATCTCTTTCAATAGTGAAAATAGCTTAATCTCAACCAAAAATATTGATATTGATATACAAAATTATAAAATTCGAATTAATTTAAATAATATATATATTTAAATTATTAAATTTAAATTAATTTTATCATAATATTAAAAATGTTGGTTCTGGTTTTAATAAAGACTTTTTATCTTTATTTCAGAAATGCAGAGGCTAATGCTGCTTCAGTACAAGTATTTCCTAGGGTAAGTTTAAAAAAAATATAAAGGTTATTATTGGAAGCTATACCGAATTCTAATATAAAATCCATTCAAGTTACATTAATAGCGTTACGTTCGAAATCTTATGACTTGAACATCTAATGTTGAGTTGAGTGAAATTTTCACATGTACATTGATATTTAGTAACAGTTTAAAAATGAGAATCAAAATTGTAATAATTGTCGAAAAAAGAGTTTGAAATTGCTACGGGAGTGACAAGTTTATGTCAACAGGTGTAACTTTTTACGTTTTTTTAGTTAAAAACAGAATAAAAAAACGAAAGAAATTCAAATGGGGGAAAATATTGTTATCGCTAAAGTATAATCATTTCTCACACGAAATAGAAAATCAAAATACCTTTTTACCTAAGAGTCTATAGAATTCAAATTTCGTGAAGATTTCAGAGGCAGATATTATTACTCTTATTATTACTCTCTGCACCGTAAATTCCATTTTTATGATAACAAAAAGACTCAATATTAGTAAAAAAAAAAGTTTATAAACTGCAGTTGTTACGTTTGTGACACAACTTTAAAATTTAAAATTCGAGCGTAGCATAAATTCCAAATTTAGTGAAATATTTTGTCTGGCGTTGAAAACCAGAATTATTATTAAGTTTAAAAATACATTTCTGTTACGGTTGGGACACAACTTAAAAATTTTAAATTCGAGCTAAGCATAGATTTTAAATTTGATAAAATTTTGTTCGACGTTGAAAAATAGAAAGATTATTAATTTAATAAATGGAACTTTGTTACGTTTGTGACACAACTTTAAAATTTTAAATTCGGGCAAAGTATAAATTTAAAATTCAATTAAATTTGTTTTTTTTTTTATGTTGAAAAATAAAATTATTATTTGGTTTATAAATTGATCTCTGTTACGTTTGTGACACAACTTTAAAATTTTAAATTCGGGCAAAATATAAATTTCAATTTAATTTTTTTTTTATGTTAAAAAATAAAATTATTATTTGGTTTATAAATTGATCTCTATTACGTTTGTGACACAACTTTAAAATTTTAAATTCGGGCTAAGTATACATTTCAAAATATTCTTCTTGCGGCCACAAATGTTTAAACTGATAAATCGTATTCTTCTCATATGCATATGTACATTTTATTGTTACGGATGTGATTCTCACCACTTTATGAATTAACTCCGCGTCAAATCAGGTTGTATTTAACTAATTTTAAAAAAATGTTTGTCCAAAAATTTTACACTATAATGAATCTCTTCCCATTTTACACAATTTTCGAAGGAGTATTCAATCCTTTAAAATTTGCTCAAAATCTATTCCTCATAAAAACCTAACCTTGAAAGTAGTAAAAGATCAATTTTGTAATTCTGATCTTAAAATATTCTTTCATATCCCAAATGTGAAAATTCCTCTAAATAAAGCGTGACAAAATCTCCAAGATGGCAACCCTACCAATAAGTTTTAACCAAATTGACAACAAACATAACTGTCATCAAATTTCCATCATAACTTCTCCATTTCCATTCTCCATAATTCCATTATAATTTATCCATCACATTTTTTTAATATCCAATTGCAATATTATCTCTTGTTCATTCGTTACTACTGTATATACAATACATTTATAAGGTTTCAAATTTCAATTAATTTATTTATGTGGTGTGTGCTGTCTAAGCAAAACTTCAATTTCGAAAATAAACAATATCTTCATATTTGTCCAGACAAATAAACATAAAATCCACGTGCCATTGGTATAAATTTATTTATAACCATTATAGGTTTTGATATGAAGTCATCTACCTCTAAACATAGTTCATATACGAATATAAAAGTAGTTGTGTGTTTGTCCCTCATCCGTATAGAGATATACTAGGTATGTATATAGGTACAGAGAAATATACAAAAGTTGATTGACTTATTGGTGTTTTATTTTTGGGAAGTTCATTTCCATAAATGAGAATGTTTTCTGCTTGGAATATAAATTTTTGTTCACATAAAAAAAGCAAACATTGTAAATGGTTTGTTGACAAATCATTTATTACCTTCTCCCGTTTTCATTCATTTGGGACTTGCGAGTTCATTATTCTTCTCCCATCGAAAAAGTCCAAAACGGAAGTGATGTTTTGAATTCACCAAAAATGGAGATTTTTCATTTTATGATTTTTTTTTTGTCAAATCTCTATTTGGAGAGAAATTAAAATACTGATAACTGATAACATTTACCTAAATGCGTAATATTCTGACAACAAGTGCTTCTCTCGGATTGAGCAAGTGCTTTGGTTTATTCATACCTTACACTTGAATAGATACTCAATCATTGAGCACTTATTCAAGAATTTTATTCAAGCCAAATGGAGCATTTGCTCCGAAAAGTTGAGTTTTAAGCAAGTGCTCCGTTTTATTTATTCCACCCTTTGTTTTGCCCTAATTGGACATTAAATTATATATTTCTTCATGGCGTTTGTCTCAATACTACTCAAAAAATGCTTTGTTAATTCTTTCGATTATCAGAATATCGAGTGGTTCCTATGAAAAAAATTGAGCATATGCTCAAAACTCTTTTTTTCAGAGCAGGTACATATGTTAAGTGTATTTAAAATTCTTAGACAGTAGCATTTTTCCAGCATTTTCTCAGCTTTTTAGACTGAGCATATGCTCTGAGCAAGTGCTCAATTTTTTTTTATACTACCCATCGTCGTCTAATGAGAGTAATTGAATGGAACTTTGAAAAATTGATTGTGTTTGTGGTGTTGAGACGACAGTTTTTCACTATTTTTCCAGGTTCTGCCGTACGAGGCCTTGAAATCAATGAGTTTCGATTTGATGTTTCTGTTTTTTTTTTTGAAGATAGGTATTAGGTAATTTAAAGATTTGGTCCATGGAGGACTTTTCTGGCCTTAAGTCAAACTGAATTGGACCTATCAGACTGTTTTCTTTTATTTCCAAGCTAAAATAAATTTTAAATTTATATTCAGTTCACAAAACCAAACGGAAAAATGTTTTATTTTTCTTTTAAATTAATTATTCAGGAGCAAGAACCCTACTTCCAAATCTAATTAATAAAAAAAGAAAACAATATGTCTAGGCTCATGTGTCACCGAACTATATACATAGGTACAGAACAAAAACACAAAGTAGAAGGAATTAAACATAAGGTATACATACCCATGTTACGGTTTTTTTTAATTTTTTTTTCTTTAATTTTAAAATGTAAATGAACGAATAAGTTCATCATGTGACTTGAATAAGTATTAGATACTCAAAAAAAAACCGCCAACATTATTATGAAAATTATTTAAAATGACAAATGATGTAGAGATTCTACTTGTGCACGTACTGGAGTCTAGACGCCAAAGGTAACCAACCACACATATAGAGTCAACAACAAAAGTTTGAAACCCTAAAGGCGCCTTTTGTTTGAGCTTACTATTTAACAAAAAATAAATGAGAAATAGGTAACAATAATGAGATTCAATTTGAGCTATTCACCTCAGATTTTATATAGAAACATACAAAATATCTACTATGCTGTGTAAAAAAAATGAAATAATTCTGTAAATAGCTTTGAGTTAGACCAGTTTATACCAATCAGTTGTTTAGAAAATATATGGACATATTTGGTATAAAGATAAACTTAATCAATATAGGTTTTTTCCGACACTTGTAGGGTATTGGCCCTAAAAATTTTAATATCATCTGATTGGTATAAACACAAAAAAATAACAGAATTTTCTTCAAGTGGAGAAAATAAATAAGTTTTCACATACTATGTTGGGTTTATAAAATGAGACGATTCGGTAAACCTGGCGTTAAGTAATTTTGGGTTAAAACAGTTTATACCATTCAGTAAATTCGGATAATTTTTTTAAAATTGATTGAAAGTTAATCCAGTTTATAGCAATTAATTAATTCAGATAATTCCGTATACTTGTTATTAGATAGCTTTAAGTTAGACCAGTTTATACCAATCAGATGTTAAGAAAATACATGTGTTTTAACGTCTCATATTCGGTACAAAGTAAAATTAAATAAACATAGCTTTTTTATTTTGACACTTGTAGTGTCAGCTCGAAAACTTTGAAACGCCTTATTGGTTTAAACCAAAATATCTATTGCCATTTTCCACAATTGTAAAAATTAAATACTTTTTCACATTTCAACCAGCGCTATCTAGAGAAATGAAGACGATAACACCAAAAATATTTCTGTTTATTTTTTTCACTTTTTGGTATAAACTGGTCTAAAACACTAAGTAATAAGTAGTCCAAGAAAATTCTGTTTGAATGAAGCTTCTATCTAAAAAAAAAAGTAGAAAATATCACTAAAAATATGTTTTTTTTTTCCTTTTTTTGGTTTTTGATATAAACTGGTCTAACACACTAAGCATGTAATGCTGCGTATATGGAAAAGAGGCGCTGTCTAGAGAAAATTAGACGAAATCACTAAAAATATGGTTGTTTAATTTTTCCCTTTTTGGTATAAAACTGGTCTAACACACTTAGAAATTACTAAGTTTAAGGAAAATCTGTTTTATTGAAGTTGACTACATTTTGGGTCAATCACATAAACATTCAAAATATCAAACTTTGCCGATTAAAAGTTTTGCAAATATTCTGAAGAAAATTAGTTTTATACACAGCACTGTACTCATATGCTGTATAATGTGTAAAACACAATATGCTACTGCCAACTCTCTACCAATGCCAGCCACCCCTGATAATAATTGCGTGTGCAAGATGAGACATTTGAATTCAAATTAGATTTAACTGTAATTGCAAAAAGTGTCTAAAGACCAGAACTTAGATCCTCGCTGGCATGGTGGCGCCTCCAGCTGGCAATGGAAAAAAGATAATAAATTCCATGTTTTTTGTGAACTTATGAATCTAATTTGTGGGGATCTACTTTTTTTTTTCTCCCATCACACCCATTTATTGTGTGAAGGGTACCACAATAGAGGGGGGTGGTTGTGGTTGTTGGTGAGGACATTGAGTTTTGTAAAGAAAACGTAGGTAGGCAAACAAAATTTAATTCAACATTGATAAGCCATTTTGAAAGGCGTGCGAGGACAACACACATTAAAAGCATATAGAAAGAACGTTGCCACCTCTTCCATATATACCATACTTATCTCCCATCGTGAAAACGCACAACTATATTTTGAGCTGCAGCCAGCCAGCAATCCAGCATTAATTCATCAGCACTTTGTTGTTGGCAGTTTATCTCCGTTATATTTTTTTTTTCACTTTCCTTAATGTGTGTGCCTTTTTGCCAGGATGAAGGATGAGATTCTCTCAGATGGGTGTGGGAAATGAGTTTTTGGAACTAGGAGGTTTTTTTTCTGGCAGAAAGAGGTAATGAAGAGATTTAATGGTGACATGAATTTAATAAATCATTCGGTTTGATGGAAATGGTGTGAGGGGGGGAGGGGGGGATAAAAAAAACCTTCTGTACCTATCCAATTTTTGAAAATGATGATCGGCATATATGTATGTACATATATTTGTATTTATACCATCCTGCGGGTCTCCCCATGCCATGCAGGAGGTATGGAGAAAGGTGGGGATAATAAAGCCTTGAAGCCTTGGAGGCATATGATTTATGGTATATTTTTGTTGCGGTTTGCGGTATTCTTATGTCATAAAATAGAACCCTATTATGAATAGATTATTTGAGATTGTGATGGAATACATTATAGAAGTCTGTATGGAGTGGAGGGCTTTAATGACCTTATATTTAATGTTCTTTTGTACACAAGAGAGGTGCAATAAATTAGAGAGGATGAGTGTTATGTTAGTTCAAAAAAGAAAAAGAAAAGTAAATGGGCTAAGGATTAATGGTTTATTTACATATATTCTGTAAAATATGGCATATTAAAATGTTAAACATTTTTATGAGTCAATTTGAAGAAAATGCTATACCTACTTAAAAGAAAAATCTTAGTGTTAAAATAGTTAAACCTCTTTTTTTTTATCAGCCAGATATTTAACATCAAATTCCTCACTTTTTTTTGAGGAAAATCAGTTTCCCAAAAATAGAGAAAATATTCATATTGATATGAAAGTCATACAAAAAATTTAACCTAGATAAGTTCACAAGGGTCTCATTGATTAAAGTGTATTATACCAACACCTACTTTTTTTAGTTCCCCATAAGACGAATGAACAAGACACATTTGAACTTCAAAATTGTTCGCGTTCACAAAAATGGTAATATTCACAAAAATGTTTATAATCACAAAAATGGTTATATTTACAAAAATGTTTATATTCAAAAAAATGTTTTTATTCCCAAAAATGTTAATATTATCGAAAATGTTTATATTCACAAAAATGTTTATATTCACAAAAATGTTAATATTAACACAAATGTTTACATTCACAAATATGTTTATATTCACAAAAGTATTTATATTCACAAAAATGTTAATATTATCAAAAATGTTTATATTCACAAAAAATTTTATTTTCGCAAAAATATTTATATTCACAAAAATGTTAATATTCAAAAAATATTAATATTAATAAAAATGTTTATATTCATACAAATTTTTATATTCACAAAAATGTTTACATTCGCAAAAATGTTAATATTCACAAAAATGTTTATATTCGCAAAAATGTTTATATTCACAAAAATGTTTATATTCAAAAAAATATTAATATTAATAAAAATGTATGTATTCATAAAAATGTTTATATTCACAAATATGTTTATTTTAATATTAACAAAAATGTTTATGCATATTCACAAAAATGTTTATGTTCACAAAAATGGTTAGGTATTTTCACAAAAATCTTAATATTCACAGTGCGGGCTTTATTCGTATGAATAAAGAACTGTCTTAATATATGCCCAGGTTCTGTATTTATTTTATTAAGCTTTAAAAGTAGAACAAAAATAGAAAAAGCTCTAACTTTTCCAGAAAATGTAATATATTGACAAGACTTATGTAGCTGATGAGGAAGCACTATAGAAACTTATATTTCGTAAAGGAAGCTACTTAAAACTTCGCTTGATTTATACCATTTTCAAAATAGTTCTTTCAACCAAAGTTTCTGTTAAACTTTCATTCAACAGATTGAAAAAAAAATATTGATGTATTTTCGCTTGGACAAATTTATAAACAAACCAATTCTTCTTGCGTATGTATTTTACTCTTTCAACATTACTTCTTTTTTGTTTTTGCTTTTGTTGAAAAATTTTTATGTAACCTGTAACTTCTCGCACTTGATTTCATTATAATTGCATACGTTTCGGAAAGCAAGCTTAATACAAACCTTTTGTTTAATAGAGTTTCGTATTGGAAGTTTTTACGAAAGTTTCACTTCCAAACTTCAATTTAAATTAGCATAAAAATGTTGGAAAACACGTTTGGATAAAATGATTTCTTAAAAATATTTTTGTTTTTCACTGCAAATCTGACATGGGGTTTTATAATAATATTATTATAAAAATGTAAAGTGAAATGAAATATAAATATAAATTACTTATCATAGGATTTATAGGATTAAAATTTTTATTTTTTTGTGTGAAGAAAATTATCCAATTCAAAATTCAAAACATATAGCTAATAGAAGAGAAAAACTTGAAATGATTTGAAAAAAAAGGGAAGTTTAAGTTTGGAAATACCAAGATGTTACGATTGTGACACAATCCTTAAACTATAAATTCGGGCTCAGTATTATTTTCGAAACCAATCACATTTGGCATGATGGTTGATCGCAATTTGTTGTTGCTGCCCCAAATTATCGATTTGATACTGTAGCAGTAAATATATATGTATACATATATATATATGTATATATGTATGTATATATACGTATGTGTCACTTTGACTTTATACGGAAATAGTAAATCACGATACGTTCCTCTTACTGCGCCAAATTATTAGTTTGATAAAAACTTCGATTGTATAGCAATAAAACATATTTGTGCCTAAATTTATTTTTGTGACGTATGTGACACTTACGACTTTCTTTTTTTATATACTACTGAATAACGAAATATCACAAAATCGTACACTTAGCGTAGAAAATGGAAAATAACAATTAATACAATTTAAAAATACTGAATTACTTGTTTAGAAAAAAAACTTCTGAAACAAAAATCTGACATTTAAATTCGTTTCCCACAATATTATTTGTTCAATGATACAAAACAGACACTTTGATGTGGTAAATCTATTCATATTGCCTAAGGAATTGTGTAAATCAGATCAATTTATTTGCAACTTTTATAAATTACAACATAATATTACCAATAAACATTTACATTTAATTTAAATAAAATAAATTATATTATCAGCATAAAAACCATTCGACAAACATAACAGAATAAAAAAAAAAAACAATTTTCTAATGCATACTCGTACAATCCTAACAATACAACACATTCGTGCTTTGTCATATATTTTCTTTTTTTTATTATTTCCCACGTAACACGTTAAACACATCAGCTGAAACTTTTATGAGAACCATCATCAGCGTGCATATAAGTAAAGTATGTAATGTTATTACTCGCAGAATTTTTCCCTCCATCAAAATTTGTACTCTCTCCTCACATATTAAAGACCTACTCAGTTTAGGATTTTCCTTTCGTTGAATGCCATCCCACAACTGCTGTTTGTTTGGATGGAATTGCCTTCCAGCAATAAGGGTTAAATACATTAAAACCTTTTAAAACTCTGTTTAACTTGATTGAGGTCTATTTTAATAAAAAAAAAAAAAAACTTTTTTGTATTAACAACGTCGTATTTTTTTTAAAAGTAGATACAAAGCTTAATATGTCTTAAAAGTATATTCTCGGATGCAAGAATAATGCTGCATTTATACGACTGACAAAATGTCATTATTTTTGTCATTTTCTTGTCTGTCACTTTTGGCTAAAAAATCCAAAAGATAATGCTGGATTTACACAAGCGACAAATGTCATTTTGTATCCATTTTTGTCATTAAATATAATTATGACAACTTTTAAATAGAGTATCGCAAAAATAATAGGAGTGAGAAAGTTTCATAATTTCAGTCATTTTGTAATTATTTTTTATCATTCAAAACGATTATGACAACTTTTGGCAATTTATCGCCAAAAAATGCTATATTTACACGAATGAATAAATGTGATTATTTATGTCATTTTTGAGAATTGTTTTCGAACTCATCTGGCTGGACTGTCAAGCGATGTTTGCACAATTAAATCAATTGGGAATGCCAGAAAATCATTCTATACATCCACTATGTCCTCAATCAATTGACTCAGAGTGTATGTTTATGTCGAATGTGTACTTAATAACACATCTTCTCCAAATGACAAGGCGCAGCATGGCGCGTATTTTTGTCCTCTTGCCTTCGACATTTGTTTTTATGAATAATTGAGTAAATACATTTTGTATTCAAAATTCGTCGCAATCACATTAGTTTAAAATGTCATCGATAAATGTTTCGACGTAACTTTGCACGTAAAAGGCTTTCCTTTTAATATACATACCCACAGACTATAAACATCATATAAGCAACCCTCACCTCATTTTGGTTAAAGATGAAATTTAAAATTATTAACTACATATCGAATTTTTGGAATGAACGAGCAAGAAAAACAAATCCCATAGGAAAATATTCGTTGGTATAATCATTTCATAACAAATGAATTCTTGTCAAGGTACATACTCGTAGGGTACCTACTCATCATATTAAACTGGAAGGTAACCCACCTTGTGTTTTATTTTTCTTTGTGTCCCAAAATCAATAGCAAAATGTATCACATTTTATAAAACTCTCAGAAATCTGATGTTTCACCGGGGATCCGGAAAAAAAAACAAACAAACAACCGACCATGAAGTTTTCGTTGCGTGCAATGACACTGCCAATCTCCTTTACATCAATTTATTTTTTATTTATTTAATTTTGTTGTTGTTGTTGTTGTATGTGATGTAAGGTTGTCAAGTGGAATTTTGCAAGCTTGATTTTTTTTCTTTAAAAATCTATTTCATTAATTTTCTTTAAAGATGGTTTAAGTTTTATTTAAAAACACCCAACAGTTCACTTGGAGTTATGTGGAATATTTTATCCAAAATTTCAAATTAAATGAAAGTTTGACAGAACTTTGAACAAGTGAGTTTTCAGAAAGTAAAAAATTCCGTAAATGTTTTAAGAAATATATGACTATCCCCAAAGTGTATTTAATGGGTCAAACATACTGAAGTGGTCGTAAGAAGGCTCGCAAGGTTCAATAGATCTAATGTCGCACGAGGTCCGGATTCACCTTTCAATTTTCCATTGAAAATCTCTATAAAACTTGTGATAGTCCTAACGAGCGTCTTAAGGTTGACGCATTTAAGACAATTTGAGCATAGTCAGATATTATTTCAAACATTTCCGGGACTCCACTTTCAAATTCAAATTTTCTTTGAATTTGAGAATTTTTTAAATATTCCACATACGCCCAAATGACCTGTGTTTTTATTTTAAATAAAATTCTAAAAAAGCATACATAATTGCTGTGTTTTAATTTTGAATTAAAAATACAAAAATATGCATGACTGCTTTGATAAACAATTATATTGTAGCCTATCGTAATTTTAATGTCTTAAATATGTCAAAAGTAACAATAAAAATCCATTTAAAAAAAAAATTAAAACAAATTTTAAATGCAATATTATTTAAAATATTAAACAGTACCATGATGCAAAATTATAACAAAATCGGTTGAGCAATTAAAAGGCTATACGTGAATAACTAAAAAATAAGGCAATTTTCTCAAGAAACGTCAAAGTCCTATATATCCGTTTTGCGAATTTTTGGGCAAAAAATTGAAACGCTGTTTTCCAAAAATATCTTCATTCATTAAAGGTACGAAGTTTAATCAAAATTACTTAAGTCGTTTTCGAAAAAAATTGAAAAAAAAAAAAAACGAAATCATTGAATGCGGCAGCTTTCCATTTATGAAAAGCTAAAACAAACATTCTAATTTTTTTGCCTAGAGAATCACATAAAAATGCTCTGTACCAAATTTGAAGCAAATCGGTCCACCCGTTTAGACTCTAGGTCCAATTTCAGTGGGCGCTCGGACGCATTGACGCACAAACGCAGACACACGGATGGTTTGATAAAACCCACTTCTTCGGACTTCTCCATCATCACAGTGTTTTGATTACAGTCTCGAATTTTTGTGTTTACAAGAAAAATTTAATTAAATTATCTCATAAGATTTTAAAATTGGCATCACTCTTTCTGGTGACAGTGAATTTGGCAGCTTACCTATCATCAACAGTTGGTTTAAACAGAGCTTTTAAAACTTTATTCTGGTAATACTTCAATGTTTGATTTAAAAGGAATAAAGAAACATTTAGCAGTCTGTCTCGTCAGCAGCCAGCGCGTTGAATGTACTGACGAAGTAGATTTTTTTGTCGAGTCAAAGTTCATAGCTTCCATTTATTTTTTTCAGAGAATTTTAAATCCGCTGACATTGTTGCTATTTACATGAAAATTTACAGTTTATTGTTTTACAGATACGTTACGTGTCACACGTACACGGTACGCTTTTTAAACCGAAATCTGACACTCAAGCGAAAGTATATGTTTACACATCTTTACCGTGAGTCCCGGAAATCACACATATATATCATTTTTTTTTTCATATTTTCATTTAACACAACTTATTTAAGGACGTCGAGCAAAGCATTAAAAAAAATGTTCAATAATTTTGTTTCTTTCACAACAAATTTACGATAAATTTACAACAAAATTACGAAAAACCTCCGACGAATTCACGACAAAATTTACGACAAATTTACAACAAATTAACAACATATTTACGACAAATTTACGACAAAACTTACGAAAAACTTCCGACAAAACTACAACAAATTTACGACAAATTCACGACAAATTTACGACAAAATTTACGAAAAACTTACGAAAAACTTCCGACGAATTTAAAACAAATTTACAACAAATTTACGACTAATTTAGGACTTATATACGACAAATTCACGACAATTAATCCAATTATTGTAATCATAAAATTTTTAAATGGTTATGCTGATCTGACGAACATTATTGATTAGTCTTCTTCGTGGGAAGAATCTTTGTCATCTTATACGCTTTAGATCTTTTCACACTCTCACTTAATCCCTTCTTTCATCTTCGAAACCACAACCTAGTTCTCATTTAGATTAATAAAATGTTTATTTCAGATATCTTGAGATAAATTAAGTGAGCAGATTAGTTACCATACTTGGAGAAATTCCCCCTTGCCATTGTTTTTACATCATTTTTAACTGAAATGTGATATACATAATATATAGTTTGTTTTCAGACGAAGCGGTTTTTAATGTTTCTTCATCGTTTTTCTGCAAAGTTAGTGATTTTTATGTAACGGGTGATTTTTAAGCTGGTTTGGTTTTGGCAACACTGGTTTTGACAGCTGACGTGTGTTTAGTACCTTGTGTCACTGTCAAACAGCTTCAGTTTGGTTTGCAATTTAACCATGGATCGTCTTACAAATGAACAACGCTTGCAAATTATTGAATTTTACTATCAAAATTCGTGCTCGGTTCGAAATGTTGTTTATCGAAAAATTGTGTTCAGCGATGAGGCTCATTTTTGGTTGAATGGGTACGTAAATAAGCAAAATTGCCGCATTTGAAGCATTGCAACAGCTACCAATGCATCCCGAAAAAGCCACTGTTTGGTGCGGTTTATGGGCCGGCGGCATTATTGGGCCATATTTCTTCAAAGATGATGCGAATCGCAGCGTTACTGTCAATGGTGAACGCTACCGAGCGATGATAACAAACTTTTTTTTGCCCGAAATGGAAGTTCTTGACTTGCATGATATGTGGTTTCAACAAGACGGTGCCACATGCCACACAGCACGCGAAACAATGGCGCAATTGCGAGGCGAGTTTGGTGAACAGTTAATTTCACGTTTCGGGCCGGTCAATTGGCCGCCTAGATCGTGCGATTTGACACCATTAGATTATTTTTTGTGGGGGTATGTCAAGGCTAATGTCTATAGGGACAAGCCCGCTTCGATTGACGCACTGGAAGCCAACATCCATGCATTCATTCGTGAGATACCGGCCGATATGTGTGAAAGAGTATGCCAAAATTGGACTCAGCGGATGGGCTACCTGAGACGCAGCCGCGGTCAACATTTGCATGAAATTATCTTTAAACATTAAATTGCAAGGTTCAAACTATCGATTCAAATAAATATTTCATTCATTTTTTCGAATTTTTTGTGTTTTTTTTTTTTTAAAGTTCTAAACCTCTTAAAAAATCACCCATTATAAGTACTCATATATATACATATAAGTATTTTCGCCATTGTATATAATCTGCTTTTCTCTTATAGCCCAATGGGAAATCCTAGAATATGGATAGAGGCTATGGTTACAAAAGTTTTGCTTCCATGTGACATATTTTTATATACGCATTCAAGAAAACAAACACGCAGCGATAGTTCTGACGTAGTTTTTTTTTACCTTGGAAATGTAATCTCCCTTGATGGTAAAGTACATATGTTTAAACATTATCTCATTCTTCATGATTTTACTCTTCCGAACTTTGCTGATGTTGTTTGTGTGGAAAACAAACCGCCACCATCCCAGAGACCCGACACAGTTAGTCATTGTTTCTTCATTTTTGTCCTTCCACTTTTTTTTTTTTTTTAAGATAAAAATAGAGGAAGGTAAGTTAATCCCGTTGGAAAGAAGAAGAAGAAGAAGAAGAAGTAGAAACTTTCCAGACCCGTGGGGGGTAGAAATTGTAGTAATAGTTTTTTTTTTGTGACAAAGCAAGTTGTTCATAACATTGATCTTATTCCGTCCGCTCTTGTATGTTGCTTAGTTTGTTGCCATAGTTAGTTGCTGCAGGAGTCATGCTTTTAGGAAGTCAGAACTTGTTCCTTGCGCTCTTCTTGTCTTGTTCAGTCATTTTACAGTTGGTTAGTCCTTTTGGGAATGACACAGTGGTTTTGATGACAAGTTGTCATTGTTAATTATGTAGGCCAGGAGCATGGAGAGAAAAACATCCCTCCTCGGGAGTTTGCTTTAAACTTTTCTCGCAAAGTGATGAAAGAATCGAGAGAGAAACCCCTAAAACCAGGAAAGGCGAAGGAAATTTTTTTTTTTGGTTTGTCCCATGAAGACCGACTTTACCTACCTATTTTGAAATTGTGACAGGAGGATATACCATCACCGAAAGTCATTCAGAAGCGTGGAAGTTGCCTTTCAACAAAAATATCCTTTTCCTTTCGAGAGGTGTAGATAGATACATAAGGAAGAAGATTGCAATTAGGAGATTGAAATTGAATTGACGGGACTCCGTTTGGTTGGTCGGTGGTGGTGCAAAGTTGTGTTAGCAAACCTCTAACTCTTTACACAGTCAAGTGGCTTCAACACGGAAGACAAAGAAGGAGAAAGAAGGTCGGGCTTTTTGTTTTGTTTCAATTCGTTTCGTTCATTATTTTTGTTTGTTTGGCAAAAAGTTTTTTTTTTTGCTTTATTTTTTTTTTGTTTTTGGGGAAAAGTTTATTTATCTATTCAAAGAGTTCGAGTGTAGCAAGTTGGTTTAGGATAAAATTTATATATCTCAAGCAAGTCTATTTCGAAAACGTGCTTGCAATACTTTATCATTTAAGTACTTTTGTTTTCAAAAAAAGGAGTTTATTTTGTTTGTGTTTTTGTTGTTGTGGTATTGCAATTGTGATTTTAAGGAAGTTTTAAATAAAATAATCAACAAAATATGAGACACGTATTTTTAAACTATATAATACAGATACAGAGTACACTTTTAAAAGTTTTGAAAGCTTTTTTTTTTTGGGATAAAAACAGAAGTTTGGTAGGTATCTATCTGTCTGTTGAAGTTGAATACGAGTAGTTATATGCAAAACATGCATATTGTTGTTTTAACATTCAAAGTTTTGAAGTTTTAATGTTTTCGTTGTGGTGTATCTGTTTAAATTCAAAAGGGCATGTAAGGTTATTTTATGTTTGGAGTTGACTTTTGAATTAAGAGTTAGTTCTTTTAATATTTATTTATGGACTACCTGCAACATTTAGATTGAAAACCTTTTTGTATATTATAAAGTTTATAATGAAATAAACTGACTTTGTTTGAAGTGGAGGTAGACTTACCATCATTGGAGGGAGAAGTTTTTTAACGAAATTAGTTACTATGTAAGATTTTGCAACCTGATGGGAGAAGAACTTCTGAAATAATGGTAGACTGCCTTCATTTATCATCAGATTGCCCACTTCTGGGAGAACTTAAAAGTTGTGCCATAATAAATTGCCAAATTGGTGGAGCTCCCTTGTCTTAAGGTTATTAAGGCTTCTCATCAAAGTTTTAATTTTTTTTTTACAACTTCTCGGTAAAATCATTTTGACAATGAAGAAATCCATCTATACTTCGAGCTTGTTTCAAAGTTTCATCCATGATTTATATCAATTGATAAATGTTGAAATTTGGAACTGATCAGCTATTTCGTAATATCGTCTATCGTCTATCGTCTATCGTCTATCGTCTATCGTCTATCGTCTATCGTCTATCGTCTATCGTCTATCGTCTATCGTCTATCGTCTATCGTCTATCGTCTATCGTCTATCGTCTATCGTCTATCGTCTATCGTCTATCGTCTATCGTCTATCGTCTATCGTCTATCGTCTATCGTCTATCGTCTATCGTCTATCGTCTATCGTCTATCGTCTATCGTCTATCGTCTATCGTCTATCGTCTATCGTCTATCGTCTATCGTCTATCGTCTATCGTCTATCGTCTATCGTCTATCGTCTAGCGTCTATCGTTTATCGTCCATCGTCTATCGTATATCGTATATCGTTTATCGTCTACCGTCGCAAAAATTAAAACGTCAATGTTTAGGAGTTTGGTGGGTTTTAATACTTTTCCACTCACAGCCTCACTTATGTATCTACATGATCCAGTAGATATGTACAGAATACATATGTTCGTCTTCAAGGGATCCAATTCTAATTTAACTTTTTTATACCACCATAACACCTTACTTTATTTTCTGTATTTTTTTTTATCACTTTTTTATTTTATTTTATAACATCAGATTTAATTTCCAGCATTTTGATAAATCCAGCTCTGCTTGTTTATATTTTCATTATATGACAAATAAAATAAAATAGACATTCTTTTTTTTTTTGTCAAATAAATGTGTTTCCGCTTTGTCAAATTAAAAGGTTGCCTTTACTAATAACCCATTTCACATCAATTACAATTTTGTGACACAAACTGTGTCATAGAAATATTTATCGTTTCATGCTCAACTGCTTGAATCTGTTGGTTTCCCTTTTTCTATACTTTATATTATATTTTAAATTATAGTCTTTCATTCTAAGAGGAAATAGACCAAAACCGATACGCTATCACAGACACACTTTTAAAGCCCCATTATAGGGTGACCATATATTTTATAAATTATTGTTTTTTCATACTGTACAGAAAAATTTATGAAAAACTGATTAATAGAACTTATGAGAAATTTTTATTTAATTTTATTTTTATTTTTCAACTAGTTGAGCCATGCTTGCGTTGCTTTGCTTAATTTTAAAATGAAAAAAATATGGAAATTTAAAATCGACTCATTTTATAATGGGGCAAAAAATATTTTCCCGAAGGGTTAAATTCTGGTTTTTTTTTGTACAAAAATATCTCGAGAACTAACCATATTCTACACAAAATGGACCAAAAATCTTATTTTTTATTAACTTGAAACCAAAGACGCTCTTTAAAATAAGAAAAGTGAATATTCTTGTTTTAATTCTAATAAAATCAAATATTTGTTCTTTAAAAAAAAATATAGTAAGTTCTCGACATATTTGTGTACAAAAAACGTAGAATTTATCCCTCCGGAAAAATTAGACAAAAAAAAGAGTTAGATTTGAAAAAAAAAAATTGACGAAGCTGAATTAAAGTGGAGAGCTTAATTTTTGTGTTTTGAGAATATCATAATAAGGACTCTAAATTAATGCAAGGCATAAAGTGAAATTTAGTTTTTATTTTTAAACAACCCGAAAACGTATAATTTTTTGTGAAGAAAAACTAAATTTCAAGATTGCAAATTTATTATGCTCTCAAAAAGTATTGATCCTATGAAAAAAGTATTAAAATCTTCTTTTTTTCTGTAAAATTGCATAACTTAAAATTTGTATACTCACATTTATGTCCGTGGAGTTACAATTACCACTTAAAAATTTTAAAGTTCTAGTAATTGGATTAATTGTCGTGAATTTGTCATAAATATGCTATGAAAGAAAAAAAAAAAGTGCTTGTTTTTTTTTTTAATACAAGCCCTGTCACTCCCAAAAAAGGCTAAAATTTATTGAAAACAGAAATAAATAAAATTAAATAAAAGTTTAAATAAATTTTTCAAATTTTTGTGACAGAAAAAAAATGTTCGCGATATTTTTTTCCAAAAACCATTGTATTGCCTCAATGAAGTAGCAGCCAATTTTTTTTTTTAACTGATAGTTAACAAGATATGTACAGTACATACATCAGCGATTGTCAAAATTGTCAAAATTCATTCATTTGAAGGAAATTCACAAAAAATCAGCTTTGTCTGGGGGGTCATTCCGTAACTCGATTATCGTCAGACGATATCGTTTGAGCGATAGTGTTGCCTTTATTGGCTTCACGTAAGTCGATAATCGTCGAAACGCTATCGTCAAAACGATAGAGTTTCGACGATAGCTAAATTGGTATCGTCTTGCATTAATTTTGTACTCCGTAGGTGACTGTAGTTGAATGATGGAGTTGCCACTGTAATTTGACATCATGAGTTATTATTGTTGCATTTACAAATTAAATTTAAAATGTTTCGGCGAATCAATTTTCTTATTGTAGAAAATGAAAATGAAAAAAAATATAACTTATGCGCATGCGGCGACAATTGAGATATAAATCAAATCCCTTATCCCTTCCGCTCATATCCCCTACCCTGGCCAAATCAGGATGTTCATTCATAAACGAAGTTAAAATCGCAATTTGCATGACTACCCTATTAAGACGTATTTACATATATTAATTTGTAAAAAATTAAAAAAAAACTTGGATCTCAAAATGATTTCCCTATAGTTTCAATCAGCACCAATTTTTCATCACTTTTTGCCAAAACTTGCGATGCCGGCATCGATAAAAACTTTAAAAATCAAAAAACACAAAACAACAAACACTAAATTACATTTTAATGGCAATTATGACAGCCAATTTGACTTTTAAAATTCACCAAACGCTCTCAAACTGTGAATGATAAACGAGACGATAGCGGTCGAGTTACGTGAAGCAAATCATGGACGATCTCGTCGACGATTATCGTTTTGACGATTATCGTTTAGAAAATTACGGAATGACCCCCCTGAATTTTTTTTATTTCGTACAATTTAACAAAAATACTCATATTCCTTTTTATTAAAAAAAAAATAAACTAACTATTTATTTCAAAGCAAAAACTTTTTTTATTTCCTTTTATTTTGTTCAGAAAAAATATGGTCAACATATAAATAAAACAAGAAGGCTGGTCACCGTATTTAAAAGATAAATAATTTTAAGCCACACAACATGAAACATAAAATTAACACTGTGTCGAAAATAATACATCCCCCCCTCCTCAATCCCCATTTCTACGGCCTCTCCCTCTATCTATTAATATTTCCATAAAATACTTAAACTATCTTCATCGTGTGTCATATTATTTCATTTTATCCTACCTTAAATTTTAATAATGCCAATTCGCGCCTACCTTTAGAAAACATTTTTTTTTTTTTTAGGTCATATCGTGCATACGTTCGTTATACTAAGAAACACGTTTTACGGTGATCTCGATGGAACCTCTTCCCCTTCGGTGCGGTGGCGTCGGTGGTGATGGTGATGGTGGTGCTTGATGATTGAGCGCAATTATGTGCTTTTTATAAAGGTATATCGTGTATCATGAGGTTGAAGATAAAGAATCATAATCTACCTTAGTTTGAGTTTGAATGTCTCTCTGAATGTGATTGTGCGTGGGCATCATGAATGGAGATAAAAAAAAGTTGTTTATCGATTGGAATTCTGATTTTTTTTTATTCTTTGTTTTTTCAAACAAGTTCGAAATTCTAATTGGATTTTGTATTGTTTTTTTTTTTTTTTTTTTGATGAATCAGCTTTCACTTTTCTTGTTTTTCTTGATTTTTATTGCACTCTCGAAGACAATAACCTTTTTTGGAAAATAGTATTGTTTTAATTATTATAAATAATTTAAATAAATTGATGGCGCGAAAGTTTCTGAGGAATTTAATACTCGTATTGAAGTCATTCATTGTACACCAAAGAAGAAGAAGATGAGGAGTTAACTCTTTCTTGCTAAAAATTATTGTTATTGTTTCGAAACATTATCTCACTAAAAAAAACTATAGATATAGAATCTCATAAGTCATAACTTTTCATAATACACAAAACAATTTTGTGTGTGTATTTTAACTTTTTGTTTAGGTGTGTTGGGTAGGAAAATTAGGTACTCTTATTTTCTTTATGTATGTAAATCATTTTATTTATCGTATTGGGTAACGTATAACGTATCCCATTTGCCTAAAGCCCCTTTATAGAAACTTAGGGTTATTCTTGAATTCTGTTTAACTTTGGTAAGAGCTTAAAAGTTAAATAAAAACACGATTTATCAATATACCAAACTCGTATATGATACTATTACTTTAAATTGTGTTTTTCAACACATCATCACCATCTTGCTGTAACCGACATTAAATTTTGTTCATAACCTTTAACCCTATTTACTATATTTCCTTTTTTTTTTTGTGGACAAGTGTTGGCCTCAACAAAAAAAAATATAAATTTTTAAATATGTGCCTTAAAATTAGTTACCATTTAAGGATAATGGAAAAGGTCAAACATTACATTTTGATACTGTTCAGATTTGGTTTGAACCCCGAATTTTTGTTTAAATGTGATTTGAATCAAATACCAGATTCGTTAAATATATTTTTTTTAAGCCTCATTAATAAGTATAGTCGACCCCAATAATGTTTATCTTTAAATTAAGCTTGTTATTTAAAATTGACCTTAAAGATTCAATGTCTGTTAAGTTAGTATTACAGAGCTTTAGATTTTGGAGGGTTTTTAAATTTCTCGTAAATGATATTTTTTTCTTCGAAGAATAATTTCAAAAATTCGTATAGCAACAAAAAAATTATAATCATGTCGATTACGGAATCCGCATTACTGGATTCACAGTGATTCGCAGTGCAGGGCGGATCCAGTATTGCGATTCCATAATAGGCATGATTAATTTTTTTTTTGTAACATAAAAAGATTTAGAGAAAAACGTGGAGTGGCCAAAAGACCCACCACAGAAAAGCATTTAGGCTCGCGGGTGTTATAGTTATTGCCTTTCTGAATAAGAATTGAGACCTATACCTATACTTAAAGTGTCATTCAATAACTCTTTAACTTCATACCTATACTGAAGAAAACTGTTTGCATTGGCCCCTGGCTTGTGAACTGAACAAACCATAAACGAAGCAACGGAGTTGGATGAGCTGGGCAGATCACTCGAAAGAGGGAGTTAAAATCCTTGGAACCCGCAAAGCAGGCCAAAATCGTTTTTTATTCTTTACTGAATGAGTTTTTTCCCCCATATTCTTCGAAATCTACAAAAAAAGGAATTAAAATCCACAGGTTTTATTTCCATTTCAAAAAGAGTGTAATTTCCTTTCATTTTAGAAAATAAGACCCACGGGCAATAAACAATAAACATTAAAGTAAGAAATTTCAACGAAATCTAATAAAAAATCCATTGCGAACCAACCTCAACTTCCCATACCATTCTTGCCAATAAATTTAATCTCCTAACGAGACGTCAATTTTTTCACCTTTTTTTTCTTTTTAAAATGGCACCCCAAATAATAAATAACCAAAGACATTCACTCCAAAGACACTTTTGTAGTATCTTTGTAAATAACCATCCATCCACAAACTTCCCACTCACCCCACACCCGAGATCATACAAAATGTCATATTCACACCAACACATATTCATCTTTGAACATGACTGAACTTGTTCTCTTTTCTTCTCCATCTCTAATCAGTTTGTGTATAGTAAATTTCTCGGCCGTGTTTAACTCCACTCCCGTGATCGTGTAATAAAAATATTTATTATCAATATAAATAATTAATGTTTGGGTAAAAATTTATGAAGTAATTGTTTTATAATTAGTGAGGATCACTTTTTGCAAAAAAAATTATCGGTTTTCGTTGTTTTAAAGTGTTTTTTTTTTTTTACCAAAATAAAATTGGATTACATTTTTTCTTTTGCAGTGCATTGTTGTTCGTGGTCCGTGCCGTGCATCGTCGTGACGCATCGCTTTGTCAATTATTGTAATCTGTGTTCGGTTTGGCGGTCAATGGCAAAAGTGTTAAATATCCCCTTTTTAGTGTTCATGTTAAATTATCTTCGTTTTTTTTTATTAAAATCATGAAATCCTTTTTTGTGTGGAAAAAAGAGTGTTATGGTGGATTCTATAATTTTTTTTAGTGTTTAAAAATGAATAACCTGGCCGATTTGATCTCAACATTAACTTTGGTAAGTTATTTCTGCATTTTCTGTTCGTTTTAAATTGATCACATTTTATATTGAAGCACCAGCTATCTGTTTTAGTTTGTTTGTTTTTTATCAAAAAATACAGTGCGGTTCACTGTAATTTATTGGCAAGTATTATTTTTTTTTTTTACATATTTTTTTGAGGTTTTGATCTTGGTTTCGAAATACCCTACCCTCCGCTAAGTTCGTCGGTCTGTGCATCTGTTCGTCCAACTGTACAATGTACATCAAGCTAAACCCTAAATTTGCTTTAGTTTTGGCTACATAGGGGTTTTTCTTTTTTAGTTCAGAGCAGAGCTTGTAGTGTAAAAAAAAAATCGTGTTTCTTTTTTAGCTCGGAGCATTCAGAGCTCCAATTTTGTGTTTCTTTATTCGCTCTGAGCATGTTCAGAGCGCGCCCTATGAGCTCAGAATAAATTGATAGAGCAGACCAAGTTAAATAGCTGGACATAAATTTGACAAGTGACAGCTGATAAAGCGTGTTTCCTTAAATAAATCTGAACTCTCAGAGCAGAGCACGCTCAGTTCAGAAATCGCTCAGAGTATGTTCGGAGTGTTCAGACTCTGTTCAGAGCTCACTATGAACTAAAAAAAGAAAGACGCCCATCAATATGGAGGCCCCGATGACCCTGTGGGGCTACATGAACAATACCCACCTGTATAAACAGAACTGTCATAAATTGGCATTGGTTTAGTCACTTCCACAGAAAAAAACGATTAAAATAGAATCTCTATATAAACGACTATTTATTAAGAAAAATCTAGCTTATTCAACAAAAAATATCAACTACCACAAAGACTTATAGGTATAAGTAGGTACGTGCGACCTAGTTGTGCATTTTATTTATCCCTATACACATACTCGTATACATATATTGAGTTGATTATCCCTCCCTTTTTCAACATCAAACAATAATGCTTATCTCTTACATTAATCTCTAAATAAGTAGGCGTAGATGAAGGCGGGGTATCTAATTTAATTCTGACACTTAAAATCCACCCAACTTCAAGCACAAAGCCCTTCTGTCAGTGCCAACCTATACCAGCAAGCCAGCCAGCCAACGAAACAACCAAGCAACCAACATAATAGTGTTTGGCCATTTGGCGTTTATAGTTTTGCTACTTCAAGAATCTTTCAACATCCTGGTGCTATTTAGGTCAATATACCAAAGCAATGCCAACATATGTACAATGTATTGGCTCAGGCTCAGAGAGAAGCTACTTAATTTCATAGATTGAAATTTGAACTTCCACACATGCTGTGTTCTGTCGTGTGAGTCATGTGCTGGCTATTATAGCGAAATAGGGTATATAGGGTGGTCCTCGTGTGGGGTAGGCTTGGGGCTGGGCTGGGCTGACTGTAAACTATATAAGAGCAGGACCAACAGCACCATACTGCATGTTGAATAGCCAACGACTACTTTCGATATAATATTTGATGACAAACTGCAAATTGGATATTTTAGAAATAAGGAGGCTACAACCCAACCAACTATCCAGTTAGCCATCCAACCACCTTCCTTATCCCATTGTGAGGAGTAAATAAATGGTCGACTTGTAGCACAATGCATTTTTTGACTTATTTCATTTAGAGTTGAACAAAAGAGTTGTTGTGTATTTATATCGGAAGCTTGAAATGTATAAATGGTACCAAACTTTAAGAGGATTTTGTGGTTAAGTTTTTTTTGGCAAATGGATTCGAATGGTATATACGAGAGTATTGTACACTTGAAGAATTGAAACATTTTGAAGAAGACGAAGAAAAAAATGCTTTTTGTGGATAGAAAGGTATATATTTAGTTTGAGGAAGTATTGCCGGGTTGTTTGCTTTTGTGCACCAAGAGGCATAAACTTTACGAAGAGCCAGGATACCTAATGTCTACACAATCTACACATATGTATATGGAGAAGATAATTTTTTGCTATTGTATCTCTTATGAGGTTAAAAATTTCAGAAAAACCAATCCATTAACAAAAGAAGAAAATCAAAAAAAAAAATAGGTACAACGTGCGGACTTTTATAAAAAAAATGTTTTTCTGCTAGGGTCGAAGATCAAACACAATTGTTTGGAGACTATAACGGAGGGAAAGTGTAATACAATTCACCATAAAGGTTTCCTTGTTTATTGTTCAAAAAGTATGCGAGTAGTTTAGGTAAAGAATAAATTTCACTGGGGATCAAAAATCAATAGGGCAGTCCTAGTTACCGTTTGGAATGGATTAGGACTAGAGAACAAGTGGAGAGTTGCAAAATCAACGTTCTTATTGGGGAGATGGAAAAATATAAGTTAAAACAAAAACTAAGTGAAATATGAAAATATTGCTGTACCAATTGTATGTAAAAATTTCGAATGAAATTTTCTATTTGAATTAGACCAGTTTATACCATTTACCGGACAACTAAATATATAGCTATCCAATCTACTACTCTCTATTTAAACGTTGTTACTATAAATCGTATTTAATTTAGTACAATATTGTAGCTTAGCATCCGCACCACATAGGTATAGTCATTTTATTTAATTTATACCAGTCATTTATGTACTTATTAAATAATAACATTCTTACTACGGAGGTGGCAATATATAAGTTAAATCAAAAACTACGTGAAATAAAAAATGTACCCGTACTTACTTCGAATAAATTTTGCTATTCAAGTTAGACGAGTTTATACCATTTACCAAATTAATATAAATCTGTCTATAGTGTTCTAATCTACCAAAACTGCCTGGTCAAATGTTTTTACAGTAAATCTTTATTAATTTTGTATAATTGTAGCTTAGCATACGCGTCATATAGACTTTTTTGATTTATACCAGTCATAATTATGCACTTATTAAATAATAAAATTCTTATTGTAGAGATGGGTAAATATAAGTTAAATCAAAAACTATATGAAATATAAAAATGTACCTGTACCTTTTTCCAATAAAATTTGCTATTTAAATTAGACGAGTTTATAACATTTACCGCATAAACTTATAAAAATCTGTCTATAGTGTTCTAATCTACTAGAACTTCTTGTCAAATGTTGTTGCTACAAATTTTCACAATTGAAGCTTATCATTACGCCACATAGGTAACGTATATTTACTTTTTTAATTTATACCAATCAAATTATATACACTTATAAAATTATCACTTGAAAAAATTCAAAATAATTTTCATTGATTTCAAAAAGAAAACCAAAACCCTTAATGAATAAAACCTCAAATGTTAATTTTTTTATTTGCCTCGATTTTCATCGCCCTGTTCATACTCAAATTATAGGTATAATTTTCCTGAAACACCATAATTTCCAATACAAACAATCTGTACCCATCTTACATCAAGCTAGCTAGCTCTTTGCCTTCTTTCATGCTCCCATATAATTCTTTTGCAAATTGAAATTTATGAAAAAAAAATAAAGTAAAAATTCTTCTCGTATATTTAACTTACGGATATTTCAAGAAAACATAAATTCAGGGTTTAATGTTTCAAAACAAAAGATTTTCAAAGGATTTAAATACAAACAACTACAAAAACATATATACCTACCTACAGAAAACAGAATATGTATGTATATATGTATGAACGTAACTTGCATATATCCTTTTTTACTACCCGGTCTGTATAATTGCCCAATAACTTTTCATATATGCAGTTGCTAAGCGGTGCGGATAACATAAGCCTTGGGATTTTGCGGTTTATATACATATTTATACGCAAAAATACACATCGTGTATCTGACTCTCTGTGCACATAAGGAATGAATGAACCCAACAAAAAAAAAAAAAAATTAAAAAAAAGGGAAAGGATATGTTATAAAAGAACAGCAGCAGAAAGCAGTTTATATTATACGTATAAATGTAGGTAAAGACAAACTAGAGACCAGAGGCTGCTTTAGTTTGCAAAAAAAAAAGAAGGATTTTCTCTCGAATTCAATTCAATGTGGTAAGATTCAAGTTTATTTAATTTGATTAAAAAATTTAAAAGATAAATATTAAATAAGAAAATTTTAAATAAAAGCAAAATATTCCACTTCGGATGTCCCTGACCTTTTACTGGTATAAATAAACAAAAACTGACTATGTCCAATTTAACCTCAAATAGAAACGAAAATACTTTCTGTGTGTACAATTTTATTATTTTTACATGTTAACTGGAGAGAACACTCCAGTCACACAAAACTAATTTACTTCGGACAACACAGTGCATTTTCAGGAAAATTAAACGAGTTTATTATACCAATCAGCAAATCAGCTGATTTATATTTTGAATACACTCAAATGTTATCACGAAATTCGAACAATTAACTAGCCGTGTTTGTATGAAAGTGTATAACCAGCTCAGCAAAATTTCTACACTAAAACAATTCCAAAAAAAGTGTTTGTACACAAAGAAAGAAAAAAAAATTGTTTGCCCGTAAAAGTTGCTAAACCCTCTCAAAAAAACACATCTAATAATTGGTCGAAATTCATAATAAGTGTTTGTCTTGTATCCACATAAGTTAGTGTATTCAGAACCTGTGTCATATAAGGAAAAACGAATAAATTATGCTTTTTCTATTAAGTCGCTGATTGGTATAAACCGCTCTAGTTTTCCTGAAAATGCACAACTTGTAAATAAATATTAGTTTTTAATTTGTGCCGACATAAGCTAATGTATTCAGACTTTAAATCAGGACGAACGAATCACCCATGTTTAATTTACAAATTCTTTGATTGGTATAAACTGGTCTAATTTTTCGAAAGTTTTTGTCCTGTGTCAACAAAATCTAAATTAGGATAAACAAATCAACCATGCTTTGTATATTGATTTGCCTATTGGTATAAACTGGTCTAATTTTCTTGTAAATGCATAAATTGTAATTAAATATGAGTTTTTGTTCTGTGTTGACAAAACTTATAGTGTATTCAAAAACTAAATTAGTGTGAACGAATCAACTATGTTTATATATTGATTTTTTGATTGGTATAAACTGGTCTAAATTTCAAAAATTCGTAATTAAGTATGAATTTTCATCCTATTTTGACAAAATTTACCTTTTTCAGAACCTATGTGAGGACGAACGAAACCTTATTAATTTTCTGGTTGGTATAAACTGGTCAAATTTTCCACAAAATGCACAACTTGTTCATATCTTATTCTTTTTCAAATATGTTTATAGTGTTTATCTGAAAGTTGTTTTAAGTATGTATATTAATTGGAAAATTGATAAATAAAACTGCGAAACACTGTCTAAAATTGTTACGAGTGTGACAAGATAATGTAACTTATTAGACAAATCAATGTTATCTACAAGTGTTGCTTAGTATGATTTTTACAAATACAAAGAATATAATATATTAAATCATTTGTCTAATGTTTTCTCATATACAATTTGAAGTTTTTCTCACTTTCCTCACTTCAATGGGAGTGGCTTAAAGTTCTTAAGTGAAGGAGATTTCTGTCGAATTATTTACTTACATTGTTAATTCTATGTCTTTAAACAACACAAATCTAAACAAGTTGAAAAAAAGGAGAATTACATATATTTTGAAATACCAACTTGTTACTAGTTTGACACAACCTTAAAAAAAATAAATGGGCCCTGTGCACAATTTTTAAATTCACTGAAATTGTATCTGACAATTGAACAAAATACTCTTTTCATTTCTGCAAATTATCAATTTTATAAAAATTTATTTTTGTAGCAATAACTATTGAAATATTTTTGTTACGGGTGTGACACATATTTAATATTTTTTTGTTGTAGTTTATCGCGGATTTATGTAAACCCATTATATAAAAATCAACAACCTTAATAATGTAATTAGCAAATATTGAAGAGCATTTCTCCATTTATCTGATTTTTTATGGAGTGCCTAACTCAACACCAAACGTGATATTTAAAAATGTTTAAAAATTGGTTTACCTACTTAAAATATGCTTTCTAACAATCTACCACATAGCAAATGTTGTTTGTACTTAGCATCAAAAATGTATGAGAACCTTGCTCCAAAGCTCTACGAAATTACATGTTTGCTTTAGCAGCCTTAAACTGCTCAGTTCACCACTCAACCTAATCACTTGCTTTTTCAAATTTTAAATTATTTAATTTTTTTTTATATGTTTGTGATGTGTACTCGAGTAACCGCACTTAATTTTTATACTTAACTATTTTCAAAACTAAAACTCTCGTCAGTCTCTCATTGCAGAGTTTGAATTTCACAAACTATGGATATAGACCAGAGTTAGGTACCTAACTCTACTCATTTAGTTTTCGTTTTGTTGCCAAAACTATTTGCAATCAAAAGTGATTTTAAAATCTCCACAGAGTCCTTACTTTGCGCTGTGTGCAGGAATCATCTTCTGTGTGTGTTTATCTTTCGTTTTATTTATCTACTTTTTCTTTTTAACGTCGAAATGCAACTCCATCAAGGCAGACAGTCGAACTTTTCATTCGAAGGACGATGATGCTTCTGGCTTTGCCGTTGCAGTAGTAAAGTTAACGTCAAAGTGATTTAAGGATTTCATAGCATTAGGTAAATGGTACTTTTGGCAAGAATCCTTTTTCTCATCAACTTGTTGCCATCCCTTGCGATGGTGGCGGGTAGTTGTGAGATGGTCTCACCAAATTCAATCCTTGAAACATCGAATGACGAGACATAAATCTTGTCAAATATTAAATTCACTCAGAAGTAAAGTATAAAGTACGTGTTTAGCTACAGGATACAGGAACAGGATTCGGGTAGATTTAACAACAACATGTTTATAGTATGCTTTAGGTATACGATTGGGGGTTCTGATGGTTATGGTTAAAGGATTTACGGTTCTATTTGAAACCAACAAAAGTCATTGCGATAACGGATGTTTCACATGGTTGATCTATTACGACGACTAAAATTTCAATTTCAAATTTTATGATCAAGGATTTTTTTTTTCGAGTTCAGGAAAGTAATTCTTTATCATGAGTGTTATTTTGAGTTTTCTTTTTCTTAAAAAAAAACTGAGTTTGAAGTTGGAAATTTGTCAAATTGGTTCTAAAACCTTCAAAAATTGTCTCTTCATCTACTGCCTGAAATTGCCAATTTCTATCAATTTTACATTTTTTCTGTATGAACTTCTTTAGTATTTGGACTTAAGTTGATAGCAAATAGCAGTTTTGAGCAAGAACACAAACAGATGTTCTATCATCTTTAATTGTTATGTTATTTAGGATATGAAAAAATTTATTTATGTGCTTATGTGGAAGCAAAATATGAAAATCATTTGTCATCATAGAAAATTAGACGTCGCGTGGAATTCTTTCACACTTTCAATTTGACATGAGTGTAAAATACTCAATGAGACAATGTGTACGGTCTTTAAGAACAACTTTTAGACAGAAAATATAAAACTACTATTTTCGTTGCAAAAATCAAAACTTTTGAACGACAATTCGCTACAATTCTGTATTTCTGGTTTAAGATAAATCGCCATGCTATAAGATTAGAAATTTGAAATAAAATGGTTAACAGGTGTTGTAAAATCTTTTGGTGAAATAATATTTTCTCAGAAAAAGAATTTAACATAAAGTGTCAACTCAAAACATCAATTCAATTTTGAACTAAATTTCCAAAATTCAATTTTTCAAAATGTTTGTCGTTAAATGACCAAAATCGACCTTTTATCGTTCGCTAAAAAAGTCTTCAAAACCGCTAGTAAAACCCCTCTAAAACAAACATTCAAATTCAATTTAAATTTCAATATTTTAATATTTGAAAATTTCAAATTCAATTTGGAAATTTCAAATTCGATTTCAAAATTTCAAATTTGATTTCAAAATTTCAAATTTGATTTCAAAATTTTAGATACAATTTGAATTTACAAATTTCAATATTTAAATATTTCATAATTTCAAAATTTCAAATTCAATTTCAATGCCAAAATTTCAATATTTCAATATTTCAAAATTAATTTCAATTTCAAAATTTCAATTTTAAAACTTCAAGTTCAATTTCAATTTGAATTTCGAAATTTCAATATTTCAAATTTCACAATTTCAATATTTAAAAATTTAAATATTTCAAATTAAATTTCAAAACTTCAAGTTCGATTTCAAATTCAATTTTAATTTCGAAATTTCAATATTTTAAAATCAATTTCAATTCCAAAATTTCAATATTAAAACTTCAAGTTCAATTTTAATTTGAATTTCGAAATTTCAATGTTTCAATATTTCAAATTAAATTTCAATTTCAAAACTTCAAGTTCGATTTCAATTTTAATTTCGAAACTTTAATATTTCTCAATTTCAATATTTCAAAATTTCAATATGTATTTCAAAATTTCAGTATTTCAAAATTTCAATATTTTAAAATTTCAGTATTTCAAAATTTCAATATTTCAATATTTCAGTATATCAATATTTCAAAATTTCAATTTAATTTTCAATTTCAAAATTTCAAGTTCAATTTCAATATTTAAAAGTTTCAATATTTCAAATTTCACAATTTCAATATTTAAAAATTTCAATATTTCAAATTAAATTTCAATTTCAAAACTTCAAGTTCGATTTCAATTTCAATTTTAATTTCGAAATTTCAATATTTCAAAATTTCAATATTTCAAAATCAATTTCAATTCCAAAATTTCAATTTTAAAACTTCAAGTTCAATTTTAATTTGAATTTCAATGTTTCAAAAATTTAAATATTTCACAACTCAAATCTTGCTTAAATTTTGGGACAACCTTTAGATATTAGACATGGTTCCTTTTTTTATTGAGATAGAAAGTGAACAAATGTTAAATTTCCAAAACTACGAAAAATTATGTGAACGCAAATTCACATTACCTATGAATGTGTTGATTGAATTGTAAGCACAAAACGAAATTGTGAAGATTCAAACAATTCACACAAATTCTAGTACGACAACGGAGCTATACAAATACTACTTTTTTCATGTTTTAATTTTCAGTGTAAATCGACTGGTCAATCGTCAATTAGTCTTAGTCAATTAGTAATAATCATATAAAAGACGCATGTACCCATCCATAATTTTCGAAGTCGTATTCATAGCGTTTCTTCTTCCAAATTAAAAAGTTAAAAAAAAAATTAAAATATACTCCGCTGATGGCAAAAACTTAATAAATGATGATGTGACATTTTAATTTGCCATTCAATTTGAAACACCTGATTCCCGCAGGTCCATACATACAAACATATACATAACGTGTATCTATATAAAATGTATAAAACGGTTTAAAGGAAATTAAAATTTCAATCGAATCGTCGTCGTCATGTCGGATTTTTTCCAATTTCCTTCAATATTTGTTTTAAAAAGCGACATGAGTTCGTTCTATACATTGTAACACATGCTTGTGTTACACAATCGTTGCATTTTCTTAAAACCCATTCGTGCAATGTCATGGATAAAATTCTCACGTATTTACAAAGCATACCAACTCTCGTATATATATTATGTAGGTATTTTAAGTTAGGTACAAGGTACAGCCAAAACTGTGAACAAAGTTGAAGTTTGTATTTTCATATAAAATAGTTGCCGAAGAAGGACTAGAGTTGAAAATTCTATTTTAACCCAAGTTAACCATCCAGCTAGATGGCAAAAAAAATGTCTCTCACACTTTAGCCTCAAACGTGGAGACAGTCGTTGCCAAAAAAAAAAAACTCATAAATTAAATTAAAAAAAAAAAATATTAAGTTCGGTTGATGTAGAAAAATAAAAAAGCGCAATTTTTTAAGCTACGATTAGACGTTAAATGCAAATGGTCCACGCATTGACTGTCTGACATAAAAATGAAGTCAAATTCTGTCCCAAAGTTGTCAACCCGTGTGATACTACTGTCAATGCGTTGACAGGTGCGTTGGTAGCTGCGTTGACAAGTGCGTTGATAGCTGCGTAGAAAGCTTCGTTGAAAGCTGCGTTGACATGAATATTAGGGTCATCGGTTTGATTATTTTGTGTTACCGTCTAATCACCCTGTCAATGCAGTTAAGCCACACTGACTGCTCGTCAGCTCGTTGACTGTATCTCAACGTTGACACAGCAGATTTGTTTCCGCGTCAAAGTAGCTTGCGTTGACCAAAGTAGCTTGCGTCAAAAGATTTTGGATTTTGTTAAGGTAATCCATCGACATCGATTCAAAGGAATTTGACAGTTTAGAGCTTGACAATCTATATTAATCGTGAAAAAGACACATTGATTTAACATTTGAATATCGTCTGATGGTGAATGTTAAAACTGATTGATATACCCCTGAGGAAGTAAGGAAAACTTACGAAACGTTGGCAGAAATAATGGAATAAAAATTGCTTTTATTCGCATTTTATTAAATAAGACCAAAACAGCCTAAAATACAATCGAAAAAATGATTGATTTTTGTTCCTTTCAACTCCTTCGTCAAAACTAAAAGTGTTTGAATGTAGGTAAGTCGTGTGATCGTCAGCTATGACACCAAAGAATAAAAAAAAGCGTTGACAAATACATATAGCACGTCAACGCATCTTGTGTGATCGTCAATAACGTTTAATGCGTTGATACAGTTTACGTTGACAGTATGTTGCTGATGTTTTTAATGACGTCAATGCATTGACCATTTACGTATACCAACCGTCTAATCGTAGCTTTAGACCCCTAAACAAGATTTTTAAAATATGAACTCTTGTAACTGTTTCAACTGACGGATGAAGCTGACACCTAAAAAAGAGCATACAGAAATAGGCGTGTTCAGGAAAATGAGATCTCGGAGATCTCAGCAATCTCAGTTACATGAACAGGACTCCTCATCAAAATTTCTCATTTTTGCCGTCAAAACTCTAAGGAAAAAAAATCTTGGATTTCCTCGCTTTGTGAGGAAAAATTTCTGAGATCTCATTTTTCTGAATGCGCCAAATTCACCACCAAATTCGTCTTTCGTTAGCTGACTAAAAAGAAGTAGAAACGTCACATTAATACTAAGAAGCGATAAGGGTAGGCATAAGGCAATTTTATCGGAACCAATTATCATTCTAACAGTAATTTTTATTGAAATCCCAATTATGAATTTTTTTAAAATGAAAATACCTGAGGCTGTCTTAAAGTTTTCGACCAATACTGTGTAAAACTAATTATCACATAATAAGCAGCTTTTATCAATGAAACCCTGGGAAAGATAAATATAATAATCTATCTCTGTAGAATATCGCTTTGCTGTCATATATACGAGTCATATATATGAAGGTACATACATAGTCGTTTATGAGGCTTCCCTTTGAATCATAATTGAGGATTTCCCTCCCCCCCCCCCTCTCTTTCCCCACAATATTATCACACATGTTCACTCTCATCATCAGTAGGTAGTTATGTAGGTACCCATACAAACTCCTCTTTTTTATCCCTTATTATTTTTTGCGTCCCTTATCTTGTCTGACATTGGCACTTTAGAAAAAGGTCAATTGTCAGTGCGAGTCTTTGCTAAAAGTGATATCTAAAACAAATAGGAATTACTGTATTTTATTCTATAGGTCTTCATATAAGCGATATACGTACATACAATCGTAGTCGTATATAGCTATTTATACTTAGGTATAACAATGAAAGGCTTTTGAAAAAGTCATTAGATTAAGTTATTTATGGGGATGTTAGTAGTCACATCCTTAACATTTTGACATCCAAACATTCGTTCGAATAGGTAGTAGATAAATAGGATTCAATGTGCTAAGGAATGAGGGCTATGTATACAGGGCTTGCAGAAGGTTAACACACAATCGAATAATTAGGATAATTTTGGACACACAACAAATAATTGAAATATCATAATAAAATATTCATGTAATTATCTAAAATATTTCTATTCTATTTCCAGGGAAAAACATGTTACCATCATCACATCAGGAGATTGATTAATATTCCTTTTTGTAAAACAAAAAAAAAATAACAACCTTTATAAACGGAAAATTGGGGATTTCTTGTTGCTTTGTTACTTTCGTCGTAGAAAAGGTGAGTTTTATTTATAAAGACTTGACATTGATTGATAAAAATTAATTATACAAAATTATAAGGAAATGTTTTGCTCAAAAAAAAAAAGAAGAAAATGATAACAAAAAAATGTTGACTTATAATTAGAAATCAAAAATTAACATTAAGAAAACAATGTTTTTTAAAGCACGATCAGGTTTCCCAAGTTTAAGCCAGAAACATAAATTGTTTTTTTTTTTTGAAGAAAAATTCAAAATTCGTTGGTCGAAAGTTACTTCATCTTTAAACCATTTTAACATTTCAAAAGTATCTTTGGGCTATGTATATTTAAGTGTTATTATTATTACTTTAATATGATTTTGTTTTAAGATTTTTTTATTTATCTGTAGATTTCAAAAAAGCTGAGTAGGTTTTTTTTTTCATATAAAATTGGAGTAAATTTACTCGGATTCAATTAAGGTCTGAAATATATTAATCATCACGGAAACGGATTTTTATTCTGTTTTCAATTTTGTGTAACCAAAATTTGGATAATGATATGATAACTCTCTTTAGACATAGTTCTGCATTTAAAAGCTTCGAAAATGAAAAACCTTTGATTTAAATATTCTTATTTTTTATTATCAAAACAATTTTAGAATACAGAACTTTTTTAAATACAGAGCTTAGGTATGGTTTCATAGAATTAAAAACAACAACGTTTTTGATTTTAAGAATTTTGAAAACCGAATTTTGGAAATACATAATAATTATGATCCAAAACCATTTTAAACAAATTTCAGAAAAATGGTTAGGTTTAAGTGGTACCTCCCATGGAACCATTTTTTTGATTTTCGATTTTCTCATAAACGGCTCAACTAATTTTGAGCAATATTTTTGATAAAAAATCTCTTAAGAAGTTTTAAAAGTTTTGTATACCAAAATTTTCAATTTTTTTTTTTTATTTTTAAAAAAAAGTTAAAATTTTTTTTTTTTTTTGAGAACTTAATAATTCGAAAATTATTTAATCGATTTTTATAATACTTGACACCCAGCAGTTTTTTAACATTATCTAGCAGATTTTAAATTTAATTATTAAAAAAAAAAAAATTATTAATTATGACCAAAAATAACGGTACCTCCCATATAGTCTAAGATCCGGCCATAGGACGACCTACCCTCATCGGTTACCGGATAAGTGGTAAGCAGTTTTTTAGATAGTGTTTTAACTAACATTTTGCGCAAGGGTTGCCTGGCGAAATATGGTCAAGGCATAGGGTTGCCACGCTTTAAAGGTCGAATTTTTTGTTTTTTTTTTTCAATTATGTGATCCAGCCAATATGATAGGTTTTAGTGGTTAAAAAAATATCATATGAAAGGAAACTTTGTTTAAAAATTTTAAAATATGTACGTGTTTTTTTCTTAATCGGAATTTTAGTAGGGTAAATTGCAAAAGAAGAGAAAGATCTAAATTCTATTTTCTAAAAGAAAAGTGATAGAGAGTTTTTTGTTTCTTTTATCGATAGATCTTGTAAATACAAGAAAGTCACACATAGAAAAAGAAAATTCTAGAAAATCTAAAACTCGAGATAAAAACATTTTAAAGTCAAAAAATGAAAATTGGACGTTGGAGAAAAAAAATTACATAAAATCAGGGAAAAGTTTTCTAGAAATAAATTTTATATTTCTGAGAAGCCGTGAAAAAATGAAAATATTTGTGTTTGCAAAATGTTTGATTTAAGCTTTTGGCTAGGCTGAATTTTTGAAAAATTCATATTTTTTAAATCACTTTGGTTTTTGATTTTTTTACCCTAATTAATATTTTCATTTAAAAAACAGTAACATAAAGACAATGTTGTTTTAAAACTGTTGCCTGCATTCCACTTATCCGGTAACTCGATGAGGGTAGGTCGTCCTATGGCGGGATCTTCTACTAATACAAGTGTTTAAAAATTGGTAAGGAAAGTCTCCTTTTTCTCAAAAACAGTCCTACGATTTTGATTAATATTTTTATGTGAACTAATTTTAGTAGATACGATGTACTATATTATTGGAAAAAAAATTATCTATCGATTAAAAATGGTATCTCTCATAGAACCATTTTTTTGGTTTTCGATTTTTTTCAAATTTTAATTTTACACAAGACCTTCTAGTAAATTTGAATAAGTTTAGTTTTTTGAGTAATAAAAATTGAAATAATTTTTAATTTTAATTTACTGTAGTATAATGTATTGAAACATCTGAGCTTCCTCCATAAAGGTAAATTTGAAAAATATTGCATATCAAAATTTGTTTTTTTTTTTAAATTTCATTTTTTTTTTTTTTTGAAAATTCGGTAGATGATTTTTTTTTAATTAAATTTTAAACTCCGAATTAATAAATACCAATTTTTGTTTCTTAGAAATATTTTCAAAATGTTATATATTATTTAAAAAAAAAAAAAAACATAAATTGAGATTTATGTAAGAAATCAAATGGTGTATGTACATTGTACATTGTACATGGCGTTGGTGTCAAAACAGTTTCAGAAGTTGTAGTTAATTGCGTGATGTTAGAACCATCATTTTCTATTATCTTAACAAAAGAATTTGTGTTGTTTTATGCTCAGTTCGTGTTGCCAATTGGCGAAGAGATTGGCGAAAGAAAAATAATTTTCGCGATTTTTCAAGAAAATCGATTTTTTCTATAAATAAAAAATCATGAAGGTAAAAAGTTTTTTTTTTTTTTTTAATTGGTATCAAATTTAGTTGTGTTTATTTGTTTCACTTATTTTTGCCGTTCTAAAATTTTTGCCTGAGAAAGTGAGAGAGAGATAACAATAAAAAAAAAAAAAATTAAAATATAGAGACTTTTGAATCTGATCACCAATAGTTCGGCAGCAAATGATGCAACAGAAAAGTTAAGGGTAATTTTGAAAACATGAATAAATTTTCTACCAAACCGAACTTTACAACGTATGTTTTTTATTCCCTTCATGGACCATAAATAAAGCTTAGGCCTTTACACCTGCATATGTACCTACCTACCTACTAAACATTAAAAAGGAGTAAATGAACCTAATTATCCACCTAATGATTATGATGACGACTACCTAATCAATAATTTTGAAATAATGACCTATTATGTTACAATCATAATTCATTTAAAATTGAACAAGGTTTAAACCCATACCATAAATGTCCCCTGGAATTTATTTATTAACCTGCCTTTAAGAAAAGCCTCTTCTTTTTTTTTTTTTTTTTTTTTTTTGTTCTCATTATTTCAAAGCTTCTTACCTTAATTCTGTGCGTCTTTTAACTTTAATTAGGAACTTATACCTACCTACCTTTTTATTAACATAAAGCTTTAATAATAAAAACTCTATCCAACCTGTTAACATAATCAAACTTCCAACTACAAATGCTAAAAAAAAAATGTGAAACCAAACCACAAACAAAAAAAAAAAAACAAACCTCAAAGAAATAAATCCAGTTTTTCATCGAATCCAACAAACAGTAATAAAAATAATACAAAAACAAAAACTAAAAGAAAAATGACAAAACCGCCAAACTTAAATAAAATTAAAAAAAAACAAAAACCCAAACCAACACAGACAACCCCAGACAAGGAGAAAAACCACGTTTAAAATAACCAACCAAACCAAAGATTCCAATTCCATCCACATGGCCATCAATAATAATAATATCTTCGAAGTTATGACCAACACAAAAGTATCGAAAATAACAACAACAACAAATCAACTATAAAAATGCGAAAAATAAGAACGACAAAAAAAAATAAATACCAGCTACACACCATCATCACCATGAATGTTTTTTGTGTGAACGATAATGACGGTTTTATATAATTTCTGTGTTGCATTTCAATGCAACGTACAGCAAACCTACCTATACACTTCGTTCTGTTTGAGGGCTTTATGATCATCCCATTTCACCACACGACATATTCAATGCAGACGTAGTCAAGAGAATACACAAATTCAAACAAAACGAAATTTCAAAAATAAACAAAAAAAATAAAAAACAGCAAAGAAACCAAAAAAAACCTCTTAAGACTTGCAACACGCTCCACTTTACAAAAAAAAAAAAAAAAAAACCGAAACCTGCCCACATATAACTCCTGAACCGGACTGGCCTAGTGAGTAGGTACCTCTACCTACACACTACCTAACCGACCACCACACCAATTCTATCCATCCAGAGCTCTCCCTACTTTATGGTCGCAGAATCGACTTTTATCCTTTTTTTTTTTTGTTGAAAGAATTTGCCTGCTAATTTGATTCCACTTAATTCAGTTTGAGGAGAAAAAACGAATTCAAGAAAAACGTCCAACAAAAGATAACCAACAAATATTTAAAAAAAAAAAAAAATGAAGCACGATTTATCATTTTTGAAGGAAGACAGGGAAACATTGCCCCGCACGGCACTGCACGTACATACGTACCCAAAATAAAAAAAAAAATAAAAAACAAAAAATTCTTTAAACTTAATTTTACTAAAACTCACCTCCTCCTGTTCCGGCTCCTGTTCCTTTTCCTTTTCCTCTTTCTTGAATGACGGCGGCGCGCGGTGGCGGTGGTGGTTCCTTCAATCGAGAGAAATTATACAGTAATTTCAGAAATAATCCTTTTTAGATCCTTGTCCTAGCTCAAAGAAGGAGCTATTTTGAATATTACAAACTGTTACAACCCTACTTTTTTTTTATTGAAGTTGGGTTAATTCGTTTTTTTCGTTTTGTTTACGATTTAATTATGTATACGCATTCCACATTTAATTCAAATACAATGACAGAAAAGATACAAAAAAAAAAAAAACATTAAACAAACATTGATAGTTAACTAACTGACTACCTATTTATTTATTTTTTTGTTTTCTATTATTTTTATTAACTGACAGGTAGGTAGGTTGTACTCGTACTAATAGGTGTAGATATGTATTTTTAATTTCACCTCGAAATTAAAGTGTCACTTTGAGTAATTACTTTTTTTTACAACCACCAGGTGATGCAGTGAGAGTAGGTACAACAACAATAACAAATAAAAATATATTTAAATTTCGCACAGCATGTGGAATTCTCTCGTCAGAGATGAGGTTGATGCATTATTTATTTATTTTTAAAAATTAATTCAAATGTAAAAGCCATAAATTGACAAAAAAAAAAGGCTGTAATCCCCATTTACCACACTGGCACACACTTAACTTAACACACCAAAGCAGTTAAAGGTGCACAACATGAATCTCACGAAGTTGATATCAATTTTATTCGACAACGAATTAAAAAAAAAAAAAACTAGATACGTAAACGAAAACCAAAATGCGAAATTTGTATAAACCGACAATTCGACTTATTCAACCGACGACGCCGACGAGAGAATCTGCAGTGAATCCGTTGTTCGTTTGTTGGATATTTTTCGCTGCTATACGAAACGAAACTCGAAATCGAAACTCGAAATAAACGACAAATAGAGCTAACGTGAAAATGTGGAGTCTTTTGGGTTTGTTTGGAACGAACGAACGAACGAACAAACGAATATTATAACCCCACCCGTATACCGGTTATAAACAGACTGACAGCGACAGCAAGAGCCAGTTGTAGTAGGACTGCAGGACTAATGGTGGTGCTGGTTTTGGTTTACCATGCCAAAGCGACGACGACGACCGACTGGAAAATAAAGTCAAAGTGAGGTAAGTTTTTTTTTTCTTCACGAAGAAACCAACTCCAACTATGGGCGATTCTGACGACGATGACGATGTTGATGGTGACGGTGAGTGGTGAACTAGTGACGACGAGTATACCCTACCACCGACCGGCCCCCCTCAAAATAGTTTTACACTCATACAAACCATTCACAATTTCATATGGGTGTTCGAGTTGTTTTGTTGCTGTTGTTGGTTTTACTGTGTGTATTATTTGCACACAGATATAATATGTGTGGACAACACTGTTGCCGGTATGGTGTCGGAGCATGATGGAATATGGAGGCGCAGCTATAGATAGTCAGTGTTAGATGCGTACTCATATTGGTTGAAATAGTGGAGAGAGGTGGTGGAGAAAACGACTATAATGCTCAGTTCAATTGGCAGTGTGACCATCTGCCCTATAAAAGCTTTAATTTATGAAAATCGTTTTGTTGATGTTTTTGAGATTTAAATAATATTGCACAGGGTCATAAGTCCAGAGGTTATTTTTTTTTTAAATCCATTGTTTATAAAAAAGTCAAAATTTTTTTTTGTATTAAAAAGCAACTGATCGTTTGTGCCCCCCTTTTACCCTCCCACCCCTTTTAATTTTATCCCTGGTCCGAATTTTTGAAAATGAAAGTACCTACACAAATTTACCTTTTGTCGGAATTTTTCCGAAACTTAACATTTTTATGTCCAATTTTTCTGGACACGCAAGATATATTCTTACGTTAAATACAACTTTTTTTGCCTAGTTTCATTAGGTTTTCGAAACATTCAATTTTGAAAAAAAAAATTAATTTTTGTTAAAAATTCAAACTCAATTTTTTGAAACTAATTAAAAAATAAATTAATCAAGTGGGGATAGGACAGCTTGTGCAGAGCCAGGGCCTAGTGAATTAAAACTCTCAACTCTTGTGTGCGTGTTTTTGGCAGGGGGGGAGGGGACCTGCTCAATTTTCTGCTGAATCCAAGCGGCTAAGGGGAGAAGCACGTTTTCATGACAAGACATACATATTCTTGCAGGATTTTTCAATTCCTAGAAAAAGTCAGTAACCCGTGAAAAACATTTTAGTTTTTAAATTCCTAATTTTTAAAAAAATCTACCCATCTTTTTAGGTTGTAGCCGAATAGCCAAACAGATGTTTAAATTTTTTTCGAAATTTTTCAAAACATTCTCGATAAAAAAATTATATGAAAATCAATTAAATCATTTTCGAGAAAAGCGAATAAATGAAAAAAATGTTGGGAGTGAATTCCCCCCAAAACAAAAACACTAGATATAGCAAGTTTTAAGAACAGATGAACCTACAGAATTAGGAAACCCACTATTTTCGTCTTCCCTATCATAGTTAGGTATGTCAAGTATGATCAAAATCTCGAGTTCGATTTTTTTTCATATAAACAATCGCAAGTAAAAATTTCAGTTCAAAACTATTTTCAGGGCGAACTTGTAGTATCCTCGAAGAAGGTCACCAAAATTTCTTCAAGTTCACATTTTTTTTTTATAAAAATAACTTATATCTCCATCTTCATTTCCATCTACACTTCGTGATTCTTTAACAATCTTACCAACTCTGGTCAGACTATACCAAGTAGCAAGAACAGCAGCCATAGATATACATAGTCAAGGCAAAAGGGGAGCCCGAAGCAAAAAGATACTTAATACCAGAGAGAGGAGACACGCGCGTGTGTTTTTGTATTTCTTTGTATTTCTGTTTCTGTTTCGGTAGTATGTAGTGGTGTGATATAGAAAATCCATTTATAAAACTGGCACCGGGTTCGTTTAGGGTATATCATCTCATCATATCTGATATGACGATGCTGAATACACAGGGGTGTAGTTGGGGTAAGCTCTGAATACACTGTGCATAAGGTCAGGGCGAGGGATTTCATTTTGGGTATTCTCTAATGTAAACAAAACACAAAATAAAAAAAAAAAAAAATGAAAACAACATTTCAGAGGATAAAAGGTATGATTTTGGGAATATTTTGTGTGTGTGTGTGGTGGGAAATATTGTTTGTTGGCAGGAAAAGAGGTTTGCGTTTGTTTTGTTTTGATTTGGTTTGGTTTCGGTGGGTAGTCGTCTCACCATTATAGTCAGTGAATATGCATACGTGAACAGAAAATTCCTTATAAAATTTTCAAAAAGATAAAAGGATAACAACCCAATTATAGGGATTTTTTTTTTTTTTTTGCTTTTTAATTCGATTATTGGATGGCTTAACATTTTGTTTGTAGTCAAGAAAAATAACTAGGTACTTATCTATATGATACAAAAGTCAGAAACAACAAAAGGATAATATGCACTCAAACTCTCACAACATTGCGATGACCCAATAAGGACATTATAAATACATTATACAAAATATTCAAATTATTAGGTAGACTTGGATATGTTTACTTCCGACGCAATAGGTTGATAGAGCTCTCTTTTAGGTACCTATAGAAAACCGAATTTGATTGGATTTGAATGAAACATGACATAACAATGACAAAGGAGATGATATAAGTTGGTCTTCTGCCTTTATTGGAAGAAATCTGTCATATTGTCAAAATTTCACGTGGAGATCCTTTATGCCTGGAAAATTTGAAACATTTCTTCATTCATATCTTGTCTTCTTTGTCTTGAGTCCAAGACAAAAATTCGTAATGTTTTCTTTCTTTAGAAAACCAATGGATTTGAAATTTTTTTTCGTATTATATCGATCATTCGTTATATTGGCATTCGATATACTGGATCACCACTGTATTGTGATTTAGCTCAATTGGGTGGTTAGTTTTTGAGGTCAATTCTAACAGCGCTATCTATCGAAAAATTTGAAAACTTTAATGTTTAATGCACTCATTATTTAATACTTACTTACCAAATGTATTGTGTAACTTTCGGTTCAATCGAATGGTTAGCTTTAGAGTTTTGGTGTTCATCTTCATCTATTGAAAAAAGTGGGTCTTACAATTCCTTTCGTATGTCTGTCTTTTTGGCTACAGCCTAAACGGGTGGGTCCATTTTCTTTAAATTTGGTATCTAATTTTTTTAGGCATTTAACCGACACGTTTTTATTAATTTTTTGTAAGGCCAAAAATATGTAACGGTACATGTCATTTAAATTTTGTGTAACTATTTTTTAAAATTTAATTTCCCTCAAAAATGGCCCTACAATTTTTACTTGCGATATACATACATATATGTAGGCAAGTTATGGATTCGTAAAAAAAATCGAACTCTAGATTTTGGTCAAACTTGGCATTACGAAGTGGAAAAAAGTGGGTTTCGCAATTCCGTCTGTCTGTCTTTTCGGCTAAACGAGTGGATCGATTTTAATTAAACTTGGTACCTACCGAGCGTTTTTTCGGCATTCCACACACATTTTCTTGATTTTTTTTAAGACCAAAAATAACGGTACCTCCCTGTGATACAATTTTTTTTTTAGCAAAAAATGAAAATCTTATTTTTCTCAAAAAACGTGCCCACAACTTAAAAAAAAATTCAGTAATTTTTTTTATACCATTTAAAATTAAAAAAAAAATCTGAAAAATGGTTATAAATGGTACCTCCCATAGAACCATTTTTTTTTTTTATTTTCGAATTTCTGAAAAATGGTTGAACAGAATTTCATCAATTTTTTTATAGGGAATTTTTCACAAAGTTTAAAAAGTATTGCATACCAAAACTTTTTTTTTTTGGAGTTTAAAAAAAGTTTAGTAATTTTTTTTTTTTTTTAATTTAATAATTCGAAAACGACTGGGTCGATTTTTATTAAACTTGGCACCCAACAATTTTTTGACATTATCTAGCAGATTTTAAATACAAATTATTCTTATAGCCAAAAATAACGGTACCTCCCATACAAATGTTATAAAACCGGTATGGAAAATTCATTTTTCTCAAAAACGACTCCTACGATTTTGATTAAAATTTTATCAAAAAATGGCGTACTTAATTTTTATCTTAAAAAATATTTACAAAATTTTAGAAATAAAAAACTAACTAATTTAATTTTTAAAACAAATCGCTTAAAAGAATTTTTGATTTTGGCAAGAAAAATCATTTTGACTCCAAAAAATCTTGAAAAATAAAGTCACTGGCAAGAAATTGCCTACGCTTGGAGCAATATTTAAGGCCTTGTCAATTTCAGTGATGGAAATGGCAATTTATTGCCACAGGCTGGGTATTTTATTGCCACGCAATTTCTATTGCCAAATGTCGGTACAAAAATGACGACCAATATCAAATAATCTTATGCTCTTAAATTTACTATTTTTGATAATAAACCATTTTAATTCACTAAGTGCTCGTTTCACGATCTCTGAGTATAAGCAAATCAGAACTTTACTTGATAGATTTTCCTACAATTTTACGTCAAAAAAGTTCTAATTAGCTTACTTAGAACTTTACTCAGAGATTGTGAAACAGACCCTAAATTTCTCATATTTTCAACTTTAATTTCAAAAGGTAAAGGTGGAAACGTCGGCGATGAAAGTCCAGTAATTGCCTTTGATCTGCCAAACTTTATTGTCATTGCCAAAGCGTCTTCATTGGGAATATTCAAGACAATGAACCGAGAAATTAATTTTTTTTTTTTCAAAATGAGCGCCTTTCCTTTGTGTCAATACCACCCTGGCCGATTAATTCTCTTTGGCGTTTGGTCGTTTGTTAGAATTAAACAAATAAATGACACTTTTACCCGATTGTGTCGCACGCTTTAAAGTTTTTGGTGTCAGTTCAGCAGCACAGCAAGAAAAATACTGTACTGAACTATTAGAGATAGAAAACATATTAGAAACCAACCAAGCAACCGCACACCGTTAGCATAAATATAGCACCCTCTTTATTACTCTGTAAATCCAACAAACTCAAAAAACTAATGCAATCACATTTATTCTAAAAAAAGAGATAGTCTATAACTATTGGTAGCTTTTTTTTATTTTGGTCAGCACTATATAGAACTAGCACTCAGTAGTATAGTCAGCAGTGCTTGATTTTTGAGTGTGTGTTTTTGTTGTAGTTTTCAGGCTTAGAGCTAAATAAACTCGTTGAGGAGGTACATTTTTGTGATTTATTTTCGTTCTCTCAAACATTTCTGTATTTCATTCATTTTGTGCGATGATGAAGTTTGGTAAATTAGATAAAAACTAATATGAAGGAACAGTTACCTCAAGCGCAAATGTTGGCTTTAGTGGAATTTTAAAGGAGTTTTTTTTTTGATACATTTTCAACTGACGATGATTAGGGAAAACCACATTCGATTTTCCCAAATGTTATATAAGCTATTTACTTGCTTTATAATGCAGGTCTTATATGGCAAGTTTTGGATTCGTAAAAAAAAAATCGAACTCTAGATTTTGTTCAAACTTGACATCATAGAGTACTTATATTATATTATAATATAGATAATATATATACTCTATGCTTGACATTACGATAAAAGTGAAGACGAAAAAAGAGGGTCTCGCCATTCCGTCCGTCTGTCTATTTGCTGTTCGACTAAACAGATATGTCGATTTTCTTGGAACTTGGTACCTAGCGTTTTTTGGACATTCCCCCGACAGGTTTTTTTATTTTTATTTTGGACAAAAAATAACGGTAGGCGGCTACATTTTTCGGCATTTTTGAATAATCTTATTTTTCTACATTTTTGGCATTTTTGAATAATCTAATTTTACTCAAAAATTGCTGCATAGATTTTTCTTTAAAAAGAATTCAGTTAATTTTAAGTAAAGGCCACATTTTCGTGAAAGAATAATTTCCAAAAAAATAATTAATAATGCGGCACCTCCCATAGAACCATTTATTTGATTTTCAATGTTATCGATAACGGTTCGACTGAATTTTATAACCGAAATTTTTTTCTTTTAACATTTATTAAAAAAAAAAAAAATAATTTTCGAGCAATTTACGATCAAATAAGTGTTGCCACTTTCGTCCACAAACATCGAAAGTTTTGGTTAAAATTTTTGATACCTTTTAGGAAATGTTTAACACATTCACAAGTAAATTCTGTGGGAATTTTTAAAAATTAAAAGTCGAATTTTCTTGGGCTATGTGCTCCATGGGCAGGTCGCATCAGGTAATGCATCAGCTATCAGACTATCTTAAGCAAAAATGACGAGTTCTGCAAATGTCAAACTGACAGAGGGAAACAGAATAAGTTTGTTTCTTTACTGTTTGGATTAAAGTTCGGGAAAAAGTTTGGGATCGAGCTTTTTGATGTTGTTGTTGTAATTTTTGATCTGAAATGAAAAGAAACGTTTTGGGTTGTTTCTAACTTCTTTTTGGGTAAACGTCACATTTGACAACAGAAATTATCAGTAGTGTGACAAGCATTAAGTAAAATGTTTTGGTAGGTTCTTGTTGGAGGGGAACTAAAATAAATTTTAAAAAAATCCAAAGCTCTTTTGAGTAGATTTGAGATTCCACGGGATCCAGCTAGCGAGTAAAAAAACAGACCTAATGAAAACGAATTGAAATGAGATGTCACAACTTTACAGTTCACAATTATTCAGTGATCAAGTGAGTTCCATATAATTTACGCTCTCAGAGATTTTTTAAAATGCGACAAATAAATTGGAGATTTTTTAGAAGAAATATTTTTGTATTCATTTCTTAATATGTAACAGTTTTTTTTTTCCTGAGACACGGCGACTTATAAATTGTAGGGCTCTGATCATACTTTACTGAAAGCCTTCTCAATTTCCTCAGGCTCTGTTAAAAATCCCTTTCAAACTTCGTTCATATTTTATACTTTTGATTGATTTTTCCATAAGGCACCTACCAATTTATGGTTTCCACTAAGTGTCACATCAAATATTCACATATGTACATACATATGCATGTATATTTTATGTACTTCCGATGATGATGGTTTCCGCCCCGGTAAGTGTCAAATCAAATAACAATTTTTGCTTCTCACTTCTGTTGCTGCTTAATATTTACCAACCCAAAAAAAAAGAAGTAAAATCCCAAATGCGCTTCATGGATCCTTTCTTAATCGAAAATGAAAAACCACATCAGTGTGGATGAATCTTCTTATCACATACGTTTCATTTTGGAAAGTGAAAGTTTCCACTCACTGTTTCACAATGCATCATCACTCACATAGCAAATGTGTATTTGTAGGTACATATATCCTTCTTCAACCAGATTCTCATTCGTTTCGTTAAAATGAAGGATAGGTATATACACTAGTTTTGTATAGTGGTTGGTATAGTTTTTGATTGGTATGGGTGTCATGGATTATATGCAGATGAGAGCTTCCTATAGAAAGATGTTTCATAACATAATTGATGACAATACAGAGTGAAAGCTATGTGCAATGATGCAGGTGCGGATCAAGAATATTATAGTAAGGATGGAGTGGGTAGTCATTAAGAATCTCCAAAGCCAGTTCTTGGGTGGTTTTGCAATTTTTCGAAAGTGGGAGCAAAATCTCATGAACATTTTTAACAAAAGTTAGCTTTAAGTTATTCATACAGTTTGTGAGGAAGTCGTGTGGATAAATTGGTCTATTTTGACTCGATACTTACCTATGAAAATATTTTACAAAAAAAAACATTTTTTAAGAGTTAAGTACAAAAATCCGTAATTTTTTACTTCTGAACAAATTTTTAAAACAGGTATTGTTTTATTTTTTAAGAAAAACAAAATGAATTCTATTTTGTAGAAGACACATTATCAATAAATACTTCTTTTCGACAGAATATTTTTGATATCGACTTTTCTTTGAAAGGGAATATTTTCTAAACTTCTAGCTTATACAAGAAAGTATAGGTACCAAATGATATTTTGTAGAAAACTTCAGTCTACGAAATGAATAAAAAATTATTAAAAAAACTCCTTTTTTACGAAATAAGTACGAAAAAACGTAATTTTTGGAATTTTTGGCCAAATTTTTAATGAAAGCTGTAAGGAAAAGCAGGGTTAAATAATCTTTGTTGGAAAACTTCTTTTCGATATTATTTATCGATAGCTAAAAAATCCATAAAATCGATGTTTTCGATAACTTTTTACTTTTGGCCAAATTTTTAATGATTGCTGTAAGGAAAAAAGTGAATATTTTTTGAAGAGGGTTACATAATCTTACTTGGAAAACTTCTTTTCGATATCATATATCGATAACTAAAATCGATAAAATCGATATTTTCGATAACTTAATGACTTTTGGGTAAATTTCACAAAAAAAAACTTTTGAATGCTTTTTTTTAGAAGGTATACCACTTTTCTCTATACCAATCACCGTTTAAAAGCAATATTCGAAAAACCGTTACTATTGAAATTAAATTTTTTTTTTGTAATCGAAATATCTTCTTAACGATTGCTAGTAAGAAAAAAATGTAAATATCATTTTGGTAGGGAATCGAATAACCTACAGACTTTACGTTAATTACTTTGTGATAACTTCCACAGTTTAAGAGTTTTAAACAAAATACCGATATTTTTGACATTTAACCTTGAAACATTTTTAATGATGAATTAAAAGTTCTGTACCTATACCAATTTTCAGCTTTATGCAAAGATTTTCTCCAACTCTGTATTATTAATGGCATAGAAGTTGTCACCGCTGCCGCGCCGCCGGCAAAGATGTCACCGTTTGAAAATGGCGGCAAATGTCAATTCGAAAGAACTATTCCGCGTTTCTGATTATAATTATAGTTATTTCTGTCTTTTCTGACTTGTACCTATTTTGTATCTGTTGATTTCACAAATGTCAAAGTAGAATTGACATTTGCCGACATTTGCAACCGATGACACAATTTGCCGTGCGTCGTCGGTCTGCCACAACTATTTCGCCAGATTGTATAATGTTTGAAACCATACTTTAGCTAACTTCTTAAATAAACGAAAAATATCTTTCTAAACTGTCAAAGGCAGAACTCATCCATAAGACATTTAAGTGAAAGAAAAGAACTATCTGTCTCTTTGTTTTTTAAATTCCTATTTCATCAAATTTCAGTGGCGCAAAATTTTAAACAGCCTGATGGTAATTTTTATTAATATGTGAACAGTTATAGTGTCGAATTTCAGGGAATTTTCAAAAATAATAATGAATTTTTTCACATAAAGGGCTCAGGGCCCCCATTAGCCCCTTCTAGGTTCGTACTTTCGTGGTCTTTTGACCAATGAGTTTGATTAATTTTGATGAATTTTAACAAACCGATTAGCATACATGCAATTCATCTCCTTCTCAATATGTCTTTTCCTTCGTCTAAAAACCACATCACTGAATTGTAATTCAAAATTTATACACTGACTCTCCAGCCTCCATATACTTGGGGTATCTATCTCTATAAAGTTTCCAATTTCACAAATGACAATTTTATAATACCTAAATACATACCTTTCCTGTAGCATTGAATTCGTTCCTTGTAATGCTCATCAAAACGAAAAAAATCATGATACACCGGAATTCAAATGCAGAATTTATTTTTATATTTTTGTTTTGTTTTAATGTCTTATAAGCATGGAAATTTAATGCATGCTTCCAGGCTTCGTATGTACTTATATGTATATCAATAAGTAACTGTATGTGCAGCAGTGACAAATATGGGGACGAATAGTTTTATTTTTCATATTCCTCTCATACCTACCTTTAGAATAGATGCACATAGAATAAAAAAACGAGATACATTTTTACCGCCTACAACGACGTGCTACACAATGAATAAATATCTTATCGCAGATCGTATATACATACATAGCTTAGCTAGAACAGAAAAATATTTATTTTTTTTAATTTTCCTGAATCATCAACAGAATTTATTAGCATGTTTAATTTGTATGTAAACATTACTGTCGAAGATGAGAGCTTGCCGCTCTCTCATAAAATAAAATAAAATAAATAAAGAAAATAATATTTTTATTTCTTTGTGAATACAGATAGATTTCCTTTTGTATTATGTAATCGCTTTACAGAAATAGGGAAGTAAGTGGAAAATTGTCAAGGCCCATTTTTTAAGGGGGCACAATTTCAAGAAATTTAATTCTATTCAAAGATTCCATATTTAATAAAAAAAAAATATTTTTATAGATAAGACTTGTTTTTTTTTTTTGAAAATTGTATAGCCAACCCAGTAGATTTTTAAGACACAAACTATAGGCATATTTTATTGGAAAGTGTATACCTAGCTAAAGTAGAAGTCTGTGGCGTAATGGTTAGTGTGTAGGACTCCTACGCCGAAGGTCTTGGGTCCGGTTCCCAACCTATTGTCACGGAAAAACTGAAATGCACTGCCTCTTGGTTTCGGATTCGACAGAAAATTGTAGGTCGCCTTTATTACTGCCAATAACACGCACATAGGAATGGTTTAGAGTTGTAAGTCACTAGGGCCTGGTTTCACACGAGCTATGGTGCAACCAAACTTATTTATATATTTATGATTTAAAGTATCAGTCAATTTAACTCAAACCTATTTAACAAGCACATGCGGTGTACCTATGTATCTCCTAAATCGATAGTGATCCAATCGGTCTGAAAAAATATTTTATCCGATCCAGCTAGAACCAAAATATGGTAAATGGAATATTCCTATTGCCTTATTTCATTTAACCTTTCCACAAAAAGTATACCTACCAAGAAATCAGCTCCTATATGTTTTCTCAATTATTAACCAGGGTATCATCGATTTTAGTCAGCAAACTATTTTTCCCTTTAGAACCCATCTTGATTAGAATGACAAATTTGTTGTTGTTGTATCGCATATTATTTAATCAATGTATATCAATCTTCCATAATAGAAACGACCCAGGCGTGTATTTTATTTTGTCTTCATGTTGATGGGCCAAATAAATATTTTTTCTATATAAATCAGGACCAGGAGTCATATACCTACGCTAGGTTTTTGTGGTTTTATTTTTAGCCACTATTCCTACCTACCTAAAGATGGTGAGAAAATTATTATTGTAAGTTGCCATCATTTGCCACATAGTATTTTATATAGCTCCACAAATTGGATGCGGGAGAGATGGAATATATAAAAATATAAAATTTATGTGGTAGGGTATACGAGTCGAGTAGGTAAGGAAGACTATAGGTATGTCATCAGAGGTACTTTCAAATTTAAATAAGTGTCCCTCCTCTTTTTGAGCCATAAAATTAGTGAAGATGTCTTTCTGGGTAGATATGTAGATATACATGCCTCCTATATAAATATATTTGAGATTCACGTTTTTGGGTGAACTATAAATAGCTAGATTGGAATTTAAATGGTGCAGATTTTGTGTGTTTTTTTTTTTTTTTAATGGAAAAATATTTTACCATGTTTGAGGAGAAGAGAAAAATTTGTTCTTTGGTTCTGAATATTGCTGAAATGGTGTTTTTTTTTTGAATTTCAATAAACCACACGAGATCTGAAGAAAATTCCGACATTAGATTTTTTTATAAGGTCTGGATTTTTATTTAATCTACAATTATTATTCTTTTCCTATAAAAAAAATTCTCAAAGCTTGCCGTTGATAGTTAATATCGTAAACTTTATTATTTTGAAATATTAAAAACAAAAGAAAACCATTAATGTGACATAATTTTTTTTATCAGCCAAAAAGAGCTTTGGTTTGAACATAATGTAGTTTCCCAAAAAAATGATTTATATGAATAAAAATATTTTAAAAAAAAATACATAAAAACAGAAGATTACCGCACCCAAAATTATGAATCCCTCTGAATGAAAAAAAGAGTCTGTTTGAAAATAAATCATTATCATTTATAATAAAAAGTCCATTTTGGATTTTGGTATACCTATAGCTTCCTTACAGTTTTCTTAAGAAAGTCCCCATCGATATGAGCACCACTAATAATTTTACGGGGGGTTAAAGGCTCCCAAAACAGTTTATTAAGAATATCTACCAAATGGTTAGTTGTACAGAAAAAATGTCAAGGACTAATTGTAGCTTAGAAAATTTCCTACAAAAAACATGTTGATATCTACTAGTTTTTTTCATAAAAATTACAGTTATATTTATATTACAGAAATAATTCATTACATTACATACCCATTTTTATTGTTTTCTATTTTTTCTCATTCTAGGTAAGCAGTTTTTTCATAAATATTTTCTTAAAATAACAATTTGCTGAGTTGTTTTTATTATTTACATAAAATTATTCTATTCATAAATATTTCCTATTTGCAACTTTTGTTGCTTGGTACCAAGTTTTATTACACGATGATTTTTAAGTATGTTTTCAGAACCCGATATTTCCGAAACCGAGCCTCGTATAAATGGTTACGGTTTTCACTGGTAAATTGGTAGTAACGTATCGATATTTATACATCATTATACAAATCTCATGCAGTTCGATGATAATCCTTCTTCTTTTAAATATTTTAATTTTTGCAAAATGCAATCGTTTGTAATTTTTTTTATCATGATTTTGTGTGAATTTAATTTTTTTAAATTTTGTTTTCATATTAAATCAATTTTTTATAATGTTTGAAAACAAAAAAACGGTTTTTAACCAATATCGATCTGTCGCTCAAAAAAACTAGAAATACAGTTCGACAGATACACATCCCAATTTTGGTAAATTTTTTTTTTTACTTTATAAAATAAAAAGTATAGTTAATTAATAAAAATTAATGCAAGATTGCGGCAACCCTTTCGAATAAAGAATAAAAAAAAATCGTGGCTTAGGTAAAGGCACCTTATTTAGTTTAGTTTAGTGGCGAATTTTAAAATACTAAGAAGTCAAAATGAGTCATGGCATTGAATCTGAATATTCCTTCCATATATGTAGGTCCAACAATAAACTAATTCAGTTTCTAATTCATTTCATTTTTGGTCGAAGACAAAAAGTGAATATTCACGACTAGATCGCACGGACTTGCTTTTGTGGTTAACAACTTAACTATGGCTAAATATTTAATCTTTTACAAAAACTGTTAAAAGAGCCATAGCTAAAGAACTTACTAAAAAAAAATTTGTTTAATGTTTCCTTATTATTGTTTAAATTTTTTTTTTTTAATAAATTCAAAATTTGTATGCAATATTGTTTGAAGTATTTATAAAAGTACCATATTGCAAAATTGTAGATAATTATAAACCAGGTCAAGCCATTGAAAAGTTAGCTACGTGAAAACTTTAAAAATAAGTACATTTTCTTAAAAAACGTCAAAACCTTAATTCCGTAATTCGAATTTTTTTACAAAAACCTGAAATGCATTTACTACAATCCTAAATAATATAGAATATTAATGTAAATATATGTAGATTAAAGACGGCATCATATGGTCTGGCTACCCTGATGCCTTTAAAAAAATAATTTATAAATTAACTTTGTAAATTATTTCAATAAATAAATAAATAAATAAATACAATCCCTTTGGTCACGGGTACACAAGTTAATCAAAATCCTTACAGCCGTTTTCGAGAAAAAAAAAACGAAATTGTTTTAAATGAGCAAAAACAAAAATTCTAATTTTCCCTTCTAAAATCTAGGGATCATATTGTGCCCTACCGCGAAAGAAATTTCCATGAATTTTTTCCTCATTTTGGGAAATTTGCTATGCTATCAAAAATCATCTTCGGAATTATTATAGAAAATAGTCCTTTCAGCAAATAGCTATTGTCAATAATTATTCCCACAAAACTTTTTCCTAATTTCAATGGGAACATTTCCGCAAATAAATTGTCGGGGAATAATTATTTCGTGGGAGATTCGCATTGAGAAATATTCCTTTCCGGATTTTTTTTCCAGTGAAAAAAAAATTCACATTAAATTGACGATGGGGCTGATTGGAAATATTTTTTACCAAATTTGAAGGAAATCGGTCCAACTTTTAAAGATCAAACTCAAAGAACAGTGGGCGCGCAGGCGCACGGTATGACAAAACCCATATTTTCGAACTACTCCATTCATGGTAGTGTCAATTTTTGTTTTTTATATACAGCAAGTAAAAATTTTGAAGACAAAAAATATTCAACTTGCAATTTTAATGTTTGAACATTCGTTATCTTCGGAATAAAAAGAAGAGATTTTAAAGCGGAAAAGTTTCCAAACAGATCTTTAAAATTTGTCTTCTATGAAAAAAGCTCACCAAAAGTGATTAATATCTTTGTTTGAGTTAAAATTTCGTTCTGAAAAATGGACGCAAACTAAGATTTTTATGTAGGTACTTAAAATATATTTAATCAGATTTTCCAAAATTTTTACCATCATTCTACGACAGGTTAGATATTCGATGATTTTTGGTTTCAGCCTTTTTAAATTAAAATATTTTGTTGTGGAGTGTTTTTTTTTCATTTGATTTGGGGCGATGACATTTTGGAATTAAAACAATTTTTTACTATGATTTTTTTTTGCATTTGTGCTTTAGACTTTAAGGAACAAATTATTATGATATCTTAAACGTACGTATTCCGACTTTAAGCAAACTCTTTTATTGAAAAAAACGTATCCATCTGGCTCAGGATCATTTTGCAACATGTAATAAAACAGCAAATTGGGATCCTGCTCTCTATCTAAATCCCAAGTTCTTGTTGTATTACGTGTGGAAAAATGATACAGATCTGATACAGATCCGTATAGAAAATAAAACACGGCTATAATGAAAAAAAATTGTGGACATAATTGTATTGTATGCCAATTCATGTTCATGCTTAGTAATTGGCAGAAATTATGTTGAATTGTCATTCGCTTAAATCCAGCATAAGAAATGTGAATGATTTTTTGTTACCACACGAAGTCGAATTTCATTGAAGAAATTTCCATTAATTTAGACAGCCAGCGGCTACCATGATCATCAAGAATCGTGATTAATAGAAAACCAAAGAAAAATCTCTAGTTGCTTTGATCACTTTCCTCAAATGCCTACAGTAGATTCCAATTTATTTGAGTTTAAAAACAACTATCTTGCCTTAGATATAGCATAGCATACTTTTAGGAGAACCACAGTATATGTATAAAGTAGAAAAAGCTTTTAAAATTGAAGCTTTATCAATCTTTATTTTGGTTTCCATATCTATCATTGTTTTCAACGTAAATAACTTTTTAAAAAAATGTGTAAACATGTTTACTTCTTAACATTGTGACGAATTTTATTTACAATCAACACTTGCATCTGTGGGTCGAATATAAAAATTATAGTTTCCGCTTTAATAATTGTTCAAAAAGTGAAATAGGGCGGTAAATAAAAATAAAATTAATCTTTCAAAACAAATTATGACCTAAAAAAAAAAAAAAACAACATCTGGATTTATTTACAAGTAAACTACATACCTTATTTATTTATACCTACTTGATGATTATTATTTTTTTCTAATTTTTATTATCTCATGAATCTATGTTGCTTTTTACTTCCGAAGCTTGAAAGTACTTTAAAGGCAAGTTAGTGGGTTGAAAAAAAAAACAAAAAAGAAGTTCACAGGTTTAAATTCTATGTTTTGTCTTTGGTAACAAAAGTCTTAAATCAAGTTTTATCTAGAAATAGGGTGACCAAACATGAATTCTTTTTTTTCGATTTTATTCTGATTTATTTTGCCATTTTTACTTGGTCCGAATAAGTATTAGTTAAATTTGCAATATTTGAAAAAATAAGTTGCTTGGCTCACACTGCCATTAATTGCCCTAAATGTTGCTAATGGACACACTTTGCCAATGACAATCAATAGCATTATTGCTCGGGAGATGAAATATTGATTATATTGATTTTCATCACCGAGAGGCAGTACATTTTGACGTTTTACATAATTTTTCAAAACAGATTTGAACGAATTTTGATTTGTTTTGAAAATATGAGAAATTTTGCTAATTGAATTTTTTATTTTCAGTAGTGAGTAAGCACAACAGCATTTGACGTTAATCGCCATTTTTAATGACATTTTACAACTATAGCATAAAATGCTCAACAAGAAAATTGACATTCAAATTGACACTGCTTCAAATATTACCAATGAAACTTCAGCCTTGGTGGTCGCTAGTATCAATTTTATGAAAAAGGTTTTTTTTTTTAATTATAAATTGCTTATTTTGAAAAATGATTTTTGTGTCAATATTATCAAGAAAAATAGGGAAAGACTTGTAACGGGTCATTCATTCGTTTTAGAAAGTAAAGCTAAATAAAACACACACACCGATAAATTTTTGATGAAAATTTTATTTCATTATAAAGTTTGGACTTTGCCGCATTAAGTGTGAAAAACATAATCATTTAAATGGCCACCTCGGGAAGATTCGCAACATGTGATTCTTTTATTTTTAATTCACTTTTAATCGCTTTTTCGCACATTTCGGCCATAACTTGAGTAATGCTGGTTTTTAATGCGTGTAGAGTGCGGAAATTATTGGCGTAAAAACGGTCCATTGCGTAGCCCCACAGAAAAAATCTAACGGTGTCAAATCGCATGGTTTTGGTGGCCAATATTGACGTCATTAAAATTATACGCGACCAGGAAACTTAAAATAAATAAATATTCAACTAACATTATGACACTTCAAATGACAGCTGAGTTTGATAGGTGTCAAATGCAAGCGCTACCAACTTGAAACTAGGAAATGAACGAACCTTTCCTATCAATTGTTGGAAGAAATATCATTAAAATAACAAAATTAATATTGAAACGTTTGGGCACGTTTTTCCTAAAATCTATTGCTTTTACGAAAAAAAAAGTCAGAATCTTTTTGTGTAGAATTTTATAAAATACAATTTTCACTCGAAATTTCTCAAAAAAAATCTACTTTAAAAATTTTACCCCCTATATTTTTGCGTAATAACTTTACTGATCCAAATTTAGAGTAGGTACCTACTTTTAAGGAAATGCTGGAGACATACATACATAGGTATATGTATATTTGGGAATATTTTCAAAGTTTGATCTTTTTTGTCTAATTTTCTTGAACTATAGATATTTTTATAAACTTTTTTCATTCTTTATTTTCATCCCCTCTTTTTTATTGCGCGTTCGAGTAAAATTTAAAAGCGATCCAGATTGGTGTTGTTGTAATCCTAAAGGAAAAAACAGCTGATGAACAAACCAGCTTTTTTCTTCTTTTTCAAATTTTACATTACATTTTACATTTACATTTTACTTTCCTATTAACGGAAATTCTCATAAACGGACGCGGAAAATTTTTCTTGCTTATATTAATTTTATTTAGCGATTTTTTTTTAAATGAAACAAAATTTAGAACGTCCGTTTCTCTTATTTTTAATACGTAAGCAAATCCACAGAAAATCTGCGATAACCTGACGCGAAGCTCCAATAACTGAACAGAACGATGTTATGTTGAAAGCTTATTAGGGGATTTCCCGAATAACTAAGTTGGTGTAATTTTGAGTGTGTATGGGTTCCTTTTCTCATTGTTTTTCGTTATATTTTGAGTGATGTCATTTTTTAATAATAAAAATTCAATATGAAGTTGAAACCCTTAACCGGACAGTTCTCATAACCGGAGAAAAATTTTGAATCAATGAGTTTTCACTGGTATTTGCAAAAATTCCTTCGAATAATAAAACAAACAAAATGTTTCCATGACAAAACAAAACAATTACTTTATTGTTTTTAATTCCTTGGGAGGTCCTACCTTTTCTCTCCCGCTATTGGAGAGATCTCAGCCAAATTTATTGCCAACTCGTAGTGCTAAGGCATTCTACTCGAGGCATCGACTCAGTATTTTTCCATTGGGTTATGATTCAGACAAGAACATTTAAAATGACGAAAGTTTAATCGATCGATCATTTCAGTCTTATAGGCAAACACTTTTCGCGTGCCCTTGGCCTTACATGATCTGGTTCAAGGTCCAATTGACAATGAAATTCAATCACTCATAATCTAACAAATAAATGCTCACAACTCCTCCAGTTGAAAATAATAAATAGTTAATATGAGCAAGTTAGTGCAACCCAATCGTACATTTATTGATGATTTAATTTGTTGCCTTTTCCCATTCATATAAGATTGAACTACTGCCACCCGGGCGCCCGCCAACAATAAATTGAGTTCAATGGATGTATTATAGATGATGGTGAATCTTCTCGATGCAATTTTCCACCGTCTCGCGGCTCGGGGATTCCATAATAAAAATTTTAATCTCCCATTTGAAATAATATTCATCCACCTACTGTTTATATTATCATCACTCAGCTAACAATTTTGTACCAAAAACTGACATGGGTCGCACGTAAAAAAGATAACGAATATTTCTTGTTTTTTTCTTAACCTTTTTTTTCTTTATTATGAATAAAATAGCAAAAAAAAAAAAAAAAACTCAAAATACACTCAAAGATATTCGTATCTTCTACTTATACACTCAAATATCTCTATCGCTTTATATGAATGTGTGCGTTAAGACAACGGACGGACTAGACTATATGCCTTGGTTGAACACGCTGCACGATCAGTTGTAGTTTGTGTATCATTGAGATAGGTGCTGTTTTCTTTGAATTATATAACCAAAAAATAAATTTAAACAAAAAAAAATCAAATTTTGAGTGAAATACAATCAGAAAAAAAATAACTCACAGTGCAGTATCTAGATACAAATAAATTCGCAAAAAATCAATTAATCTTTGAACTAAAATAGTGCTGCGAGATTTCAGAAAAAAAAATGCCTTTATTCACGCAATTTCTATTTGCCACAATCTTTGTGCTTCTCGCGGGTAGCATTCACTTTATCGAGGGGTCACGAATTTTAGTAATTCTCCCAGTTCCCTTACGCGATCATCAAATCGTTTTTCGTCCCCTAATTGAGTCTCTGGCAAAACGTGGTCATAATTTGACAATCGTGACAACCGATCCGGAAAATTTTGTAAATCTAGTGACCTCCAGCGGGGGGTCAGTGTCCCCCGAACAAATCGAATTGATTGATCTTAGTTTCGCACATAGTTTGAGTGTTTTGAATATGCTCAAAAATCATGAGAATATGATGAGTGGATCGGATATGATGCTGACGGTATTTCATGTTATGCGAACTGTTGCCGTAGCCGAATTGAAATCTGCTCAAATGCAAGGGTTATTGGGTAATCATACGTTAAGTGGGGGTCGCGATCGTGAAGAAGAATACGATGCGGTATTGGTAGATTGGTCAGGACCAGCTTTAATGAGTGCTTTTGCACATAAATTTAGAGCTCCACTTATTGGAATTACACCCGGTGGTGCTTATATCACTACGCATGAAGTCATTGGTAATCCTAATCATCCGGTTGCTTTTCCAAGCATATTTATGCCATTCAGTGAAGATTTGTCGCTATTTCAACGAGTCGCTAGTACTATCTTCACATTGAAATCAAGGTAAGAATATAAATAACAGAACATTTAAATTTAATTCTCAATTTTTGCAACGCAACATCACTGATTTCACCTTCCTTATTATTTTTGACATTAAATTTTGTGTTGACCTTAATGTTTTTTTTTCTAACGATGTGGGTTTGGAGATTTTTTTTTTTTTCAATTTCAAAATTTCACTCGGATAAAACATAAACTAATTTATGTAAATAAAAAAAAAAAGAGTTTAGTTTGCTTGTGAAGTTTGTTTCACTTTTATTTGTACAGTATTTTTTTTTAATTTGAAAAAAGTGAAAATAATTAACAATAAAATCGTTTTCTTTGAAAAATTATATTTGTGTTGAGCTTTTTTAATTTTCTTTGCTACTCAAACTTTAGATCGTTTAATGAAAACTTCTATGCATTTTTTTTGTTAGATTTTTTGCTTCAGAAAAAGTAATGATTGTGCAGTTTTTATGAATTATTAGTTTTTTTTTAAATATTTTTTTTGTCTTTATCTATAAATTATAAAATATACATAAATACCAATGTGATAATAAATTTTAATGGAAAATAACTAGAAATCTTGCGGAATATCTGATAACAAAATGAAGTTTGACCCTAATATACATAAAAGGTACATATAAGTTGGGGTTAATGATGATTCATGTTGATAAGATAAGGTTGCTTAGTTGTTTTTTAGTTTTAAAACGACAGGGACTATAGATAAGATTTTTAAGTTTGTTTAAAGTTTATTTCAAGGTTATTATAATTGTTATTAAATTTTTTATGTATGATTCATGATATTTTAAACATTTTTACATATTGACGGAATTACTTCATTTAAGTAAATGATGAGTTTAATGCTTGATCATAAATTACTAATTTAATTAGGCGTTTTTTATGATTTTGTATTAAAAAGCAATGGGCAGTTAGTTCCTACACCTTTTCTCCATAAAAAGGGTAGAAGTGTTAACGTCTATGGATAAGTTAAGTGTGCGGGACAATATTTATTTCAATAAAAAAAATTCCTTAAGCACATAGGGTTTTAGATGACAGCTTATGCCACATTAGCACCATTTTCTTACCGTCTAATTTATTGTAAAAGTGCTTAGTCAGTTTTATTATTTGCTAACAAGGCATTGGCTAACTTAGCTATATGATTATGCATTTCGAGCTCTATTAACATTATAGAGCCATCTTAAATAATATTAAAGCTACTAGTAGACGATTTGCAATAATCGTAGATAAAGTAGGAAAAATTCGTATATTTTTCGCAAAATCGCAAACATTCACATACACGTTTTCAGACGATTTGTGAATTTTGTCCTAAACTTGCAAAAATATTTGCGATCAGGGGGCTCGCAAATGACATGATCACAAATGGGATTGCAAATTGAGCGGCTTATTTTTGAGTTGTTTTTTATATGGTTTACGAAGTTATTTGCACAATATTTACATATGTATTTTTTATAATTTGCAGTTTTGCGAACACAATGATCTGAATCTCGTATCAGAAATAGTGCTGAAAGTAGTCACAACAATCTGAGATCACAGGTAATTTGTAGAAGAGATTTGCTCTTGCAAATGGTCGCAGTGCTACATTTTTATTTAGTCGTAAATGGTTTGGATGGTCGCAAACACTCGCAAAATATCACAAATAATTTGCGTGAGTGTTCAGACGATTTGGAAAAATTCACAAATACTTTTGTGAAAAATTCTCAATTTTTTTTTTCGAAAAACTCGCAAATTAATGGCTGCATTTTTCAGTGTTATATATTTTCGTGTAGTCGCAAACGGTTGGGACGATCGCAAATACTGGCAAATTGCCATAGATGACTTGTGTGAGTGTTCACGAAAAATTTCGCATATTTATTTAAAAAAAGTCAGAAATTTGCAAATCACTACATTTGCAGTGCTATACATTTTCCTGTAGTCGCAAATTGTCACAAATGACATGCGTGAGTGTTTTTGCGTGTGTGATTTGCGAAAAATTTCGCATATTTATTTGAAATGTGTCCCAAATTTGCAAATGACTACATTTTGTTGGGGCGATTGGAAATATTCGCAAATTGTCATAAATAATTAACGTGAGTGGTCAGAATATTTGTGGAAAAGTTACAAATTTGCTCGCAAATGGTCGCATTTGGACGGTTGGGACGATCACAAATACTGGCAAATTGTCACAAATAATTTCGGTGAGTGTTCAAATGATTTGTGAAAAAATCTTAAATTTATTTGCAAATCTTGCGAGTTTCACAAATCATCCTCAAATAATTTGCGAACATTTGCGGACTGTCCCAAAGAGATCTTCAGACGATTTGCGAACATTTGCGGACTGTCCCAAAGAGATCTTCAGACGATTTGCGAGCAAGGACTGCAAATAGTGACGCAAATATTATGTCAGGTTCGCAAATATTTGCTATATTTTTGCAACCCGTGCACACTTACCTTAAGGTACTTTCATTGATGTTCTTGGCTTGCTCTTTGTTGTCATGGTCGGCGCAATTCTTCGCACGTATAAATATTTATTTTTCTGAGAGGTTATAATTGATTATCGCCAATCTTAATAAGAATGGTCTGCCCTTATCATATTCACCAATTTTCTTCTTGAAACTAGATAAAGTTAAGCCATGACCAGCTTATCGTATCGACCTTACCTTATAAAAATAATTCTTATCGAATTATTGTCGTTTTTTTTTTTTTTTGAAATGCAATCGTAAATTTCTTGTCTCTTATAGACTATCTCTTTTCTGATAGCATATATTGCGATTTATTTGTAAAATCAAAACGTCAGACTTGAACAAGAGTGGAAAGTCCAATTTCGGAAAAAAAATCAGTGTTCCTATGCACTAAAGAAAAATCGTGAAAAAATAATCTTGAAATATAAATAAATTTTATCATGTGAATACTATTTTTTTGTTTTAACTGCACTTGAGATCAAAGCAATCAGACAGATTACTCAATACAATCACTGATAGAACGTAAAAGGTTCGTCATCATGCAGCGACGATTGCAATACGGCTAGCCTTCTTCACAAGAAGTGACCACGTCAAAGACAAAACATTGAACATTTTCAATCAATTTTACACAATTTTTGCGTTGATTGACATTTGACATTGATATTGACATTTCACAAAAATGTGTTTAGTAAATACCTTCTTTAAATTTTACATCTGGCGACTGATAATGCTGTACGCCCAGCGAATTGTAGCTTGCTGCGATACATCTTACGCCTCATGTGCGCTTGTCTATTGAAATACACGTGGACTACAAACAAGCTGCACACAGCCCGCAAACGATATAGTAGTAAGCGTATATGACGAGATGCTTCTTGTGCAAAAGAACTTAGTTGTCAGTAAAACAATTTAGGCAAATTTTTAATAATGAAATCAAGTTAATTTTTTTTGTATCAGTTTGCAAGAGATTATAACGGGTCATTCATTTCATGGTTTCAAGTTGGTAGCGCTGGCATTTGACACCTGTCAAACCCAACTGTCATTTTAAGTGTCATAATATTAGTTGAATGTTTGCCATTTACGATAGTGGCTCGCTTAACAATTGGACAACGCGTTAAAATTATTGAAACTTACTACAAAAGTGGTGATTCAAACGTAGCCACTTTTCGCGCATTACGGTCGTCATAATCGACCGACTACGCAAGCAATCGGTAAAATTGTGAATAAATTTGAAGAGACCCTGTATCATATTTTAAACTTAACAAACAAATAATAAACATTTTAACATTTAATTGTCCTTAAATTAAGTCTGAAGCATTACAAATTAGCGTATACGAGTTATTCCTCCCCCCTGCGCTACCCCTCCACTTTTCACTTTTTATTCCTTAGTTTAATCTTATCTACTATAGTTTGACACATGAATGTTTTCTTCATTAAAAAGCAATACAAACATTTACAACAAAAAAACCCATCAGTGATAACTTCATACCTATTATAAGGTTATAAAATATAAAGTATAGCAGTCATAAAAAATTTAACACCGGAGAGTTGCAATTTCTTTTTAAACGATCGACAAACTTGAACCCATTAAAATGATGTAATTATATTTTTTTTATTTGCCTTTCAATAGACTCCAATGATTTTCCTCTTGACACACAAACACATACACTCAACTCACTCACGTCATACTCTTGACTATATTACCGTCATTTAAATTACATATATTTTTTCCTTCCTACTTACATGTACATATGTGTGTATGTATAGGTACGTTTCATAAATAATATATAAATAGGGTTGTCAGTTAAATGCAATTAAGGGCCTTTGATTATTATTCAAGCATTTTATCCTGACACTTGAGGTAAATATTTTTACATCATTAAGCTCGTTGTATATACCTACTCGTTTATAAATTATATCTTGACAGAGCAAGAGAGCAGATAATTTGGTATGTTAATTATTATTATTATTAAAAGTTCATGGATAAAATTTACATTCAGTAGCAATTAATCTTACATTAAACAAACTTGTAATATTGTTTGAGTAAAAACTATAAACATAATTGATAATTAAAAAAAAATAAAAAAAAAGATATAAATTCCTTGATTGGGTGCCAATTAAGATATGAATGAGATTCTTGAACTCTGTAGGTAATGGAAGTAATCGCTTTCGATTATTTCTTGAAGGCAAGTATTTAAACCCCAATTTAGATATAGGCGAGTAAAACTATTAGGACTTGTAGAATGGTTTTAGTTTTAATAAATGACTGTGTTAATCATTTCAAATGCAAGAAAAGCCTTAGAAAATTATTTTTTTTTTTGCATTGAGCTACAGCCTAAGTTCCAAATTGCTTTAAGAACATTTTCATACATATCTATAATTCAATAGAGGTTTGCCTAATTCGAATTTTTGATAAAGCTCATCTTCCTTATGACGAAACTACTATTTAATTTTTCTCAAAATCTATTACTTTTATGAAAGTGTCAGAATCTTTTCTGTGTAAATTGTATAAGCTACAATTTTGGCTTTCAGATTTCTTTCTTAAGCATAGTACGAAGCTGAAGTGAAACGAACATATTCATACAAAATTGACACAACGAAATCATAAATGAAAGATTTCGTTCTGCTCTTCGTTTTGGTGTACGCTGTTCAATGAGCGAAAATCAATAATTATAGCAAATTATTTGGAGAAGTCTCCGCTCCTTTTTGGCACTGAATTATATGCACGAACCATTAATTGTGTGCGGAAAAGTGAGACCACAAACAAACTTCTTTATGCATCATCCGATAAAACTCTCCATTAATATTTGTCCGTACTTTACTTTTTCGCTGTTAATTTGGAGACCTAAGAAAATTTTCGTTTCGCTTCAGCTGCGTACTGGGCTTTACTGATAAATTTCGGTGTAAAATGAAAATTTACGATATGATATAAATTTTAAGTCTGGAGCCTGAAGGCTGTGTTCGTCCAAGAAGTTCGATGAAAGCTTACGGTATGACGGTTTAACAATGCCGCGATAAGTTCGCGGGTCTCAAAGCCACACTTATCTGGGTTCCAGGTCACTGTGTCGTTAAAGGAACTGGCAAGACAAGGGTTCACTTGCGGAAAGAGTCAACATTCCTCTTGGAGCTGTAAAATTGGCTAGTTTAGCATATTGCTGTACATAGTACTCACAGCGTGTAACAATGATTCATAAAGGAGTACACTCACAAGTGCCTTTTTTCAAATTCTTCACCCAGAGGGAGCGTTGCCGCCCCAAAAAAAAAAACCCGTGCCATATTTTCTAAAAAAACGTGCCATATGAAAAAAAAAACGAAAATTCTAATATTTAGAAAAATATAATTCAATAAAAAATTATAAGAATTATTTTGCTGTATTCGTGTATTGTCAAAAATTAACCACTTTTTACTCCATTTGGAAAAATTTTCCTAAAATTTCTTCAAAATTCGCTTTATTTTAAGTAAAAATTGAAATAAAAAAAATGTGTCATAATGATTTTTTCGTGCCACCATTCCACGATGAAATTTTCGTGTCAAAAAAGCACAATCGTGCCACTTCGGCAACGCCGCTACCCACAGGTCCAATAGTTATGGTATCAAAGCGGCGAACTCTGGCGCTTGACCGCCATTCCTACCTACCTACCTATTATGACCACTTCTAGTAGTAATTTTTTTTAATACATAGTTGATTTTGCCACAAAATGAAAATAAATCTTCAAAATTAAGAGGACTTTTTAGGGACTTAAGTAGACGTCAAAACATATCTCTCTTTCCTCCAAATCTTTACCCCAACTTTTTTTAACCGCCATATTATTCACTCGATTAATCCGGATTAAAACTTAAATTAAGATGTTAATTAAATTTAAATCCAGTAATAAAATCAAATTTTATATTATTTCACTCGTTAAATCCAGTCTTTAATCCATTTTTTATACCCAGTTTAAATAACTTAAATCCAGATTAAAACTCAATGTCATATTATTAAATTCTTTTCCTAGTTTTTCTAGAATTATAGAAATCAAATAAATATTTAATATTAAATTATATAAATTATTATAAATAAATAAAGAAATTGAAAAATTAGGTTTTAAAATACACTTAAATCCAGAGTGAATAATATGGCCGTAAGTCTATATTTTCTGAATTTACCCCAAGGGAATAATTTGGGGTATCTAAATTTTGTTTTTTTTTTTTCACTGTTTTTAAAACAGATTAGGCTGGCGGAACCATTCCCTTTTACCCCACCCCTTTTAAATCTTAGACCTGGTCCAAATTTAGGTTAATTTTTAGGCCTTTAAAGAGTCGTTTTCAAGAAAAATATAATAGCTGATATGAAAAGTTGTATGAAACAAAGTGATTGCAAATTCGTTAACAGCGTATAAAAGCTATATCTACATATATTTTCTTAGCCTTAAAATATATATACATATGGTAAAACATTTTAATCATTAATTTCAAAGACCTATAACCATTAAAATAAGTTAAATACGCAGCTTGAAAAAATAAAAAAAACGACAAATCGATTAAACTTGTTTATTTGTCAATGTATCAACATATTTTTAATTCAAAAGGTTAAAAGTAAATTTAACTTGTGATTAAAAAGGTTCATTCTACCATCAGCTTAAATACAATAATTAATAAATTCTTATAGTCAAATGCACACAAAATTACTTCTTAAATATCAATGGAAATATAATAACTTAAGTGAGTCTCACTAATACCTAAAGATACTTTGTTTTTTTTTTTTTTGTACAAAAATATATTTATTTACTTTGCTGTTATTTTTGCAATAAAACTTGTTTATGGAAAAAAAAATTTCCCAACTCTTTCGAGAGAAAAATAAAAGAAATCTCAAGAGTCGGTAGGTAGGTTTGGTTGTACGTCTTAAGATAGATTGTTATGCAAACACTTTCATGCCTGCAGACATCGAAGGAAATGTTACATAAAAATTGGTAAACAACTTATCTATAACCATACATACTTTCGTACGTATGGCGACGACGATGCGAAAATGATAGCGCCTAGGTATAGGTTGGAAACAAGAGTAGGTACATACCTATGTACATACGAATAACTGTGTGTTTTTGTTTTGAAAACAAAAATTATAGTAAACAGAGATATTATTGTTAATGTAGTCAAGATTGGATGAATAGTTTGTTTATCTCATGGGGGGCTCGACTCTTTCGTGTTGTTGTTTTTAGTTTTTTTTTTTACTATTTTTATAGATACGTTTTATTGTTGACGCCAAATACTGCCACGGGTGTTTTTTCTTTTTGCGGTTTATTAATTTTGTGTGGTGGTTTGTTTTTACAACGCACAAAAATTAATGTACGTGATGGACTTCTTTTTTATATCTGCGATAAAATTATATTCTAACCAAAATAGTGTTCCTACACAAAATTGTAGCTATGTTCCATTTTATAAATTTGATAAAATTTACGTTGCGTCGGTTAACATTCAGGTCAAAGGTGATAAGGAATTGCTTAAAAAAATAAGGAAAATAAAAATAAATTACTCAAATGTTTGGGATGTACTTGACACTCCGCACTTGGGACCAGCGTTGCCGACCAAAAAAAAAATAAGGTTCCATATTTTCTGTAAAACAGTGCCACTTTCATGCCATACGAAAAACAAAAACGCACATTCTTCCGTCAAAAAAAAAAAAAAAACTGGTGGAATCAGCTAAGGTGATAAGCGATTGTCACATCAACCATCAATTCAATTCGGTTGAATACTTTCCCATGAAATTTTTTCAAAAACATGATTGCCATAGTGAATTTTGCAAATATTTGTAATAATAAGCTATCGAAATTATAGAGAGGAAATAACGTCTTTGTGATGAAATTCTTATATTTTCTTCATCTGCTGGAATGTAGTAAACTTTTTTGGTCACAAGAATGCTTATTTCTATTTATTTGAATGGTTAAAAAAAAAAACTCAGAAAGAGTTGCACAATTTTTGTAGGTTGGTGGTAACTCTGATCGTACCTACTGCGGCAGAAACGTCAAATTTGTTGGAAAATGATGGTGGTAACTCTGATCGTACCTACTGCGGCAGAAACGTCAAATTTGTTGGAAAATGACAATCAGATTTTTCTTGTTATAGTTCTTTATCTATCAAATGTGATATCATCTTACGCAGACCGAATCGGTTGATTGTGACTCTAACTTATTGCAAATCACCTTACACAAGTCGACCCCTGTATTTCAATTGTGAAGTAAAATAATTATAACAAAAAAATTAGAATCTAAATTGCTCTATTTGTGTATTGTCAAAATATAAGAGTTTCTGCCACTTTTTACTCCATTTGGAGCAATTTTCAGCATATTTCGTCAAAAATTGCTTTATTTGAAGTTATAAATTCAAATAAGAAAAGCGTGCCATTTTTAATTTTTCTGTGCCACAATGAATTTTTCGTGTCAAAAAAGCACCATTATGCCACTTCGACAACGCTGCTTGGAACTCTTCACTTAGCACTTGACACTCCTCACTCACTTATAGAACACCGCCGCCGCTGTTGGCACTCCGCACTTGGCACTCCGCACTTGGCACACCGCCCTTTGCACTCCGCACTTAGCATATTTTTTTTAAAGACCAAAAATAGCGGTACCCTACCTGCCATACAACTTTGTTTAGCATTTCTCAATAACGATTTAAAAAAAAAATCAGTTAATTTCAATGAATTTTTAAAAATAAAAGATAAAATGTAAACATATTTTTAAAAATTAAATTAATAAAAAATAAACTTTATTTCTTTTTATTCCGAAAATCACTTGAATTGTAGGAACAAACGAATATTTACACTTTTATTTATATAGATGTTTGTATAATGTATATATTATAAAACCTATACTAAGCTTTTTGTCTGAGAATGTATACCTACATTTTGTGCTTGTTTTTCTTTCGTATAGCAAAACTGTATCCTTATCGAGAATTCTTCAGACAAATAACATTCAAATCTTCTCTTTTGAGGTAAAATTTTGTCTTCTATTTATAAACATTTAAATTTGATGGAATTGTGACCATTAAAATTCAGCTAATATTTATTGTCTTTATTCAAAGGACCCAAAAAACACCTCAGGTATAATACAGACATTATTGTTTAGATTGAAGTCAGTATACAAATTTTAGGTAGATAAGAAAAATTGCCATCATCCAACAATTATTATTGAAATTCTTTTAAGTTAAAATTTCGAGGTATTACGTACGTACGCAAATTGATGACAAAAGTTTTGTCTTTGAAGGTTAAGGTTAATTTAATAAAAAAAAATTAAATTTCATTAACATTTTTATTTGCTCTATAGTCCAAGAAAGTTAAGGTTTGATATAGAAAAAATTAGAGGCAAGCTGAAATTTTGCAGTGTGGTTCTGGTAATATTAAAAAACTTAATTCCCAGTTTTTGTATTCGAGACTCTTTCAGAAAAAAAGTTAGGCGGCCACGCCCAGTTTTACCTCCATTTTTCTTATATCCTTGTTTCTCGGAAACGTCCTCAATGATTTGGATGAAATTTTCAACATTTGTTGATATTAATAAGAAAAAAATTAAAAAAAAATTTCTTTAGTAAAATCCGCCCACTGCCACGTCCACTTTTCTTATATCTTTGTTTCTATGAAACGGTTTCACCGATTTGGATAAATTTGTTTAAATTAGCACGAACAAAATTAAAAAAATACTTTTAATAAAATTCGCCCACCGCCCCGCCCACTTTTCTTATAATTTGGAAACGTTCTGAAAAAAATTGCATTTAATTCATCTTCTCTGGCGGTACCAGCTGCTAGTAGCGAAGCCACCCCTCATTCTTTAACATTTATAACTTTCCCTTCATTCAAAGGCAGTTTACATAAATTATACAATTATTATTGTTAATTAATTTTTCATGCGTACTTAACAATTAACATTAACAATTAAACATAAATTACTAAAACATTGAGATACCAGTTTAATATTTCTTGAGAGTAGCGAAATTTTTATACAACTGTTTAGGAAACGGAACTTCCAATAATAATAATAAATAAAATAAAGAAAAAATTAAATTAAATTTCTTTGTGAAACTCTAAATTTAATTTGGCATACTTTTCTTGAATTCATTATTTTTAATATATTTGCTTTATTTATTTGGCATAATTGCCGAATCGATGGAGCAGTTTCCGAGAAACCGACATTTAAGAAAATGTCCTTAATTTTTAGTCATTAATATAACTTTTTAATGACTTATAATCTAATTGGTTATAATTTTACAGCCGGTTACCTTGGAATATTCTGAACAATATTGCATTTAAAAAAAATTAAAAATATCTTTTTTTAAACTAAAAATAAATCAAAGAAAAAATCCGTTTAAGTTTTAAATAAAATCATTTCTCACCACAATTCTTGAGGAAAATTTATGAAAATTGGAATACTTATTGATTTGTGAGACGCTTCATTCAGTTTGAATGGGCTTTTATTTTCAAAATTTGGGGTTGGCTATTTAGGTCAGAATGTGGTACTAAATTAAAAAAAAAAAAAAAAAAAAAAACACCATCAAAATCAGGAATTTAGTCGAATTTACTTTTGACATTTTTAAAATATCTTTATGTACCCACTTACTTTAATGAATACAAATTTCATATAAAAGTGAATCGAAAGCAGATACATATGTATGTACCAAATTTGGAACAGAAAATCTAAAATGTTGCACAATATTCTCTATGAATTAGAAATAATTGTTGCGATAATGCTTTTTTAAATTTTTTTGACTGAAAGTAAATACTGCCCAACATTTTGGACATGCTTTTTTAAATTTGGTACATTGAAATCTTTTTCATATGAAAGCATAAATACTCAAGCATTTATTTTAATATATTTCTTACATAGATTTTACAAAATTTCTGATTGTTTTTATTTTGAAAAATTGTACCATGTTTTGAACTTAGTTATTTTGAAACCACATATCATCGATATCTACATATATTTTCCAGTAAAGGCCAAAATCCGCCCCAAAAATTATGTAACTTTCTAGGGATGCATTTGGAACTGTGGTGTAGCGTGTAGAATAATATTGTCCCAAAATCCGACAATTTTGACACATCCACTTATCGAAAAGAAAAATGGACAACGCTACTAAAAAGGCCGTGGCAAGGATGTAGGAACTTATTTTCGATAGCATTAACCATTTGAGATTTATGGGTATTTGAAAAACCCATATTTTTTGACATTTGAATAACTTTCATACAGATGTCAGATTGGGGAAGAATTTTGACAGTCCATTTTGTAATGAATGATGAATCAAGTGTTTGAACCAATTTTCAATTCAATACAAATTTTTGTAGTAGCCCGTCGCGTAATGGTTAGTACGTTGGACTTTTACGCCGAAGGTCTTGGGTTCGATTCCCAGCCAATGCCACCTAAAAACAGAAATGTTTTTCACGGGTTACTGACTCTTGTCATGAAAAAGTGTTTCTCACCCTAGCCGCTCGGATTCAGCAGAAAATTGTAGGTCCCCTCTATTCCTGCCAATGACACGCACACAGGAATAGTTAGGCCTTGGTTCTACACGGCTGCTGTCGCACCGATCAATTTTTTTTTTAATTTTCAGCTGATTATTTTATGTCTTTTTTGACGGGACTTGTTACATAATTTCGCCAACAGCTTGATGAAAAATTGGGATTCTATAATAAGTCGTAATAAAAATTTGTCGTGTTAGCATGATATCAGATAAAAAGTCTAAAATGAGGGGGGGGGGGGGGGTAATAATTAGGCCTTGTTGATTTTTGCCAAATGTAGTAAATTAATTGAAATCAGCCTTATCACCTCTATTGATAGTAAAATTAAGTATTTTTTAAGGTTGCCCATATTTCACGCAATATATATTCATTTATTCCAACACTCACATAACCATATTGCTTCTATACACCCAACGAAGTTTCATCAAAACACATATAAGTTGACTCATGCATTCACATAGAAACTTCTATAGTCACGATTTCGTTTCTCGTTTATTGTAAGCTTCTAGATAAACTTATTCATTCTAACGAACTTCACAAGTACTCTTATTATTATCAGTTGATGGGGATTTTCTCCATTTTTTTTTTCTTCGAAAGCAAAAAAAGTATATAAATCGGGAAAATCCCATCAATCAAACGCTTTTCACTTTACATAAATATTCACCTTCAAATCGATTTGCTATCAATTCATCTCTCACAATATGTATTTTTTCTTCTCAAAAAAAAAAAAAAACATCGTATCTAGATATCTCTACTTCAACGAAGAGCTACCCAAACAAGATGAAATTGTAAAAAATTTCTTCGGTCCTGACACACCGTCCATTTGGGAAATTGAATCGAATGCAGATCTACTTTTGGTGAATTGCTATCAGGCATTGGGCAATGCCCGTCCAGTTGGACCCACTACCATTCACATGGGTGGCATTCATGCGATAGAGGACAAATCGTTACCATGGCATTTGCAACATTTCCTCGAGAGCGAAGCAAATACGAATACAAATAGCGGTGGTGGCGGTGGTGGAACTGATTCCGGTGCTACTGCTGCTGGGTCTAGCGTTGCTGGAGGAAATAACATCGTGGCATACATTAATCTTGGGGCTATGCTTACACGTGCGTTTGTGGAGAGTCATCGGATGGAAAAGCTCGTGAAAATACTGGAAAAATCTAGCTTTGATGTTGTACTTAATACAAATGGAATTGGTGATGGCTACGCATTAAATACGACAACAAGGATGTATCAGGGGTCAGATTTTGAACAGGAAAGTCTGCTAGGTAAGTTACATATACATACATATACCTTTAGTGATAGTTAAGATGGGCTAAATATATATGGGTTTATTTAGTATATATTTTGTGTGGCAACATTTTGGGCGTATAATCAATCAAGGGGAAGATTTATGAAGGTCGGAAATAGGTTTGAAAGATTGAAGATTAAGGCCCATGACAAATAAGACCCTATACAATGTATGTAGGTACATAGATATGCTGGGGTGAACATGGACATCAGAATGTATAATGTAAAGCTGTGTTATTATAAGGGACCATATATAGTGTAATGGACTTCAAGTTCTGACACGAACTTATTTGCAGCATCTTGTGATACATAATATATTGAAAAGTTGTCCTTGTCAAAAGAGACACAAAGAGAAAATTGGGTAAAAAAAAAAAAAAGAAAACTTAGTGTGAACCTATAATAAAACACGATGATATCACGTTTTGATGTCACATGGCTCGTTAGGCTTAATTGTAAATCCCCACCATAAATAGGTATTTTTTTTGGCGGCATAAAAGAAAACTTAGAGATATAACAATGCACAACAAGTGACAATTAGCGGGGTGGAAAAGAATTAATTCGTTTATACAAAGTAAGCTCATTAGGAATTTGTCAGCAATGGTAGCTCAGGTTCTATCTAAGGGAGATAGCTTGACCCAATTAACACAGGAATCCGCAGGAGCCGTGTTGATACCACCGTTTGACTCCTCCTGTGGGGTAATAGATGACCTTGGAAGAAAAACCAATTTTGTTTGTAAACATTTTTCACGGGCTACTGCCTCTTGTGAGGGATTGAGAATTCCTCCAGAGTATCTCTTGGCATAAAAAATTGCTTCCCTTTAGATTCGGCGCAAACAAATTGTAGGTCCCCTCCATTCCTACCAATAACACGCATACAGATATTGTTGAAAGTTGTAAGTCACTAGGCCCTGGTTTTATACATACGAGCATCCATTTTTTCTATTTTTATCAAAAAGAGTCCCGATAACATATGTACTTCAGTTTTTCTACTAGTCTTCTTCCAGCTAAACCACTTTACATTCGTGTAGTACGATTAAAGTATTTACGTATTAAAGAATCCCAAAATTCTAAACTTTATTGGTCTTATTTATAAACGTTGTCTAACTTTAGACAATTGTCCAACTTGGGAAAATGTGTTCAAAAACCTTGTTTATTGTTGTCTTATAGCTGCCTAACTTAGACACAACAGTAAATTTTCTTAACCGTGAATAATGTGATATTCATTTTTATTAAATAAAGCATATTTCCAACAATTTGAAAATAGTTAGACAGTCTCTAAGTAGACAAAAATCTAATAAATACGACTTCAGCTCTTCTACGAGTCCCCTTTCAGCTAAAGCATTTTACATTCGTGTAGTACGGCTAAGGTATTGAGTTGTTAAAGAGTCCCAAAAATCTAAACTTCAGCTGTTCTAATAGTTCATATTCCAGGGAAAGCATTTTACGTTCGTGTAGTACGGTTAAAGTATTGAAATATTAAACATTTTGTTGTATTAATAATACACATCCCTGTTATCTATATAACTAGCCTTGAACCACAAGACCAAGTTCGTACGACCTAATTGTAGATTCTACTTTTTTTTTAATGGAAATATTTAATATTTTATGCTTTTGTTTGCAAAAACTATTAACTCTAAAAGTGAGATAAGTAAACACTTGATGTCGGGTTGTGTGCAGCTATAGTTTCTGATAATCTGCGTTTGAATTTTTTTTATTTTAATTACGTCAACGCGGTATATATTTAAAACTGCAAAGGTTTATTTATGGCTTTCGCTGATAACAGTTCAAGGTTTTTGCGATAAAACCATAAACAATACAAATTATTTCCTTGTGCAAAAAAAAAAAAAACCTTAAGGTTCTCCTCGTTATAATAATCTAGTTTATTTAATTTATAAATCTTAACTTAAAAAAAAAAAAAAAAAACAGAATAAATAAAACTATAAATTATTTATTAACTTTTATGTAAAAAGAGGTTATAATTATTTTTTTATAGTAAAATTATTGGACTATAATAATTATTCCATTGCCACTTGCTGCCGTGAAAGTGTTATTCTAGGAAATATAATTATTGATTTAGATAATTATATAATATTTATTCTTTTAGAATTTCAAAAAATGTGTGCCTTCGTTTAGGTTAATTGTTAAGTGTTAAATCAATTTAAATGGAACTCAGTTTTAATTTATGTAATTGGGTTGTTTTTATTTTTTTTTTTAATTGATTTGACAATTACAATAAAATGTAACAATTAAAATTTTTCATTTTGTAATTAAATACTTTACATAGAGAAGAATTTCGGATTTAACTTTTATATTCCAGTCATTAAAGACATTTGACTCCGAAAAAATCGCCGTAAAGCTGGATTTTGGTATATAGCCACTTCATGGTGTTCGTTAGAAATTGTAATAAGTCCTGATCGATTTGTGCGCCTCTAACAATTTTACGGGGGTTTAAGGCACCACAAAATGAATTTTTTTTTACGAATATCTCCCAAATGGTTAGATCTACAGAAAAATCTTCAAGGAATAATTTGTAGCTTAGAAAATTTTCTACAAAAAATTTGTTTATACTTTTTTTTTATAAAAATAACCGTTATTGAAATAAACCATTCGGAAAAGTTAAAGGTTTTACTTTATATGTAGGTATATAATGGTCGGCTTAGTTAGAAAAAAATTGTGCACAAAATTTCAAAGTAAAGGAACACACCTAATGTAATATACACGCATTTCTTGTAAGAACTCATTAGTTATTTTTTGAACGTAATTTCGGACAAACTGACAAGAGATGTTTTTTCATTAGCCACACTACACGAATGTGGAATGCTCTTTTTTTAAATTTTCTATTTAACTCACATTAAGTAGACACATAACATAAATAGACAGTTATATTTATGTTATGTGTCTACTTTATGTGAGGTAAATATTTAGTAAAAAACAAATTGGTGCGAACTAGCCTAGAAATTCGTTATAATATTATATTTACTATACGTGAGTCAGTCGTCGAAAAGCGTTGCAACTTTGTTTAGGTTGTTATAAATAAACAAAAATATTGTTGTAGTATATTTATATGCATTTTTGCCTGCATTTTAAAATGCATAAATAAAACAAAAGCGTAAATACGAAAAATACTACCTTTAGGTACGTAAATCAACACTTCATTTTTTACGTCACATCAGAGAAAAAAAAATATATAAGCATGTTGTTTATATTTATCTACAATTTATAAATACAGTGCATCCAAGGACATATAACCAAAGTAGTTAAAATATATTAAAAATAATAATATAGCAATAATAAGTGAAAACAATAACAAAATAATAGATATTATATCGCATATAAACAAAAAAACAAAAACAGGAAGACTGTATAGTTGTGGCAAAACATATGACGATGTCGTGTCGAATAAACAAAATTAAAATTGCACTTAAATGCATTTGCATATTATAAATGCACATTTTTGTTGTTGTTGTTGATTTGTTTTGATTTGAAAAGTGCATATTTTATGATGCAAATATAGTAAGAAAGTAAATAACTTATGCGCGTTCTATAGTTTAGATATTTTTTGTTTTGTATAGTGAAAAATATTATTGACAACAAAAATTATTTTAGTAGGATTCTATAAATTGAATCTTTCAGTAGTTGTTAAAATATCCAAATTTAGAAAAATATGTATATTAAATTTTTATATTTAAAATTCAGAAACTTCAAGTCATCTGTCTAAAAGGTATATTTTACAATCTATTTGAGTATTCTTATTTTAGAAAAAAAAAATGCTTATTTCAGAATTTTTGGATAGGTTCTACAGACGATGATATAGTACAGGGTGTTTTTCGAAAGATTCGACAGAAGGTTAGGGCGTATAGGTTGGGTGAAGGCAAGAAGAAACTGTTTAGAAAGGGGGAGGTGTCTATATTTCCCCGAGTTCAGGCAGGAACGGCAATTTTCTAAAAAATCGACTTGATATTGAAACAAAAATATTTAAAACCAAAAAATATCAAATTTTGGATTTAAAAAAAAAAAATGTGAAAATTATTTTTTGAAAATTCGATATTTCGAAAATGGATGGATGATTTTTTTTTTTTTAATTAATTTTTAAGCTCCGCATAAATGCCAATTTTCTTTCTTAAAAATATATGCAAAATTTCATATATAAAAATTCATTTTTTAAAAAACCGCTTCAACGATTTAAAAAAAAAATTTTCTCATAAAATAAGATTTGTGTAAGAAATCACTTTGTGTACATTGCGTTGGTGTCAAATCAATTAATTTAATCAATTTCTTTCTAAATTTATTGATTTTTTAACATTTTTTCAGTCTAAACTGTAAATTCCATACATAATGTGCGAAGTCCAAGACAGCACGGTGCTATATTGGTCATTACTCACATACTACTTCCTTATACCATATTTTTGGCAAGTGGCATAAAATAGTATTAGAATAATTATAAAATATTGGCTCCAATTATAAAATAAATTTCTTTTATCAGATGAAAAGTTTTTAAAATTATTAAGACTGTAAAACCACAGTGTGATAAGAGCAAAATCGTGCAACCCAGTCGTGCATTTTACTTTTTATACATAGATACTAACAAAAACTTAAAAACAAAAATATAAATATTTAAAAAAGATTTAATGTTTCCCAACATTTTGCACACCGTTGTATTTTTATC